>JAMPIV010013962.1:0-370000 GCA_024509875.1 Oreohelix idahoensis | reverse complement strand
TACTTGCACAGATGTAGCCCACTATTTAAAATAATGAGGAATCCTCTTTTGCACCAAACTGGATAGTCTCCTTTTGGCTGCTAAGTCCTGCATTCTCTTCAACAGCAGAAGCTGTGTAGGACAGCTGTCATCTTCTTGCTCGTAACAAGCCATCGCTGTTTCCAGTGCTATAAAGGCCTCTTCAGAACTTGGTCGACGTTTTGGGTTTTCTTCTTAATCTACAAGTACATCATGTACTTCTGAGGTGTCTTCATCATCGGTCACTACATGTATTTGGTTTTCTTCTTGCACAAAAGACAAAATTTCTTCGTCATTCAAAAACTGAAAACCAGAATCATTATCATCTTCTAGCCACGTGTGTGCATCATTTTTGTCACAGTCCGAAAATCCGGGCATTGCTTGAAACAGTTTCACAACTTCATTTGTACAATCATCATTTGTGTCCACTGCAGTAGTTTCATTTCCTCCTTTTTTCCCAAGCAATCTATTCCAAGCCTTGTTGAGATTATCTTGTGACAGGGTGGTCCAAGCATCAGCTAACATATAGCAGCAGATTAAGCTTTTTGAAAAACGCCACCACACTTTCTTCATCTTCAGCCAACAATAAACGACGCAGGACTTCCTTCTTGTACATCTTTTTAAGCTTTGCTATAACACCCTGATCCATTGGTTGAATCAGTGCTGTTACATTGGGAGGCAGAAAAATTACTTTAAAATTTGCATCAACTGCATTCGATGTATCCGTCTCGGGATGAGATGGTGCACTGTCAAGTAGAAGAATTACTTTTCCAGTTTTCTTTTCTTGTTCTCTCAACCTCTTCACATTTGGGATGAACTGATTTGTATACCAATCAAGAAATATTTCACTATTTATCCAAGCACTCTTCTGTGCTTTGTAGCACAATGGGAGACATGTCACATTCTTTAAACAACGTGGTTTTTTGGCTTTGCCGATCATTAACACCGGTAAACGATGACTTCCACTGGCATTCGCAGCTACCAAAATTGTTACTCTCTCTTTGCACTTTTTAAACCCAGGGGCAGCTGCTTCGCGCTGAGATGCAAGTGATTTTTGAGGCAATGATTTCCAGTATAAGCCAATCTCATCGGCATTATACACATCATCGAGTGAATAACCTTATACTTCCAAAAAAGCCAAGAATGTTTCTTTAAAGTTTTCAGCGGCAGTTGCATCGCTAGATAAAGATTCCCCTTGAATCTCCAATTCTCGTATGCCATGACAAGATTTAAAGTTTCTTAACAATCCCTGGCTAGCCTTAAAGTCAGGAGGACCGTCAAGTTGATTGTTGGACTGAAGTGCCTTTTCACACAATAGAGAGCCAGAGATAGGTTCCCCTTTGCTTCTTCTTCGCACAAACCATATATACAAAGCCTCTTCCAATTTCAAATCTTTCGCATGTCTCTTGGTTTTACGTGTCTTCGACCCATTTTCACTATTCAATTTCGATGCAAAACTCATAATTTTATCCTTGTTACTTTTGATGTCAGAGACGGTAGCTTTCCCAACATTGAAAATCCTCGCAAGTGAAGACACAGTTTCACCTTGTCCTAGTCTCTTGATAATTTCTGTTTTCGTTTCAATTGACAAAACATTGCGGTTCCTTTTATATGCTTTAGGCCTACTGGAAGATGCCATATCGCACAGAGAAATACTTGTACACCAAAATTATTCTGCTGTAGTAGCAGACACAATTATTTTAAGTTGAACTGTCTGTTTAGCCAGTGTTCTGCCTAGAACGCACACGTACACTGGATTGGTAAACCAGATATTAACTGACTTTATGATCTAACTGACTTCCTGTATGTAAGCGACCGACCATTAGCCCATCACATCCTCTACAAATTGTTCGCACACATTTGAAGCTTGCCGCATCAAAAGATTCAGAAATGTAGTCTAACGTGACTGGTGGTGCCTGTTTTTTTTTTCTGGAAAAAGTGTTCGGATAATTGGATGTTGGATAATTGGGGTTCGGATAAATGGAGTTCTACTGTATATATATATATATATATATATATATATATATATATATATATATATATATATATATATATATATATATATATATATATATATATATATATATATATATATATATATATATATATATATATATGTGTGTGTGTGTGTGTGTGTGTATATATATATTACCACGTGAAGTTTAATATGTGAAACTCGCTAGTGGATGTCACAGTCATTTGATGCTGGAAACCTTAGCGTATAGAATGATGATTCATGAGCCACCACTGCGTGGGCTGGTGATTGCTTGCTTTCTGCTAGTTTCGTAGAGAGAACTAAAAGCATAAAGTAGTTCCAGGTTCCATACGAAGCAGGGAGGGAAAGATGACAGAAATGATGTACATTCTAAGTATAATACTTACATTTTCAAAGCAGTGTAAATGTCCATATAACATATTCACGTTAAAATTAATGTAAGTTTTCAAACTTTAAACCAGTGTGAATGTTTATGTGAAAATATTCATTTCAAAGTTAATGGAAGTTCCAAACTTTTCAATCAGTGTAAAACATAAATGAAAACATATTCAATTTATATTGTAAACACTTTTCAATCAGTGGAGGTGTATATGTAAACAGACTCTATCTGTATTGTTAACGTTTTAACTTAAATATAAAGTAACTATGAAAGCTATTCAATTTAAATGTAAAGAAAGTGTTATCCCGAGGGATTAAATTTAATTCTCATCGAGGGTAAGTTCTTAGTTAATTGGGATGGTGGTTGTGGTGTCTGCCCATGCACACCAATGTTAGATTTATTGAGTTTGAGTCAGTGCTGATAAATGCGGCACTATTTGGAATATTGAAAGTGAGGTGCACGAGAGAAATGACGTATGATTGTTATGTGTAGCACCAAGGTGTTGACGAAAACCCTTGAACAGTGTGGCAGCTGGGTTTTGACTGTTTTCATTTGCGTTCCATTGGGAACCCATTACGAAGTGTTCCCCTTTCTTAAAGGATGTGGATTGTACAATAGAAGGGATACTCTTGGAACAAGGTTAATCCTGTCATGATGATTTTCTGTGAATATGGATCAATCTTTACGAACGGATATGTATGCTACAATGGATATACGTTTATTAAAGAAAATTGAGTTCGTTTATGAAGGAAAACTGTCTTATTTCCTTGTCGTTTGATTGGGTCAGTTACAGAACCCGTATTTATGTTGGTGGATTTCGGAAGAACGCACATAATCGTTAGGAGATTTCACCCTAGACGTAATAGAGCAACGAGCAGTAATATACAACAGAAGGAGCAATCAAGTATAAATTAACATAATGAGTATATATTTTCGAGTGTGGACGGGGGAGCTATTTACCTGAAATAATAATAATAAAACGAGCACCGAAATGTGGAGAGAGCGCCCTACGTAGAATGGAAATATTGATACAGTGATCTGACAGCCTTTGCTTTCCCATTTAGTGTCTACCATTGGCTAAGCCAAACCACGCAAATTTCTGGTTGTATGACTCACCTTTTAATCCACGCCCTAAACCTGCCAGTCTTAACAGGGGAGCGAATCACGTTTGTTTACTTGAGTTTCTCAAGTGAGCTGATTTGCCAATTATCGGTCATTAGACAGATGCGCGTAGAAATAACGGATTGTTTAAAGAGATACATGGGCGATAATATTTTCCCGACCACCTTTGATGTTCGTACGTTTCAGGGGGAGGTAAATGGTTGATCTGCGGAAAGGGAACGTAATCTAAGAGAGGCCCGTGCACGGCCAGTCTTCTGATGTCGATCAGCATCGCTGAGTAGAATGAACGAAAACCTTTGATCCGGGAAACGTAGTTTCCTGATTTCTCGGCTATACAGAAGGTGTGAATTGTAACATCTTCTAGTGATCATAACCCCATGATCTGTATAGATACCGCGCTCTCTCAAATTCAGTTATTAGAGTCGCTCAGAAATTCTTGATAATCTAAACACGCCAGACTAGAACCATTCTTCGCAAAATGTGTTAAATTGTCTCGTGGTGATTTCATTTTCTGATTTGTGGTAATAGAAATTGTGCTTAAGTGTTAAAATGTGTTAAGTTTACCATTTTAATTCACTGTAATTCCCTAGCGTTTAAAACTAGTGAAATAACATAACGCGTAGAAATTTTCTTGCCAGTCGTTCAGCGTAATGTAAATTCCATCACCACACTTTCTTACACAAGAAGATACGGCTTAGCTGACTGAGATTATTATGCGTGACGGATGAGTGACCGAATAGAATTCGCATTATATTTCATTGTGTGAAATTATATAAGTGACTGGAGTTAATGTTATGTGACAAAACAATAGACGCCGACAAATAGCTAGTAGTGACCGGCGATTTTTGTTAAAGTGCGCGTATGGATAAAGTAAATAATAATTGACTTTGTGCGCTGTTCATTTTCTCGCGGGCAATAACGGGGGAGGGCGCATACCCTTTTTCCCCACATGCCATAGCGGAAAACTTACGGATGGATAGGATAGTAGCAGTTTTTCATAAATGTTCTTTTCTTCCTAATATAGCATCTGATCAAAACCAGCGGCCAGCGGTTTTAGTTACCAGTACCATTATTATTATTTTGGGTCTTCGATTTTTGGACTAGTTCGGTCCTTTCTTCATTCAGTGAAGGATTAATGATGTCTTCTTCGTGGCTACAGGCCCCAAGTTCCTTCGTGAACCGGTTGGGCCCAAGAGACCAATAAAAATTAAGATTAAATCGTAACTGGACTGTACATTACCCAGAATTATTTATACAATTTTTCCAGCCCACTGGGCATACGAAAGAACATATATTCCTGACGTTTGACAGCCGTAGCAACGGAGTGATCCAGAAAACTACGCTGTTTCAAAATCGGCACTCACCATAAGAGCCAGCCGATAGGATTTACCATCATCATCAGTTTTACATATTGTAACATTTGTCTTAGCAACCAGATGCTTAGCAATACGGGAATTACTTTTCTCCTTTTTCAACTGTGAACGTCCAGAGCACGTCTTGCTTCAGTAACTATTTGCGGTGACATCGATTTCATCCAGGAAAATTAATACACCAAATTTGGCGTCCACCTTGTAATTATTATTCGATATATAGGCTGGACTGGGGCCATATTTGGGCAACTCACCTGACAGTATAGGTTCAGGACTATTGTAATTTTTCAAGGGATACCAACACTACGAGTGGGTAAGCGAGAGTGTTTGTGGCTACAGATGACAGAGAGAGAGATAGAGAGAGTGAATATTTCCCTTTGTTATAATCATTGTACAAACTTCTTTTTTTTTTATTTCGCTAAACTGAGTACTTTACTGAGTAGTAATTTAGTGGGGAACTTCCTCATAGTCTATTCTGTAACCTAGTGCTTATCTTTGACCTTTGGGTTATTAACTTCTTTTAGGATCCTTTTCTCAACAAGGGGAGGGCACTTATTCGGTTATTTTCATATATCTGTAAACATGATTTTATTGATTTCTCTATATGTTTTGATGTAAAAAGTTTAATGATAATAAACAACAAAAAGAACTTAAATGTGTGTGTTGGACAGACCCATACCCAATGAACCATAGTGTTATGTCTAAATATCATAACATTGGTGGTCTACGATCACTTCCTGGTTTGTTGTTTACAGACGGTTGTCATGAGTTTCCGGAAGTGACGTCTTGACTGCTGCTCAAGAATAGTAGCAGACGTGAGTGTGTTAATCTGGGACACGAAGGCGTCTTTGCCTAACAGTCCGCTTGTGTCTTTTGACCAGTATGCATGGCTGGTGTCCGTTAGGACTAGATTTTAGAATATGTCCTTCGTTGGAGGAATATGATTACCACACCTGCAAGATGTATATTGCCTGCACTGATTTATGCCTGCAGTACTTATTAATGTCAGTTTAAGTTAAGCAGTGTGTGTGGAATTCTGATGCACGTAAGTTTTGACAGGACAGTAGAGACATGTGCCTGAAAAGCTTCAATGTCGAATCCTACTCAATATGGAGTAGGCCTATCTGTGATTAAACGTATTAACTGTCAAAAGCTGTTAGGCCTTAGTGTCTGAGTACCTGTTTGCGGGCCAGGGAGTATCGAATGTTTGGCCATAATTAATATTCCATAAATACTACAATGGAGTCTATAAGGATAACCCTGGAAGGGAACTCAGCAGGCCAAGATTTCTAATAAAGAGTGTCCAAGCAATGAGCTTAAGGCACTGAGAGAACAGGACGTCTGTGGGACTGTTCCTGAAGAAGATAAATAATATATACAGTAGATTTTCCCCGCAACACATAGTTTTCACGTTTTTGAGTGTCTTGTTGTCACATAATTGTGTGTGGGTGTGTTTACTTAAACTTATCTTTCTAGAGATAAAGGGTTGAAGAGTGTCTTACACTAACATATAGTCGTATAGATAGGCTGGACTAGAGAAACTATTCAGTCCAGAAACAACTTTTCTCCTTAACTATTCACTCGTGAAATCTACTTCTTCCACCTTTATTCTCACATATTTACCACTATCACCTCTGCTCAGACGGGACCATAACTATCTTCTAACCTATCTAAAAATATACGACACGCCCCACCACAGTGGTATGGGAAGATAGGAACCCATAACTATGGGGTGGAAAACGCCATACTCAGAAGAGCGTTTCGTTCTATTCTTTTACCATAGTTATTGGTGGTACCAGCAGAAAGTACTATCTCTGGAACAAGAAGGGAACAGTGGCCTAAGCTTTAAGACGAAGGACCCACTTGATAGACTCTCCTTTACATTTCTGGGAAATAAGCTACACCCGACAACCTTGACCAGAGACGAGCGTGAGCAGTGTGAAAAGAACCAACCCATAAGAAGGAGCAGAACCGTCATTGGCAGTCAATTTACTACACACACTCTAAACAGAGCTATACTAGAATAATAGAATTCCACTGAGTAAATCAGGGGTGTGGGCTTAAACGAGCTGAAATTAATAAGTGCTTAAACCCTTCACAAAAGCGTCGGCAGAATTACAGAGCTAACATACGCAGCCAAAGCAGTATTGTTCTCGCTTATTCTGAATATCTTGTGAAGACTACCTGGAGATAGAAGTGTTTTGTTTCTTCTATTTAGATATCTGACAAGTCCTTACATTCCTTGATCACATCGTCCATGAGGAGTATGAAAAGATAAGGTGACAGGATATCACCTTGCCTTACACCAGTGGTGGTTCTGAACTCTTCTGACTTATGGTTTGGTGTCCTCGCATAATTTCTGCAAGACTTGTAGAAGCTCTGTATAGCATGAATCAAAGGTGCTGGAATGTTCTTCCTTGCCAAACAGTCCCAAAGTTTGCTCCAGGTGACCCTGTCAAACGCCTTTTCCAGATCTATGAAACAAAGATGGATCTCATTCTTATACTCAAAGGCCTTTTCACTCAACTGTCTGGTGTGAAGATTAGGTCTTGAGTACTTCGGTTTGCTCGGAATCCGCACTGGACCTCATCCAATTGTGGCTCAGCTTGGCTTCGGAGTCTCTGCTCTAGGATTCTAGAGTAGATTTTACCTGGGACACTGAGAAGGGATATGTCTCTATGGTTTCCACATTGTCGATTGTCACCCTTTTTTAAAATTGGTGTAATGATGGCAATCTCCCTATCTTTTGGTATGGTTTTTGTTGTAGTTTAATTCACCGTTGAGGTAAAGTTCTGTAGATGGGACCCCAAAGAGCTGGCTAACTACATGTTGAATGGTTGTATACGTCTGGTATGTTGATATTTGGTATTGATGATATATATATATACATACGCCCACACAGGGCTACTGTAAACAAGTCATGAGGACATCACAGTAACTCACGAAGATGAAGTCAAGTAAGCGTTAAACGACTGTTGACGTTTCAACACTTTATTACAGGATGACAACAGGTTACGCCGACATCAATACATAATCATTTTGACAGGACTCAGTAACATCATAGGCATGATAACAGTTCAATGCAGCTGGCATCTATAAATCATTAGTAGCTTGTACATATCATAGTACTGGCATATCATTCCATCCTTCCTTGGTACAGCTACAGGAAAACTACCCCGCATAGGGAGCGGATGGTCAAGTACATAAGCTTAGTTCATCTTTCACCTGACCCCAGCAAGTCAGGTACTTCTCTGGTCAAATTACGCCGCAAAGTTAGCGGGCTTCTAGCATACAATGCTAATCTCTACTTTCTTTAAATATCCTCTGACTAACCCAGTCAGGTACATTTTCTGGCATAAGCAGGCCGCGCAAATATGGCGGGCTCCTAAAATACGATGACCTCCGTGGTTTTTCTTTTGACAAACAAGGTATGTCAGTCCTTGTTCAAATGATACCGCCTGAATAGCGGGTTCTAGCGTGTGCAATGTTCTCTGGGTTTCCTTAACCCGATAAATACAATGTCAGCATAATGAGCGAGCTCCAATACTAATATCTTCAGTGAACTCTTTCCCGCACAGGAGGAAAAGTCACTACAATGTCAATTGACAACAGAGAGACAAAAAATGGTGTAAAAGTTATTTTACCTTGCCAGCGATCCAACGAATAACACCAAAACACTCGCCATCCTTGGCGCTTAGAATAAAACAAGGGGATAAATCTTAGGCATCTTTTGACACACAGAGGCTTTCTTTCCCCGAACGCCTAGCCAGATAGGAGACGCTGCGCGTCTAAACCCCTTGAAAATCTCCGCTCGACTCCCCGAACAAACAGGCTTCTTTCCGCGCCCCAAATTCTCGCGCATGCGTCGTAAGACGCAAGTCCCCTGAGTTAAGCTCAAGTGGGGTGATCTGAAACATTCCAGGAAAGGCTGACCACTCGAGCCATATATGGTCAGGTTGCAAGACCTCGGTCCTAAAATTAGACCGCTTGGATAAAAGACTTTCCATTACTTCCTTCGGGGTAGTAAGCAATTAGCCTTGCTTGTCCTTTATAAATTTGAGAGGGCATTGTTTTTCCTTCCTTATGTTTCTTAGAGTCTTATAGAATAATTTCTGGTTTTCTTGCGCATCTTTTTCTAGCTTTTCTCCAAATTCTTCCCATGACTTCTGTTTTGCTGCTAGCACCTTGTTCTTTGCTTCTGTTCTGGGTATCACATATTCTCTATATTTCTCTTTTTGTCCTGCTGTGTTTTTAGCTCCTAAGTATTGTTTCCATGCCATTTTCTTCTCTCTTATTTTCTCTTTGACTTCCTCTGTCCACCAAGGTGTCCTCTTTCTCTTGTTCCCAAGTCGGACTTCACCATATGCTTCTGCAGCAGCTGTCTTTATGATGTCCTTGAATTTAAGCCACAGGGTTTCCAAGTCATCAGGTTGTTCTTCTGTGTTTCTCACCGCTGTAGCAATAAGCCCCTGATGTCTGGTCTTAATTTCTGGCTCTCTCAGCTTGTAGGTCTTAATGCTCATTTCTCCCGTTCGTTTACTTGGTTTCTTGCGTGATGCTGGGCAGTTCCTAGGCTGAGCAACTCTTTCAGTTGATCTTTTGACTGTAAGCAGTTAGTGATCACTTCCAATCTCTGGCCCCCTCCAGACTCAAGCATTCCGGACATATTTGAATGAGCTCCTCCTAACACTGTCCTTTAAAGCAACTCGAAGAATTCCTCCTTGACCTCTGCTCTCTCATCCTCATTTGGCCCGTACACTATGACCAGGTTGACTATGGTTTCTCCTTTTAGTTTTACAACCATAATGCGCTCTGAGACAAAGTTCCATCCCTTGATACTATCTTTTTGGTTTTTGGCCACAATGCAACCCACGACCCCCTTTAGCTCTTTTAGATATGGGTACACCACTGTACAGCAGCGTGTTGCCATCGAGATCCATGACTCCTTGTCCTTTTTTCTTTGTTTCCGTTATAAGAACTAGGATTTCTAGTTTTGCTTTCCTCATCTCTTCCACCAGCTCCTCTTCTTTCCCATTTGTACTTCTTGTGTTCCAAGTTCCATAAGTCGTAGTCCGTTCCAGTTCGTCGCCTTTAGAATCAGTCCGGTTTTCTCTCTTGTAGTTCTCGTAATCAAAAGTTTAAAGCAAACAGGTGATTGGCCTGCTGTGCCTTTGCATGGTGGATGGGCTGTCTCCTTACGGCCTCCATGCAGGCCGCCCTCCTCCTTTTTCAGCCGGGCTTGGAACCGGCCTAGGCGGAGTTGCTATTGATATCTTTTTAATTTTATCTGCTGATCGTTTGTTGGTTTTTGAATTGGTCGTTTTTTGTTTGCCTTTTTATTCTTGTACTGATATTGTATGGACATTTAAAAAAATATTGTTTGTGTTTTTGTTTTTCCTTGTCATTCTCATTTGTTCTGATTGTTTATATGTTGGTTCTTGTTTTGGTAATATAGAATTTTATTATGTTGTGTAGCTCTCTGGGCAGGTCAATTTTTAGCACAGTCTCTAGCGACAGGTGATGGAAAGTTTTGTGTTCTCAAGTATTCCATGAGTGGTTTTCTGTGATGTTCATATTTCATGCATGTTAGCAGATAACACTAGTCAACAAATTTTCAAAAGTTATTTGTACCAGAAATTAAATATACCATTTCTTATTGTTTTTGACATGCTGATTTCAAATATCATAATGAATTTCACCAGTTTGCTCTGGGTTTTTTTAAAATGATGAATTTACATTACAGTAATACAAATAATGTATGCTTGTTTAATTCTCTGGGGTGAACAGCTAGTCTTTCTACTTTAGCATTATAAAAATTGTGGTTACATACTCAATTATTTAAAGTTCACATATCATGTTTTAAAAAGGCACATTTGAACCCATTCCGTCATTATTCAGTCGCTGTTCGAGCTCTCTTTGCTTGCTTCTTGTAGTCAATCGATGATGTGTCTCTTGTCACAGTCCAACAGTAATCAGCAAGCCTTGAAGGGCTCCAATTGCCTTGATACCTTGTCTCCATAGCAGCAATGTCCTGGTGAAATCGTTCACCATGCTCATCACTGACCGCTTCACAGTTTGACGTAAAGAAATCCAGATGAGAATCCAGAAAATGAATTTTCAAAGACATGTTGCAGCAAATACTCTTATACTTCAGAAGGAGATTTTCTACAATTTCATTGTAATTATCAGATCTGTTGTTTCCAAAAAAATTGTCCACCACTGACTTAAATGCTAGCATTGCTGCTTTTTCCTTGCCATGCAACACGCAAAGAAACTCGTCATCATGAAGAAGTTTTCGAATTTGCGGACTAACAAATACTCCCTCTCTTATTTTAGCTTCACTCAGTCTTGGAAATTTTCTGATGAGGTATTTGAAAGCCTCATCTGTTTTCTCCATTGCCTTGACAACGTTTTTCATGAGACCCAGCTTAATGTGCAAGGGTGGCAACAAAATGTTGCTGCTGTCGACAAGTGCTGGGTTCTCAACGTTCTTACTGCCAGGCTGCAATGACTGCCTGATTGGCCAATGTCTTCTGATGTAATGGTCACGTTGTGCACAGCTATCCCACTCACAGAGAAAGCAACAGTACTTGGTGTATCCACCCTGTAGTCCAAGCAAAAGAGCGACCACTTTTAAGTCACCGCAAAGTGACCAATGATGATGATCGTAGTTTATACACTTCAAAAGCTGCTTAATTTTGTCATAACTTTCTTTCATATGAACTGCGTGACCAACTGGAATTGACGGTAACAAATTACCATTATTCAACAAAAAAGCTTTAAGACTCGTCTTGGATGAATCAATGAAAAGCCTCCACTCTTCCGGTATGTAATTGATTTTGAGGGCTGCCATTAAACCAGAAATGTTGTGGCACGCAGAAAGGTCACCCTCTTTGAAAAAGAATGTAATAAGCGGCTTCTGGCGGTTCCTATACACAGAAATTGTAACATCTTCTGCCTGGAGATTCCACTGTTGCAATCTGGAACCCAAAAGCTCCGCCTTGTTCTTCGGTAAATTCAGATCTCTTACAAGATCATTCAGTTCACCTTGGGTTATTAAGTGTGGTTTAGTGGATGTAGTTTGCTCAAAATCTGGGTCGCTTGAGGTTGATGGTTCAGGAATATCAATGTCCTCTTCTTCATCAGTGGAAGCAGCTGAAAATGATTCTGGCACTTTGGGAACTGGTAGGTCATCGCCATGCGGTACCGGACGTATTGCAGAGGGGATGTTTGGATATTCCAGAGTCCATTTTTTCTTCTTTGATATGCCTTTCCCAATTGGAGGGACCATGCAACAGTAACAGTTGGTTCTCTCCAAATCATTGGGACTGCAAAAGGCATAGCTTGCCTTTTGCCAGTCAACCACAGTTTAAGATGTGCTGCACATGTATTGCAGTATATGTGTGGCGCCCAGCTCTTATCTTGATCTCCTATTCTGCAGCCAAAATACAAACTGTACGCCTTCTTAATCACTTTAGTTATATTTCGTTTTTGTGATGCAAATGTCACCTCACCACATATATAACAGAAATTATTAGCACTGTTCACACATGTCCTAGGCATTTCTAACTACGATACTTTTGATAAGGACAAATGCACTAACTAATGGCAAAATTTTATCAGAGATAAGATATTTATACACAAAGGTGATGTAATCATAGGTAGGATTGCATCATCAACTTCTAGTTACATTTTTATTGGTCATTAGAAAAAATTATGCAATCGCCCACAACAGTTGCGTCATATATATAAATTGACCGTAATTAAATAAACTAGTAGCATATATCTTGAAAACTAGAGCCAATCAACATTTTTTAATGTCATTTTCGTTTTCAGCACACCAAAATTAGTTAAGATCAGCTATTTTCATTTCTGGTACATTTTGATTGTTGACTAGTGTAATGTGCTATGGTGTTCTTCTCCAGACATGTTACATATTAAGGTTTCTCCACCATGAAATAGCCTGCTCTTGGATGAAGTCGTCAGTTTTCTATTGCATGGTATAACAAATGAACAGATAAGACATAGAGAAGTGTCGCAGGTCCCAGTAAACACCTTCTCACAACAAGAGGCCGAAGCTGGCATGATATGACCACGTATTAAGATCATAAGGGCTAATCAAAATATTTCTTTAAGGTACAGTGCTAGGCAAAAGATAAAAAAAGGGCAGAGATAAAAAGAAATCGACTGACAATATAAAAAGAATTGATCAATTCTTACGGAATCAATCAATCAGCCAAAATCGATAGACATCAGTAGCGACTACTAGTCAAACGCTCATCGTCTGTGATGCCCCAAGTGCTTTAGGTCAGGACCAGTCTAATGAAATATGTCAAGTCAAGAAGTGCTCATCTACAATTACTAATATTATATATATATATATATATATATATATATATATATATTATATATATATATATATATATATATATATATATATATATATATATATATATATAATATTTCTATTAAACGTAAGATTATCATGATTTTCCTTTACGCTTCTCATGTAGCACGGAGCCCCAACAGCAACTGGTCCCCTTATATGAAGCCTGCACCAACCAGTCACATGGTCTTGCAGTATGGTTTATTTTTTTGTGTGACAATTTGTTTTACATGATGAAGTTGCCAATCCCATGCACAACTTTATATTAGTTGCCTTGTACAAAATGCCGGAGTAGTCATATTCTTTCTGTGTCTCTTCAGAGGACCACCCCCCGGGACTAGATGGGACCCATACACTACATTCTTCTTTTCTTCGTTGATCCTTAGCCGCCGACCGTCAAAGCAGTCAGTGGCCATTACGCCTGGTGGCGTCTTGTAGGGCAACAACAAATTGATTCCACTTTGCTCGGTCGATGGCCATCCTTCGTACAGTGCCCCAACTCTGGTTCATTCTTTGCATCTCAGCCTCCACAGTCCTCTGCCAAGTTGTTTTTGGTCGGCCTCTCTTTCGTTTTCCTTCAGGGGTCCATAGCATAGCTGTTCTTGTGATGGCATCGGGGTCTCTTCTGAGGACATGGCCAACCCAGCTCCAGAGTCTGCCAGCTATGATGGTGTGCATGTCCTCTTGCTTGCTCCGAGTAAGCAGATCTTGGTTGGTGATGGTATTCGGCCAAAAGATTCGGTGAATTTTTCTTTGGCATGTTGTGTGAAAAGAGGACAATTTCGACATTTCCTTCTCTGTAACTCTCCAGCTCTCCGCGCCATAGAGAAGCACAGAAAGCACACAGCTCTGATATAATCCTAATTTTGTGCTTGTGCTGTACTGAGAGGACTTCCAGATGTTGTTTAGACTAAAAAAGGCTGTTCTTGCTTTGTTCATTCTGTTGTTGATGTCTTTGCTTGCTCCGCCGTCTGGTGTTACTATGCATCCTACATATTAAACAATATATATATATATATATATATATATATATATATATATATATATATATATATATATATATATATATATATATATATACACACACACACATAGTTCATCAGGTACATACATCTCTCTTCCCCGGGTATTAACCTCAAAGCCCTCAATTTCGCAAAATTGCTTAACTTATTCACGACCTTGACCTTCCTTTACGCGATAACTATGACATCCGTGAAAACAGGCTCACGCAAAGATATAGGAAAACCTTTCTTTACTTTAAAAATAAATATCGTCTCATATTTGTCAAAGATGCCTATTAGTCATCATCTATCATTTCATTGGTTCTTTCCTCTCCTTAACAACGGGAGAAAACCAACAACAAACACCTCTCTCACTGTCAGCTTCTTCCATGCTCGCAGGATTAATAAATTGGCGATTTTTTTTTTTAAGATCACGCCCTCCTCTCTCTCTCTCTCTCTCTCTCTCTCTCTCTCTCTCTCTCTCTCTCTCTCTCTCTCTCTCTCTCTCTCGAGAATCTTCTAGAAGCAAGCACCCATTTCCCAGGTCCAAACATTTCAGTTCCTCTCTACCGTGTACAATCAACAACCACTGTAAATAAGAAGGAAGATAAAGTGTACTAATGGTCTGACACTCAAACTCAAGGAGAGCGGTGAAGATCACTACCGCCATACTGAGTGTTGTCTGATGAGATTACATGTACCGTTACAACTAATCGTTAGGGTGAGTGTTGGTGGGTGGAAGAGAAGATGCTATCTGTAGCCATGTGAGGAAGGAGATATTTATACCAATGTGAGTGTTTTCAGGAGAAGGAGAATATGCTATCTGTAGCCATGTGAGGAAGGAGATATTTATACCAATGTGAGTGTTTTCAGGAGAAAGAGAAGATGCTATCTGTAGCCATGTGGGGAACGAGATATTTATATCAATGTGAGGGTAGGGTAACTGACCGAGTAAATGCCATCTATCAGGCAAAAGAAAAGCGAAAGAATAAGTGCGAGTATTTCGACTTTGTTTTCAGATTGCATAGTACTATTATTGTTGGCATTACAACATAAATGAAGAACAAAAAAGGTAACGACAAATTTAAGTTAAACTAATCGTATTAAATCATTAATTTGATTGTGGAGTGGGAGGGAGACTTGGTGCCCCACTTGAACAATTGCAGCGGCTAACTGATGATGTGTTGTTGGCCGAGGATGCTGTAGGTTGCGCTGCCTCTGCAAGCAAGACCTTCCAAAAATTTGCTGCAGGATATTGATGTTACTCTGCCGCAGGAAGTCCTGTGTGATGCATGCAGCGTGCCCCCTGGCGGCTGTCATGCTGGGAAAGGTAATTAGGGTTATGCTAGAAAAACGAGACCACTTGAGGGATAAGAACTTGGTCACTATAATGAACAGTACTGGCACCACTTCTCCTACCTTTGTCATGTTTTTGGAAGATTACTAGTCCAAGATTGCTACTGAATTAACAACTGGTTGGAACTTTTAAATAACAGAATAATCACTTGCTAAACGTTCAAAATCGGACTATAACATTAACAGCCGGTGTTAGTCAACGGCTGCCTAGGAGTATGCAGTGACTGAGATAAAGTTGTGTCCTGTAACCATTTTTTTTTCTTTCATAATGTGCAAGTATTAGTTTAAGAGGGTGGGTTTGAAAAAAAATCGAAAAAAGTTGATTCGTCTTACGAGGACAAAAGACAAAGAAAGTAGTCTACGTTACGGCCACAAGGCCTTCGTCAGGAAAAGAAAGAAAGTGAAGGCTAGATAAGAGGCTAACACAGATCCAGAAATCATGGATGAAATGCTCTTTGCAGACAGCCAATATCATATGGGTCGTCCACATATGATGTCAGGCAGTAAAAAAAAAGGGACGGGGTAGGGGATCAACATTTTGTCACTGTGTACCCCGACGAAAAAATTACCGGTAAAATAGGACGACGAGGAAGATAGCAAAAAGATAGGCAGAAAAAAAATTAATGAGTGAATATGACGTTCTTTCACATAAATACACACAGATCCGCAACAAGAACTATAAAAATGAAGGAAGCATATGCTCAAAACTAAAGAATGGACAGTAAATCCATATTTCAGTGGCTACTTTAAAGTTGAGCAAGAATTAGTAAGAACAGGTGCAATAACCATCGTGGCAAACATAGAAAACAAAGATAGTGTTAAATCCTCGACGTTGTACCTTACAGATTGCTTATTTGACATATATGTCCTATTGAACCATAAAAACAATGAATTGGACTCACCGAAGCACTATCAGAAAGCTGCTATAAATTCAACTAAGTGAAATTACAATGAAGTCCTTCCGATTGTAAGAAATGTGGAAATAATAAAGCTGATAAACTGGTCAAACAAGGGGGAAGCAAAATTCAAACTGAAGAGATACAAGCAATAATCAAAAACAGCTTAAAGGAAAAATGACAGAACACACCTGTCACGGGTGGTTTTCAATAGTCTGCCTGAGACAAGACAAAAGTCTGAGTGAGGACTGAGAAGATAGATGAGTTATGGTGTTGAATATGGATAGAGTGAGTTATAGTTATCAGGAGTAAATACTGACTCTCCCTCCTACCACTCAATGACTATGTTTCAACTACTGTCACTCCGCCTCTCTCTCTTAATTGGAGTAAGGTTTAGTACGCATTAGTGACTCCACAACAAACAAGTACCAGTACAGATAGTGACAAGTACAAGTGCAGATAGTAAAAAGCGTCCACAGTTAGAGGTCTAATTTATTAACAAACAAAAAAAAAACTATTGCAAAACAAGAAAGCTATCAAAATACCAAACATCAATCAACAAAATGCATGTATCAATGCAAGATACAACCAAGGCTCGTAATAATAATAATAATGAGCATAATCAACCTAGCTTTAAACTCCCAAGATATGGGTAGATGTTCTGCTAACTCCTTCAGTGGGGAACCCTGAAATAAAGAGGTCTCTACACGACCAAAATAATCCGCTGATTTCTTCTTGTCAGCAACACAGCAATAAATTCCACTTAAATGTCCCTGTCTGCTCATAAACACTCTCCTTTTCCAAGCACTTTTTCTGAATGCCCTCCCCACAAGTTCTTCTTCTTTGGCACGAGTGCGTTAAATTCCGCTTGAATTACAGATTGTGGGCTGATAGCAGAAGGAGAAATATTAGCCTTCTCTCCTCCCCGTTTCTGCTGACAAATCAATTGAAAAAATATAACCCCACTGTAAATCCATAGCTGGAAGAAAGAAATTCCAAGGACCGATGCAAAGTCCTCCAAATGCACACGTAGGCTGTGTGACAACACGGAATTAGAAATCTCTACCATTTTAAATAAGGAAACCGGGACTGAGGAAACTGAAGGAGCACACACGAAGTCAGAGAGGGAACTTATTAAATTAACGACACCCCAGACGCGTGTGAGAGGCCGATGCAAGTCTCTTTTATTCATCTGAGCAAAAAGTCTGTGAGTCAAGATTGGCGTAAGTTGTGATTTCATTTCATATTTTATTACTAACATGTGAACTAATATATATGTATATATTACCATGTGAATTTTAATATGTGAAACTCGCTTGTGGTTGTCAAAGTCATTAGAAGCTGGCAACCTCAGCGTATAAAATGATGATTCAAGAACAACCACTGCACGGGCTGGTGATTGCTTTATTGATAGTTTCGTAACGAGAACTAAAAGCATAAAGTAGTTCCAGGATCCCTATGGAGCAGGGAGGGACAGATGAAAGAAATTATGTACATTCTAAGTATAATACTTACATTTTCAAAGCAGTGTAAATGTCCCTATAAACATAGCCACTTTAAAAATAATGTAAGTTTTTAAGCTTTGAACCAGTGTAAATGTCTAAATGAAAATTAAAGTAATGGAAGTTTCAAACTTTTTAATCATTGTAAAACATAAATGAAAACATATTCAATTTATATTGTGAACACTTTTCAATCAGTGGAGATTTATATGTACACAGACTCTATCTGTATTGCTAACCTTTTCATTTAAATATAAAGTAACTACGAAAGCTATTCTATTTAAATGTAAAGAAAGTTTTATGCCGAAGGATTAAATTTAATTCTCATCGAGGGTAAAGTCTGAGTAATTGGGATGATGGTATGGGAAGATAAAAACCCATAACTATGGGGTGTAAAACGCCATACTCAGGAGAGCGTTTCGTTCTATTCTTTTCCCATAGTTATTGGTGGCACCAGCAGAAAGTATTATCTCTGGAACAAGAAGGGAACAGTGGCCTAAGCTTTAAGACGAAGGACCCACGTAGTAGACTCTCCATGACATTTCTGGGAAACGAGCTGCCCCCGACAACCTTGATCAGAGACGAGCGTGAGCAGAGTGAAAAGAACCGACCCATTAGAAGGAGCAGAACCGCCATTGGCAGCTAAGTTCAAATATATGCTGCCACTTGAACTTCTTGTAACATCTCACATTTCATAAAGACTGTGATGATAACTTTTCTTGATTCATAACTATTCAAATTATTTTCCAACTGTTAAAACCTAAAGTGATTATTAAATTTTGTTTTTTGTAATGTTACAAATTTAATTTCGATTCAATCATTTTAAAGTTACTGCATGTTTGTCTCAGTCAAATTACTACACACACTCTAAACAGAGCTATACTAGAATAATAGAATTCCACTGAGTAAATCAGGGGTGTGGGCTTAAACGAGCTGAAATTAATAAGTGCTTAAATCCTTCACAGAAGCGTCGGCAGAATTACAGAGTTAACATACTCAGCCAAAGCAGTATTATTCTCGCTTATTCTGAATATCTTGTGAAGACTCCCTTTGTAATAGAAGTGTCATCACCCTTCTATCTACATCTCTGGCAAGAGTAATCTTGTGCGAAGGTAGATACCTTTGAAGCCCATATTAGATACTCTTGAGTTTTGGCCACTGTTGGGCCACTACTGCAAAGCAGGGTAGGCAATACCTTCACAGTCTGTGAATCCAGGATCTAAATGGGTGGTAATGAAGGCGCTCCGTTTAAAAGATGTTGGAGGTAATCAATCCACTTTATGCTAAGGCCCGTCACTTTTGTGAAGGCGTTTGATAATACAGGCAACGTACCTCTTTGCAGTTGACGCCAGTGGAGCATGGGCACTCCACTTACTTTGCGAGGTGGCGTTACAAATCACCCAATTGAACCCGTAGTAAGGTGTGGATAAGCGAAACGATTGTCGTTGGTGTGGACACTCCACTATAAATGGGTATCAGATATATTCGGCCTTTCCAAGAAGGCTAGTCAGACCGATGGCTCAGAACTCCGTCGGAGTTTACAGGGTTTTTGCGAGGTTTGTGAAGAATTTCCTTACTAATTTAGTTGGCAAACTGCACAGAGGTCTCTACCGCTCACGACAAGAGTTCCAGGGACTGATAGCGTTTAGAGACAGTATTCGGCTAAATATATAGTAAGAATGGGCCACAGGTGTTCACAAGTGGGTTACCACCTGCACAGGGAATGCCGAAAAACAATCGTAATTACTAACCAGAGAATTCTCCTGGAGACGCAACTACAAGAAGAATTTGCGTAAAAGAGTGGCTGGTATTAAGCTGAAAAAGTCCCAGACTTTCCCTGGCATTAAAAACGCAGGGGAGTTGTTTTGACCGCCCCCCAGCAACGCAGGTGTCACGGACGAGTCGCCAAGTCACTATTTCGCCCGGGTTGCCGCATAATATGATGCAACAATTTCAGAGCCCCGCGACTAGTTTCCCTGTCAAAGACCCGGGAACTTTTTCCGCTCACTCTCAGAAACCGAGTGCCGGGCGTCTAAATGGTGGTCAAAAGAGCTCCAAGAAATATGCCGCCTACCGCGACTGAGAGTCTTGGGCGCGTCAATTATTTCTCCTACCAACATCGAAGACATGGGAAGTGAACCTGTCCGATTTTAAAGTGACAGGCCAGTTACCCCTCTTTACCACTATAGAAGACCGAAAAGAAATGAAATGGGAGAGCCAAAATAATAAAGCATTTAGGGGTTGGTGTTAGCTCCACCCAGGGCCAAATATTTTCAGACCCAGCGTCACAACACCCAAAGTCAGAAATAACAGAAGCGTGCTACTCCTTACCAAGAAGAGATCAACTGGTAATTTTCCAACTGAGAACCGCGCACTGAAGACTTAAATACCATCTGTTTAACAAAATAAAAATCGAACAGACATTTGTCCCTGTGGAAAAGACAAACAGTAGAATACGTCCTTCCAGATATCGGCTCTACCAGAGGAGCAAACTGACAGCATGGCCTGCATACACCCCTTTGGGGAAGAAACTGTATGATGATGAGAAAAGCCTAAGACAGACAACCAATTTTTGACAGAAATAAATATGGTTATATAGGAGCGGAGAAGAAGACATAAGCCTACATAGTATAGCCACAGAAGAAGTCTTGACCACTGGCCGGTTCCGTCTGGATTCGTGATTTCCAATGATCTTGGTACTTGATTTGATCTGTGGTTTACCAAAACGAGGTGTTGGATGGTTGTACTTGACCCATGGTTTCCAATGACCAAGTTATGCATGTGACTGGTTTGCTGAAACTAGGTTACATGGTTTCATCTGAACCGCAGCTTTTAAAAAAGACCTTCCAAACGGCTTCTCACACGACAATCTATCCATGCTTCTTAATAATACAGAAGCGTGTGTGCTGACATAAGCAAAAATAAGGATAAAATTTCTTCACGTGTTGTGCTGGCAATTTATTGACATTCGAAAAGCGGGTGTCAAAAGTTGGCATTTTATAGTATTTATTTCTCGAGATTTTTGACTAGCACTGCTATAAGCCAGTGCCAGTTTTGCTATCCATTTTCTTTGTTTTCTCTCAACTGTCATTATGTTCTATAGAGTTTAGATACTCAAGTAAAATCTAGGCAGGTTAAATATCTCTTTGTATAGAAACAGGATTGAGACGGACGACACGGACTCAGGGTCCCAACAACTATATGTAGACAATAAAATCTATTATTTAGTGCTAAATAATGTGTGGGAACTTTCGGCACACTTCCGTTTCAACGAGCGATTCTCAACATAAAATAACTTATTAATCAATGACCTACATACGTGGCTACTCATCCACCCAGCATCTACCTATTTCGAGGATCAAGACAGACCGATAGGTAGGCTTACCATACGTCCCGGTTTGACCAGGACTGTCCTGGTTTGAAGGTATGGTCCCGGCGTCCCGGCCAGTTTGTCATTTTGTCCTGGTTATTTGGAAAAAATTAAAAAGTGCCGAATATATACGAAGTCAAAAAGTCTGCAGATTGTTCATCTAAATTGATATCAAAGTTTTTTTAAACAAAGTTTAGACTAGCCAGAACAAAATGTGAAGCTGTCACTGTTAATGTGACAGAGCCACTGTTGTTTCAGCAACTTTGTAAAGATTTAAACAAAACAAATTTTGTGACAATATCAATTGGTGCTTCCAACAGGAAAGAAATTAAAACTGTGCCATGTGTTGTGCGGTATTTTGTACCAGATTGTGGAGTAAAAGTTAAACTTTTAGACTTTCAATCAGTTCCCGGTGAAACTGCAGAAATATTGACAAACTATTTAATGTCAGTTATCAAAAAACCATAATATAACACAAAAAAATTATTGGATTTTGTGGAGATAACTGCAATATCAATTTTGGAGGTGTAAAACGGAGAGGAGAAAACAATATTTACAGTCAAGTGAAGAAGGAACAAGGAAGAAATATTGTGGGCATTGGTTGCGGTGCTCACATCGTTCACAACTATCTTCAAACTGCAGTTGATGTTCTACCTATTGAAATAGAAGCTTTAGTGGTCAAAATTTATAAATATTTCCACATTTATACGGTTCGAGTAACAACTAAAAGAGTTCTGTGAATTTGTAGATGATGTCGAGTATAAAAAGGTTCTTCAACATGGCAACACCCGTTTTCTTTCGCTACTTCCAGCTATCGACAGAATACTTGAAATCTATGAGGGACTGAAATCATATTTTATTTCACAAGAACACTGTCCAGTGTTGATAAAACAGTTCTTTGATAATGATTGTGGTGAAATGTATTTGTGGTTTGTGCAAGGGCAACTCACATTGTTTAACAAATCTACCTTGATTATGGAAAGTACAAAAGAAAGTGCAGTGAACTTAGAAAATTGAAAAACAATCTTGAGGAAAGGCGTGATAATAGATTTATACCTCAAGAAGCAAAAAAGCTTTTTTAGAATACTGGAAAATAATGGAACTATTAATATTAATACAATCCTACAAGAGTTTACAAAATTGTATGACCGATGTCTTTCTTACATTGAGCTATGGAAAACAGTTTTGGTGGAGCAGAATCTTTTATTTGGATAAACAACAATGAATTAACATGGTCTGAAATTGAAGCATCAGGTGAAAAAAATTAATGAAACTTTTGCAAATAGTGCAATAAACTTGGATGAACTGTTTGATCAAGTGGTGATTGCAAAAAGTTTTTGGTCTGCAAACTATGACATTTGGAAAAATACAAGTTACGAAGAAAAATGGACACAACTATTCAGTCATTTCAAAGAAAAGAACATTTCATTGCCCAATCTTGCCCAAATTATAAAATACATTTTCAGCCTGCCAGGCACATCTGCACCTGTTGAAAGGATATTCTCAATGTGATAGGGTGGGCGAGATGATGATGATGATGATGTATTGTGATGTGTGATATCACTCTCTTGTCACACTCGCACCGACCCGAACAACAATAAAACTCTTGATTCTAGAGGCAGGGGCTATATTTATTTTTACAGCCCATTCAGTGACAAAGCAAACATTAAACAAATAAACTAGCGAACATAACACCAAACCAAACAAACAAAACAAAACACCCAACAGTGCCCGATGCTAATCTGAAGAAGCAAACAAAGCACAGAATAGTTAAAATCATAATATAATACTGAATGAGAAACACCACGCTCTCACCTGTCAAACTGTCCTACGCCGCCACCTGACACACTCAACTATCACACACACACACACACACACACACACTCATGTGTGTCATCCAATGCGACTAGTAAGGTGTTGTGCGTGGGGCTGGCAATCTCACCATGTAACACAGGTTGCTACAGGAACCACTACTGCAAGAGCACACACTCAGCTATCACACACACACACACACACACATGCATGTCGTCCAATGAGACTAGTAAGGTGTTGTGCGTGGGGCTGGCAATCTCACCATGTAACACAGATTGCTACCGAAACACTACTGCTCTAGCATATGAATACTTAATATGAAGGCAAACCACACTGTTGGCCCCATGCTCCCTCAGGAGCGGAGAAGAGAAATATATATCTTGAAGTGAGCCCACGTGCTCTCACAACCATTCCTCACATAACCATAATTAAATAATCATAAAATGGACATAAAATAATATTCAACTGTATGTACAACAAATACTCTCAGTAATGAGAATAAGCTACTACCTCGTAACTGATCTATCTCAATATTCGTTACTGCATTCTGAAGCATGTCGTATGTGACGACTGGTGCGGCTGGGAATCTCATCACATGAAACACATCGTTACCGAAACAAATCACTGCCATAGCATAAAAATGCTTCTTGTCGGCTTGTGATAGACACCAGCCACATTGGTGTTTCCATGCTCCGCCGGGAGCAACCAGAGAAACACATGTCTCAACAAAGGAGTGGCCTCGCGCTCTCCAGAAATCTAAATACATATTCTCACCTCACAGTAACCCATTAAATATATACAGTAGAATTATGATAAGTAGGCTATCGTGAAATACACTCAATTACTTTTACATTAGAAAAATAAAATATAATTATTCTCGACTTAAACCAAACTGGAACTAAATACACAACGTGTCACATGGCGTAACATTATAGGTTTACCACGCGGGGCGTGTTATTCGCCGCTTTTTATACAGTCCTCGCCACGTGGCTACAATCTTGCTATTGTTAATCTTATCTACATTCCCGTGAAATAGCTTCATACTATATCTGCCTTTCTGATAACATTTCTGTCCAGTTTCATGTATAAAATACTCTCCTACTAAATTTGCCCGGTCTGATGGATGAAATACTTGATACTAAATTCTCACATCTGGATTTAGGCTTTGCGTGCCTAATAAAACCTATCAAACATTATTTTCACTCATCTATCATTCTTCAAGACTAAATCATAATGTCCTAAAAAGACATTTCCTTTGGAAACACATCTATCTATTTCACTAAACATTAAAACAGACTCGTGCTGAATATAATTCTAGAATTATATAAAATTAATTCTAATTTAAATTAACTCACGTGCTCAATGCATTTACAGTTTGGCTCTGTCGTCTGTTCTCTCTGGCGGCTGATACTAGGAAAAGGTCCGCTGGTAGCTCGCTATCTCTTTTTATAGGCACTAGGCTAATCACTCACTTTACTGCGCTAGGCGTATTAATCTTGACTACTTAAATATCACACGCGATTATCGCTTAGGAATAGCGAAAACACAAATAAAACCTACAGCTATTTAATATAACACAATTCTACACCACAACTTAATTTAAATGCATTATTATGGCATTTTCATCAATCTTCTACTTCAGATTTTTCACAACCCAGGCTCGCGCCGTCACGTGATCTGACAGTCACGTGGGCCGACCGAAAATATATGGGCGACAAACATGCCTTGAACTGAAGTGGGGGTGGGGCCTCAGGGGTGTCTTCCCGGCCCATCACATATCTCCCTCCTGATTTTGTTGTCGTCCCGACAACATCACCACCTCTGGCGCTTCGATTGTAGCCTCTTAGATCGTTGGTGCTGCGTATGACTCTTTCTCTGCGGCGATGCTTTAGGCTGAGCTTCTGTCATCGGTACAACCCGGCTGGGGACTGTCTTGGTCGACATGTCCCTAGTTGTGCTTTGTCGGGCTGGCAGTTGCTGTGGTCTAGAAGATTCGCCTACTTGTGCCGCGTCGCTGCTGGCTTGTGACATCTGCTTGCCAGTGCATGTAGCTGTCGAATCTGTAGGGGGATCGCTCTTGACGTGTTCTGCACTCATTTTGCGTGGACGGTGGCTTACATTCCCCACAGTCTGCTTTTCATGTGTCTCCTCCTCTGAACCTTGACTTGCACTCCCTCCTCTCTGCTTAAGACGAGTTTCCTCCCCTAACCGACTACCAGTCTTCTCGGCTCCCTTAGGGTGACAGTTGTCACGGTCATCTCTTGGCTTGCACCCGGAAGGAAACCTGGTTGTGGTAGCACGTCTCGGGAAAGAGCTCTTTGAGGGACAGGCGGCTATCAAATGTTCAGTTGACTTGCATCGAAAACATCTCTTCGGAAGCGGGCCTTGAGGGCACTTGGCTGCCATGTGGTCTGACAGGTCTCCACAATTGTAGCATCTTATCTTTCTGGGCTTCCTCTGTGCCATGGGTCGCTTTCTGCTGCCCTTACACTCTTGACCGCCAATGCCGCATACATAAATTGCTTCCATGCCCTGGACCGATGGTTTGCTGTCAAACTCTACTCGTTCATTCCTCGCCAGACTCCGGAATCCCTTTCTGTAGATCTTGGTCTGATGTACGAATACATCAATACCTCCATCATCTGGCGTGATGAATCCCCATCCCCTGCGGACACTGTACCACTTGCAAACTCCTTTTCGCCTTGTCGGTGCAGCTGCACTGGTCGGTACTGTCAGCTCACTGCTTTCGTTAACAACAGCTTGACTCTCACATACCAGAACATGCACCTCCTCGTCGTGCTTTGGCTGTTCCCGCGGACACACCTCCTTGTCTTGCGTTGGCTGTTCCCGCGGACACACCTCCTCGTTGTGCTTTGGCTGCTTCCGCGGCTGGCATGGTGCTCTCTTTCTCTGCACCTCCTCTTGTGCTGGCGAACTGGACTCTGACATCTGTGCTATCTGGGATTTTAGGAAGGATAACTCTGCTCTGAGTGCCTCCTCCTCCTTCTTAACTTCTGCACTTGCTATCTGGACCCGTGTCTCAGGCTTTTTACTTCCACCATAAACAGCATATTCCCAAGGGAAATTCCTGTTCACCTCACTGACTTGTGGTTGCTCGCTGTAGGCTTTTTTTACAATTTCCAGTAACTTCTCAGGGCGGGCCTTGGCTCCACCTTGTATCCGTAACTCTCTAGATACCATTGGTGTAACGTTGTTCCATATCATGTCTAACTTGTCTTCTGCGCAAAAAGGCGCCACCTTCCACGCGGCTTCCACATCCTCCACAAACTCTTGCCAAGTGGGTCTCCCCTCTCCACTAAATAACCTTATCTCTGGCTCCTCCACGTACAGTACCTTCATATGCGCATTAGCCATCTTGCTGCAGGAATGCACTGCTGGGTGTTTACACTATTTGTTCGTTCGCTGTTTGCTCGGTGTCACTGTCTGCCTTATCCTGTCGACGACGCCAATTGTGGCAGGGTGGGCGAGATGATGATGATGATGATGATTATATTGTGATGTGTGATCACTCTCTTGCTACACTCGCACCGACCCGAACAACAATAAAACTCTTGATTCTAGAGGCAGGGGCTATATTTATTTTTACAGCCCATTCAGTGACAAAGCAAACATTAAACAAATAAACTAGCGAACATAACACCAAACCAAACAAACAAAACAAAACACCCAACAGTGCCCGATGCTAATCTGAAGAAGCAAACAAAGCACAGAATAGTTAAAATCATAATATAATACTGAATGAGAAACACCACGCTCTCACCTGTCAAACTGTCCTACGCCGCCACCTGACACACTCAACTATCACACACACACACACACACACACACTCATGTGTGTCATCCAATGCGACTAGTAAGGTGTTGTGCGTGGGGCTGGCAATCTCACCATGTAACACAGGTTGCTACAGGAACCACTACTGCAAGAGCACACACTCAGCTATCACACACACACACACACACACATGCATGTCGTCCAAATGAGACTAGTAAGGTGTTGTGCGTGGGGCTGGCAATCTCACCATGTAACACAGGTTGCTACGGAAACACTACTGCTCTAGCATATGAATACTTAATATGAAGGCAAACCACACTGTTGGCCCCATGCTCCCTCAGGAGCGGAGAAGAGAAATATATATCTTGAAGTGAGCCCACGTGCTCTCACAACCATTCCTCACATAACCATAATTAAATAATCATAAAATGGACATAAAATAATATTCAACTGTATGTACAACAAATACTCTCAGTAATGAGAATAAGCTACTACCTCGTAACTGATCTATCTCAATATTCGTTACTGCATTCTGAAGCATGTCGTATGTGACGACTGGTGCGACTGAGAATCTCATCACACGAAACACATCGTTACCGAAACAAATCACTGCCATAGCATAAAAATGCTTCTTGTCGGCTTGTGATAGACACCAGCCACATTGGTGTTTCCATGCTCCGCCGGGAGCAACCAGAGAAACACATGTCTCAACAAAGGAGTGGCCTCGCGCTCTCCAGAAATCTAAATACATATTCTCACCTCACAGTAACCCATTAAATATATACAGTAGAATTATGATAAGTAGGCTATCGTGAAATACACTCAATTACTTTTACATTAGAAAAATAAAATATAATTATTCTCGACTTAAACCAAACTGGAACTAAATACACAACGTGTCACATGGCGTAACATTATAGGTTTACCACGCGGGGCGTGTTATTCGCCGCTTTTTATACAGTCCTCGCCACGTGGCTACAATCTTGCTATTGTTAATCTTATCTACATTCCCGTGAAATAGCTTCATACTATATCTGCCTTTCTGATAACATTTCTGTCCAGTTTCATGTATAAAATACTCTCCTACTAAATTTGCCCGGTCTGATGGATGAAATACTTGATACTAAATTCTCACATCTGGATTTAGGCTTTGCGTGCCTAATAAAACCTATCAAACATTATTTTCACTCATCTATCATTCTTCAAGACTAAATCATAATGTCCTAAAAAGACATTTCCTTTGGAAACACATCTATCTATTTCACTAAACATTAAAACAGACTCGTGCTGAATATAATTCTAGAATTATATAAAATTAATTCTAATTTAAATTAACTCACGTGCTCAATGCATTTACAGTTTGGCTCTGTCGTCTGTTCTCTCTGGCGGCTGATACTAGGAAAAGGTCCGCTGGTAGCTCGCTATCTCTTTTTATAGGCACTAGGCTAATCACTCACTTTACTGCGCTAGGCGTATTAATCTTGACTACTTAAATATCACACGCGATTATCGCTTAGGAATAGCGAAAACACAAATAAAACCTACAGCTATTTAATATAACACAATTCTACACCACAACTTAATTTAAATGCATTATTATGGCATTTTCATCAATCTTCTACTTCAGATTTTTCACAACCCAGGCTCGCGCCGTCACGTGATCTGACAGTCACGTGGGCCGACCGAAAATATATGGGCGACAAACATGCCTTGAACTGAAGTGGGGGTGGGGCCTCAGGGGTGTCTTCCCGGCCCATCACATCAATAATGAATAACATATGGTCTGAAGAAAGAGGTAGAATGGCTGAATCAACTGTAAAAGCTTTATTGCGCTGCAAAGTTAAAAATGAACTAAATTGTAGTGAATTTTTCGACGCGATTAAAAATAACAAAGAATTTTTAAAGAAAGTTCACGTTAGTGATAAATATTAATAACTTTTTAATAATAAGTTATGCTCAGTTAAGAGTAATTAAAAATTATTACTACATAATTGTTGTTTTTTGTTAACCACTCCATTACTTAGCCTTTTTGAATCATAAGTACTTAGCTGAATATACTTCTCTCTTTCTAAAATCGCATAGAAGGCGCTCACTTTCTGTTTCGATCAAACTCTCGAAATTGTCCCGGTTTGAGAAAAAAATATTATGTTAGGTCTACCGATAGGTAAACAGATAAACAGACAAAGATGCAGACAGCTGACAGACAAATAGATGGGACTTGCAGATATGTAATTATAAAGGCAGAGAGACAAGTTCTACATAAAACAGATAATTAAATATGCAGACATGACAGATTAGCAGTAGAAAAGCAGACATTGACAGGAAGACAGCGTGACAAATAGATAAAATTATGATAAAACAAATAAATAACTTGACTGACAAGCGGACAGTCAGATATACAAATAATTGGACGCCATCATTAATAAGACTGACATGAAAACAGAGGTAAGCACAGATAAGGAAACAGAGATAAATAATCTACGTTAGATGATACCCTTCTTCAGTTTGTCTTCATTCACTTCGCCCTACCTGTTCTCAACGAAGTGACAGCGTTACCTCCACAGTTAGCACCTGTACGCTCACCGAAATCACACCTGGGACACGCCCAGAAAATTAGCATGCTGACTTGGTATTTCCTGCGTTCTCTTTATATAAATACAATCATACTGAGTTTTTGCGTTCTCTTGTATAAATATAATCATACTAAGTTTTTGCGTTCTCTTTGTATAAATATAATCATACACAGTTTTCGCTGCCCACTAAAATTATATTTGTGCAGTAAAGTGTATGAATATAACAGTACACCATCATATATATCATTGGTTCCCAAAGTGGGCGGTACCGCCCCCCTGGGGGCGTTGCAAGGATCCAAGGGGGCGATACGGAAAAAAGGGGCCAGAGGGGGGCGTTCAGTAGTAAACAGTGGGCGTTCAGCAGTAAGGGGAGTTCAGGATCTGACAGGCTAAATTCAGTACGTGCGGGGGAGAAAGGAATTGTGGATTTGAGAGACGACATCAGTGAAGCGGGGACGATGTGGATGCTTGCATTACTAGGATCATTAAGCAAGGCATAGTTTCGTCTATGCGTGCCATTCTGAGCTCAGGTAACCATCGCTGACCATAAACTGTAATCGGGAACTGCTAGGAAAAGGGGTTAATTAAACACCTATTGTCCATTCGTTCACTCCTGAAGAAAGAGAAATGATCCGTGCTTTTTTTTTTTTTTTTGGGTTCAGTTTTTGCCTTCTTCTGGCGAGGCGCGTGTCTTTCAACCTATTTGGTTTCATCAGAACGCATTTACCATCCTGTCGTGAAATTCTACATCCACATATATAAATTAAAAGGACAATATAAGGTCTAACAAATAAATTTAATAAAAGGAAAGAAGAATGGTAAAGAACAGTGCTGTCACAATGACTGTACTCGAAATCCCCCTTGTGTTCTCCTGCGTCTGCAAATTGTAACGTTTCACGTTGATAGTAAAGCCTCCTGCAGTATACACGCGTTTCCCAAACACACTAAAAAGTGTACTCCATTTCTAAGAAAAACCTTGAAATACGCAAGTTGACCTAGAATTAAAATTCCATTCATGTCTTTTTCTACACTATGTTACCAAAAACAAAAGACAGATGGACTAGATAGAAAGAAGGGAGAGGCAGAAAGCAGGCACAGGCAATACTAACACGAGTCGCGCGATACACAATTACTACCATCACGCGTGTAAGGCCACAAGCACTAGCTTTTTTTCAAATCGACAGTGATAAAAACACTACCCATACCAGAGTTAGGTTTTAAAATCCTGAGAAACGCTTATTGGGAATAATGACATTATACTGGTTTACGTTTGAAAACATGACAGTACCCAGACACCCTAAAGTTTGGAAGTGAGGAAGTGGTAACAGCGCGACTATCCTAGTGGAAAATGCATATTGGCTCCATTAAATTTGTATATTTGGGTTCCTTAGGACTTGCTGACAAATAATATGTTAAACGTTACGCAAATAGTCTAAGAATTACCAAATTATAGCCAAAATAAAATAGTGAGGGTGTCAGACAACACCAAAATCAGAATCGCTCAGTGGCAGAATTTTAGGCCACCATTGTACGGGAAATGAGTCTCCATGTTAACTCCTATTTGATTGGAGCGCAACAAATGTAAGGCTAAACACGATTAGTCGGACTATAAATACTATCTTTCGTTGTCAGGGGAAACGGGAGTAGAAGTACTTTTTTTCAAACGATTGGGTAAACATGGCCTGATTGGTTAGAGCTGCGAATATACTCAATTCAGGGCGTCTGTTCAGGGCCACATCTTGTAATAAACCTACTAAGAAATAGTGCGTTGAGCACCAGTGTATATTTTTTCCTAAAATAAAGCCTGGGACATCGGCAGATCGGAGTTGTGCTATATTCATTGCCATTCAACGTCACTGTGTATTATTTCCATGAATTGTGGTAGGTTTGAAATATTTGACATCTTTTTAAATGAAAATTGAATGTAAATTGATAATTATGTCTGTATATATGTGTGGTTCAGTAGCGAACATGAAGTAAAGCCTATAGTGCTCCAGCCTGAACAGAAGGTGTCGGAGGAAAGTAAAACTACATGGAATTGCCAAGCAGTACACTGACACCTAGATTATTGACTAGAAAGAAATAATGCTGGAATTACAGAGGCGTAGTGACAATTAAGGAGGAATATACTGGTGTAAAGTATTTCAGATGAAGCTGACAGTTGGCCTAACGTTCTGAACTCAGGTTTGTTATGTATTGTGCTCAGTGTAGAAATAGAGTATAAATTAGTTCTGAAGTAGGAGGTACAACCTTCTTGTTTCAGGGACCGTGGTCTTAAAGTTATTGAGCAGCACTTGGTCAGAGCTTTGCTGAATCCAGAGTCGGACAGCATACTCCTTGGTCCATATAGCAAACAGTGAGGTGGCTCCAGAACTCATTGAAGTAATCGAGCAGAGGAGTCTTTTCCTGCCGCCATCACGAAAGATAAGCTGATGTGGCCAGCTGAGCTCAACATTATGTACCCCCAGCTTAAACTGACATTGTAAAATAAAATTAAGAGGGGAAATTAATTGTTTTAATGCCAGGAACTGAGAACATCTCTAATACTAGTTCCAACAGAAACAAACTATTGAAGTCATGATGACAAATACCAACAGAGCTTGAAAAAACAAAACAAAACCAATATTCCTCATATTACTACTACACAACTGACACACATAGGATAATATTAATAAAATATGTCACTACAAGATTCGTATTGATAAATTCTGTACATATAACTTGTAATTAAAATTGATTGTGATTCCTGGTTCACTTTGTATTTGAATCAGGACACATATACATTAATGACAGCACTGAATACATATTGATATTTGAAAAATTTATCAGTGACTCATTTAAGATATTCTCATAGAGTGTTATATGTATGTGAGTGTCACAGTGTTGTCATGTGTGGTGGAATAAATTAAATTGTTTATCTGTCTGTTGTTGTTGTGACTTACACTTCATCATATACATACCCTAGACATATAACGTAGTCATCACAATATTCCAGAATAATTCTGACTGAGGTATACATATGTGGCAGCAAGTAAGGTTATCTATAATACACTACTCTTATTAGATATAGATACCTTCACAGCTGATCTCAGTCAGTACACTAAGTCCCCTATAAATATTTATAACATCCCACTTTACCACATATATTGGGGTCTCGCTCTCGGGATTTTGAATCTTTCCCTATTAAAAATATTGGGGGTAATTCACTTCAGGGAATAATAAGAATTAAAAGGTATCCTTGGGTGAAAATAAATAAGGTTGAGCTCACAGTGCCTGTGTTGTCCTGAGTTAATTAGTCATAGATAAAATTGTTTAGTTAAATATTTTAGACATTTATCTGTTAGACAATGGCCGACCTGGCAAAATTTCGATCTGCTGCTGTACAGACTGCAAAAGAGTTAGGAATGGACGGGCAAATTATGATTGCTTATGTCACTGCTGAATGTGACAAATATATTGAACGGGAAGAAAGAAGATTAGAAAAAGAGGCCGAAAGAAAATTAGAATCTGAAAGATTGGCCGAAGATAAGAGAATAGAAGCTGAAAAAGAGATTAAGAGGTTGCAGATTGAGGCTGAGGCTAAGAGGTTGCAGATTGAGGCTGAAGCTAAGAGGTTGCAGATTGAGGCTGAGGCTAAGAGGTTGCAGATTGAGGCTGACAAAGAGGCTAAAGCATTGTAAGCAGAAAGGGAAGAGAAGAAATTAGCTGCAGAAAGAGAAGAGAAGAAATTAGCTGCAGAAAGGGAAGACAAGCGATTAGCTGCAGAGAGGGAAGCAGAAAAGGAGGAGAAGAGATTACAAAGGGAACATGAGTTACGACTAAGGGAGTTTGAGTTTCAAGGCCATGCTCCTGAAAATGGTGCCAGTCCCTTTGCCTCTGATGCCACTGCTAGCCAGGGAGCCTCAACCTCAGCTATGAATTTTCATTTAGATCATTTTGTTGAGAAAGACGATGATATTGAGAGCTATCTAAATAGGTACGAACTATTAGCTACCACATATGGGTTAGAGAGAGAAAGGTGGAGCTTAAAGTTATCTCAGGGACTTCGTGGGGCAGCTTATGAAGTTTTTGCAAAAATGAGCAGAGGTGATCAGGAAAATTATGACATGCTAAAGCAGGCTCTTTTTGTTAAGATATGAAAAGAACGCAGAATTTTATAGGAAAAAAATTTAGGAATGCTAAACTACTGTCAGGTGAAACCTATCACCAGTTCTCTGCACGAATAGAGACATACTTGGAGAAATGGACTTCTCTGGGGAAAACCCAAGATCTTAAGGAAATGGTCCTTATAGAGCAATTAAGAGAGTCCATGGCTCCAGACCTGAGAAAGTTTCTCATGGAACAAGGTGCAGAGAGGCTGGGTGAGTTGCTAAATGTTGCTGAAAGGTATCAAGCAGCTCAAGCAGAGGTAACAGGTAATAAAAAGAAACAAGTGGATAACTTTAGGGCACCACAGAACTTTAATAAATTTGATCCTAGGGATCAAAACAAAGGTAAGCACCAATTTGATAGGCCACGGTATGAAAATAAAAATAAATTCCCACAATTCGATGAAAGGAAATATGATGAAAGAAAATCTTTCAACCAAGGAAAAAGGTGGTGTAAAAAATTGTCAGATGGACAATCATGACACTGACCGTTGCAGAAGGAAACCTGTGTATATGGCCACCCTTCAGGTCAGGTCGACCTCAAGACAGGAGGAGGATATTATGTTGGATACCACTCCAGAAGAGATGAGGAAGGCACAGGCTGGGGATAAAACACTCAAGCCTTGTTTCAGAAAATTGTCAACTTGTCATACAACTCCAGGCAAGGGAGATTTTTACATGAAAAACAAGTTGATGTATAGGAAGACTGGAGCTAGATCCAAAGGTCAGGGACAGCTGGTACTTCCTAAAAGATATAGGGCAGACTTAATAAGGAGCCTACATGTGAAACCAGATGGGGACCATGAGAAAATAGGTACCATCATTCAAAAGGTGGCTCACAATTATTATTGGCCCAAGCAAGATGGGACATTGAGAATTTTGTAGAAAGGTGTAGCATAGCACATGAGGGAACACCCACAAGTGGGAACATTGATCAGGACCTGGACACGCCACGGGGCAAAATTAGGCCTGATAATAAAAAGAAAAATAGATTTGATAAAGTGGACCAAATGGATGGGAAGCCCCTTTTCACGGACAAGCTTCACTTAACTGTTTTACAATGGCCACTATGCGGAGAGTGCAAAAAGATGTCTTACCCCAGGATAAGCCGAAAATCCCTCAATCGGACTTAAACAAACTGGAGGAAGAAGATGTAGAGAGGAAATCTCTCATCAAGAATTTTAAGTGGGGAGAAAGCCCCAAGAGAAAAATTGGTAGCGGTCGTTTTGTGCATGATAATTCTGGGAGGAAAAATCATCACTATAAAGCTTCGAGTGGAAGAGACCATACCGGTGCATGGACAAATAGGTCCACACAATTAAAGGTCCATATGTAGCTTTGTTAAGAACGTGGACTGATGAAAAGGCAGAGGAAAACATTACATCTTCATACCAATATGTGAATGAGCTGACCACTCGTTTAAAAACTGGCTGGAAACTTGCCAATGAAAATTTGAAACAAGCCAGGAAGAAACATGCTGCCTATTATAACAGGAAGGCGAAAGACAGAAATTTGGCTGTGGGAGAGAAAGTACTGCTTCTTTTGCCCGGTAGTCAGAATAAGTTACAAATTGGATGGCAGGGTCCATATACAGTTCTAGAGAAGGTGTCTAGAACAAATTATAAGATAGATAAGAAGGGGAAAGAAAAAATCTATCATGTGAATCTCCTGAAGAAATATTTGGAAAGAGAACATCAGAAAGAGACACACTTGTTGACCTTGTCCATCGCCATGGAGATGAAAAAGGAACCACTTTCATCATTTGAATATCCATTACACCCCTGTGAGACAGCAGCACAGGTGAAAATCAGTACACATTTAACGAAAACTCAGAAATAGAGAGTGCAACAGGTTCTAAATAATCATGCAGAGGTGTTAACAGACCGACCAGGGCATACAAACCTATTGGAATATGATATGAAACTGATAGACCCCACACCTGTCTGTATAAAACCATATTCGATTCCGTTTGCTAAGGAGAAAGCTTTGAAGGAAGAGATAGACTATCTGTTGAAGGAAGGAATTATTTCGCACAGTGAGTCTTCGTATAGTTCCGGTGTTGTACTTTTAAGGAAGCCCTCTGGAGAACATAGACTCTGTATAGATTACAGGAGACTGAATGCTATTACAGAAGGACAGGTGGATCCATTGCCGGATACAAATCAGCTGTTTGCCAGGCTAAATAAAGCTAAATATTTCTCAAAAGTGGATCTGAGTAAAGGATACTATCAGATTCCAGTAAGCCTGAGGTTAGACCATACCTAGCTTTTAGTACCTCAGAAGGACACTATGAGTTTAATAGATTGCCATTTGGATGGAAGAATGCGCCTAGTGTCTTCTCTAGAATGATGAGAAAATTATTGGATCCTCTGAATAATCCCTGTATAACAAATTTTATGGATGATATCCTTATAGCAACAGAAACATTTGAGGAACACATTGACTCTCTGAACATGCTGTTTAATCGACTTAGGGAGGCAAATTTAACAGCCCGACCAACCAAATGTTGCGTTGGATGTAAAGAATTGGAATTTTTGGGACACACAGTTTATCAGGGAAACATGACCCCTGACCCAAAGAACTTAGAAAAACTACAGAAAGCCCCGAGACCACAAACCAAGAAGGACGTGAGATCCTTTGTCTCATTATGTGGATTTCTAGTTAAATAGTATACTATCAAAAACTTTAATTCCAATATGTGTGGTGCACCGTTAAGTTGACACGTAAAGGACATATCCATTATCGCATTACATGAGACACCACAATGAGAAATGACTTAAACATAAGAAATGAAAAGCACACGAGTACCCATTTTGAAATTACCTGACTTAAGTCAAGAATTCATTGTAAGGACGGATGCAAGAATATATTTGGGCTGGTGAGCAACTCTACTACCAAAATCAGATGGCTATTGTGGGCGAATTAGCATACTAGCAGAAAAATATGAAAAAAGCTTTAATTCCAATTTCAACTAGCTGAAAAAGGAATTGTCATTGCTGTAATATGGGCCATAAAGAAATTCCAAGTAATGGCCGGTATCTATAGGGAAGGCATTAAAGATCGAATACAGGACACCAAGCCTTTATTTGAAATGGACTCTACTCCGATGGTCTTTTCCTTGATGGCTCAAGATAATTTTAGCATTGAGTAATAGCTGGACAAAAGGAGCGTGCATTTTCTTAAACACAGTAGCATTGATTGAAATTAGAATCACCGTGAAACCCCAATTATGTGAATCCAGAATTGCGGGACATATAATGCAATGCATTGATGAGTGGAGGTGGTGCGAATAGCTGCGTAAGCCAAATATAAGTTGATATTGTGGCGATAGACACATGCAACATCTACTGACAGGAAAGCTCAGACACAGGTGCACTTTGGATCGAAAATTAAGCCTACGTGCGGTTTTCAGTGATGTAACATTCAATTCAGGTTGAATAAAGGTCATCTGAAACCCAATTTACCATCAAACAACTGACATAACCAGATTAGCTAGAAGTGGTAAAAAGCGCGAGAATGCAAGTTGCAAGATTGTATTATATGGGTTCGATTTCTTGGAATAGTCTATATTGATCAATTTACATTTGGTACAAGACAGGAAGAGCGATAGCAGGGAGAGTCATGAAGGAAATACGGGTGGTTACACAAATGCTGCCATCACGAGTGTAGGAACAACAATTTTCACTAGACATAGCTCCGGAGAGTTGAAGTAGGAATTTACCCATTATTTTTTTAAATCATAGGATGTGCGCTTATTAGCAGATGAACAGTATAGATGAGGTATAAAGACATAACAGTTCGAGATTTAAGTGGAAAAATACAGATAATTTGGGGAGCGAGCCATTTTAAATTTGGATGATTGGTTCCAGCCATCTTTCTGACCAAGAGTGTTACGTCATGAGAATCACCAAAATACCCAAGGAAACTCATAGTGGGATGCCAGACTAGCAGTGAAATTTCTGGAGCATATTTTTTTAAGGGTGAGCTTGTATGTAGTGAATTATGCAACGACATGACGAATGACCACAACTTGGGTCGTGCTATAAAGTACTTTACGTTGATATGGAGACAATGAAAAGGTCAAATTTTTGTGGGAACACTTGTGAACACAAGTGCCTCATGCAGGATCGGAGATTTATGGAGGGGTGACCACTAGTGGAAATAGAGTCTATAACCAGTCATTGATTTTAAATTAATAAGGACTACATATAAGGTCGAACAAGCATAAATTAATAAAATAAAAGGAATACTGAAGTGGTATGGTAGTCTAATCAGACATCTGTCACTGTTTATTTCACATAAATCCAGTTTTGTAGGATTTTAAAATAAAATCTGATAATGAAAGATCTATTGCAAATTGTAACGTTTCACGTTGATATAGTACGTTTCACTAGCTTTGCCCAACTTCAAAATGCTATATCTCAGCGAATATATAACGCATATAAGTGAAATTTTGTGTGTGAATTTGAAATGGTATAGACCCTATGAATTAAATTTTTCATTAAAATGCGGCCATTGGTTTCAATTTTCGTTTCTTTGCGATATAATATAAAATCCTACTTGCCAACACACATCACACGCACACATATTGAAATGTCTACAGTAAATTATACGACCTCATTTGCACATTTTTGGTTTATCAAGCAATTGGCATGATTTTTGAGTGAAATTGCGTGAAATCGCACTTCTTGAACATAAAACAGTTTATATCCGGTGCAACGCACACATTGTCAATCAGAGGTGTGTCTACAAAAATTATTGTGTGGTTAAGAAGGAAAAATGAGTCTGCGAGTACATTTTATGACATTACAGCAAATCACAAATAGGATTTTTAAGTATTTCTGCAATGAAGCTACTCGAGGAAAACTATATCATTCTATTTCAAACCCACAAAAGAGGACTATTCACGCCTTGGGGATAAGCAAACGATCATTGCACCGCTGGATAGCGACATCTGAAATGTCTAATTCCAGTGTTTTACACACGAAAATTAGGCCAAGAGTGGTGGATAATTTTGACAGAGAATTGATCCGCAGAGAAATTTGCAATATGTTTCACAATAATGAGGCAGTGACTTTAAGGAAATTGAAAATTTGGTTAAGAAAGAATAATGACATTGATATTTCCAAATCTACGCTATGGAGGACTATTAGGAGTTTGGGATTCACTTTTAGAAAATATGTTGGTGGTAGAAACCTTATTTGTGAGAAGCCTCATATAGTTGCAATGAGAAGCAAATATTTACGCGAGGTCAGAGAAATGAGAAGAGATTGTTATGATTTTGTGTATTTAGATGAAACTTGGATCAATGCGCACCACAGTAATGAACGAGAATGGCAATCATCTGATGGAACAACTAAGAGACTAGTACCAAGCAGCAAAGGACAGCGCCTAATAATTGCACATCCAGGAAGCAGCCATCATGGGCTTCTAAATAATACTGAACTCATATTTGTTTCAAAATCCACAGATAATAGGGATTACCATGCAGAGATGAATGGCAAGATATTTCAAGATTGGATTGTGAATCATGTACTTCCTTCCTTGGATAGACCGTGGTGTTTAATAATGGACAATGCCTTAATATCACAACGTTGTGGCACCAGAAGATAAAGTTTCTAATTCACCAAGTATTAAAGATGTAATAAAGATTTGGCTGACCATAAACAACATTCCATTCAACGAAATGTCCATGAACCTGAATTACTTGGAATTGTAAACAAAAGACACAGCATACAAAGATATTTCACATAGACAAGGCAATCCATGAACATGGTCACAGATGTTTAAGATTACCTCCTTACCATTCTCACTTAAACCCAATAGACTTAGTCTGGGCTAAAATTAAGGAACAGGTAGCAACAGAAAATAGAACGTTCAAATTAAAAGATGTTGAAATACTTATAAAAGCCGCCATCTCCAATATAGCCAGGGATTATTGGAAGAAAAGTGAGAACCATGTGTTACAAGAGGAAGAGGAATATTGGAAGAATGATGGTTTGTCCTTCATTCAGCCGAGATTGATTTTCAATTTCTCAGAGACATCTGATTATGATTCGGATGAAGTTTAATTTCTTTAAAGATGACCTTACCGTTATTTACAAGCACATTAGAGGAGCAACGTTCCATTATGATATTTATGAACCGCAAAGAGATGATACCCATTGAAATAATTAGATCAAGGAAGGTCCAGTATGGTAGCGCATTAAATGTCAATGACAAACAATGTCACGAGTATCTCGCATGCAGATCATTTAAGAAATAATCTTCAACACGTATTCAATTGCAAACGTGATGGCCACATTATTGTAATAGTAGACACGCCTATGCCTAATCAATTCACAGAATCTGTGCATGAAGTGGTAAAATTTCTTGTCTCGATACACAATAATTAGTATGCCGACAAAGATCAAAGGATTTCATCCGTTTATGGGAACTGGACAAGATGCACAGATATAAAGTATATATTTGTTGGGTCTAACCCAATATAACATCGTATGCAAAAAAAATGGCATTAATACGTTAGACGGTTAATCAGATAATTACATTTGTTTGAGGGCAAAGCTAGTGAAACGTGCTATAGTAAAGCCTCCTGCAGTATACACGCGTTTCCCAAACACACTAAAAAGTGTACTCCATTTCTAAGAAAAACCTTGAAATACGCAAGTTGACCTAGAATTAAAATTTCATTCATGTCTTTTTCTACACTATGTTACCAAAAACAAAAGACAGATGGACTAAAGATAGAAAGAAGGGAGAGGCAGAAAGCAGGCACAGGCAATACTAACACGAGTCGCGCGATACACAATTACTACCATCACGCGTGTAAGGCCACAAGCACTAGCTTTTTTTCAAATCGACAGTGATAAAAACACTACCCATACCAGAGTTAGGTTTTAAAATCCTGAGAAACGCTTATTGGGAATTATGACATTATACTGGTTTACGTTTGAAAACATGACAGTACCCAGACACCCTAAAGTTTGGAAGTGAGGAAGTGGTAACAGCGCGACTATCCTAGTGGAAAATGCATATTGGCTCCATTAAATTTGTATATTTGGGTTCCTTAGGACTTGCTGACAAATAATATGTTAAACGTTACGCAAATAGTCTAAGAATTACCAAATTATAGCCAAAATAAAATAGTGAGGGTGTCAGACAACACCAAAATCAGAATCGCTCAGTGGCAGAATTTTAGGCCACCATTGTACGGGAAATGAGTCTCCATGTTAACTCCTATTTGATTGGAGCGCAACAAATGTAAGGCTAAACACGATTAGTCGGACTATAAATACTATCTTTCGTTGTCAGGGGAAACGGGAGTAGAAGTACTTTTTTTCAAACGATTGGGTAAACATGGCCTGATTGGTTAGAGCTGCGAATATACTCAATTCAGGGCGTCTGTTCAGGGCCACATCTTGTAATAAACCTACTAAGAAACAGTGCGTTGAGCACCAGTGTATATATTTTTTCCTAAAATAAAGCCTGGGACATCGGCAGATCGGAGTTGTGCTATATTCATTGCCATTCAACGTCACTGTGTATTATTTCCATGAATTGTGGTAGGTTTGAAATATTTGACATCTTTTTACATGAAAATTGAATGTAAATTGATAATTATGTCTGTATATATGTGTGGTTCAGTAGCGAACATGAAGTAAAGCCTATAGTGCTCCAGCCTGAACAGAAGGTGTCGGAGGAAAGTAAAACTACATGGAATTGCCAAGCAGTACACTGACACCTAGATTATTGACTAGAAAGAAATAATGCTGGAATTGCAGAGGCGTAGTGACAATTAAGGAGGAATATACTGGTGTAAAGTATTTCAGATGAAGCTGACAGTTGGCCTAACGCTCTGAACTCAGGTTTGTTATGTATTGTGCTCAGTGTAGAAATAGAGTATAAATTAGTTCTGAAGTAGGAGGTACAACCTTCTTGTTTCAGGGACCGTGGTCTTAAAGTTATTGAGCAGCACTTGGTCAGAGCTTTGCTGAATCCAGAGTCGGACAGCATACTCCTTGGTCCATATAGCAAACAGTGAGGTGGCTCCAGAACTCATTGAAGTAATCGAGCAGAGGAGTCTTTTCCTGCCGCCATCACGAAAGATAAGCTGATGTGGCCAGCTGAGCTCAACATTATGTACCCCCAGCTTAAACTGACATTGTAAAATAAAATTAAGAGGGGAAATTAATTGTTTTAATGCCATGAACTGAGAACATCTCTAATACTAGTTCCAACAGAAACAAACTATTGAAGTCATGATGACAAATACCAACAGAGCTTGAAAAAACAAAACAAAACAAAACCAATATTCCTCATATTATTACTACACAACTGACACACATAGGATAATATTAATAAAATATGTCACTACAAGATTCATATTGATAAATTCTGTACATATAACTTGTAATTAAAATTGATTGTGATTCCTGGTTCACTTTGTATTTGAATCAGGACACATATACATTAATGACAGCACTGAATACATATTGATATTTGAAAAGTTATCAGTGACTCATTTAAGATATTCTCATAGAGTGTTATATGTATGTGAGTGTCACAGTGTTGTCAAGTGTGGTGGAATAAATTAAATTGTTTATCGGTCTGTTGTTGTTGTGACTTACACTTCATCATATACATACCCTAGACATATAACGTAGTCATCACAATATTCCAGAATAATTCTGACTGAGGTAAAAATATGTGGTAGCAAGTAAGGTTATCTATAATACACTACTCTTATTAGATATAGATACCTTCACAGCTGATCTCAGTCAGTACACTAAGTCCCCTATAAATATTTATAACATCCCACTTTACCACACATCCAAAAATAAAGTCAACTCTGTTGACTGCTAACCCGATCAGCTTTGATAAATACTAAGTCCTGAAAAGGACCAACATTATCTATCTGCTAGCATAAAGCCTTAAAAAGGACTAGCCAGCTACGCCAACGTCCGAGCTAGTTTTCATGAAAAGTTATGCCGATGGCATGGACGAAATTAGATACCTGCTGGTGTTTCATAAAGTACCAACTTTGCTTTGATGCAGATTTTATTGTCTCAGTATTACCAATCCACCACCTGGTACTGAAAAGGACTAAGTCCTGAAAAGGACCAACATTATCTATCAGCTAGCATAAAGCCTTAAAAGGACTAGCCAGCTACAAGTCCGAGCTAGTTTTCATGAAACAGTTATGCCGATGGCAATGGACGAAATATAGTAAACCTGCTGTGTGTTTTTCAAATCCAACTTTGCTTTGATGCAGATTTTATTGTCTCAGTATTTACGGGGGCTAGTGGTAACGAGATATTCGCAGATTGGTAATAAATATGAGAAAAGGTTCAAGGGAGCAAGTTTTTAACAGTACTTGGCAGTAGAAATCAGCCTTTGAACCTCTGACCCGGCTTTCCTACCTTACATTCAGACTTTCATAAATCGACTGGCGCGATATACGTTTCCCGTCTATTTCAACTTTGCGCTGGCTATGAGCAAAACCATCAAACTTTCGCAGTTTTTCTTGTGAACACTGGTTTCAAAAATGCGTGTACTGGGTATCAAACTATTTCATCCTGTCGATAAGGTAAGTTTCAAACTTATATTTTTTGTTTGTTTGCACATAGCTAGCATCAGTTTTACTAACATTATTTATTAATTAAGCTGATATATTTTGATACAGATTTGCCGTAAAATGACTATTGCTGTACAATCCATTATATTACATCCTTTTAATTTGTTACCGGGATCTCCACACTTTGTAGTTAGGCTACTGTCTCTCAATTTTTAAATCTGAAGACCTATCAGTATAGTGCGTTATTTTATATTTTGTTCATATTAAATAACTATTATTATACTTTATGAAATGATTATTGGGTTACTTCAGTGTTGGTGTGGCTGTTGCTGATTGTGTTTTTTTTCTTTCTGATTGTTGTATTTTTCTAATTTGTTTATGGCTGTGACTAAGAAACTTTATAAAATAGAAGAGCAAACTGGTAAGAACATCTGTGTCAACATTTTTGTAAAGCCACTTTTAAATAAGTTTTTGTTGTTTACTCGATGCACATTTTTCTTTCTGCAAAATTGTAAAATCAATTCTTTGTTCCAGAATTCAGAACAAATATGGCAAAAGCAGACCAAACCAAGAAGAAGTGTAGACAATACAGCGTGGAATATCTGAAATATGGATTTATTCCAGCACTAAATAACCAACAGCTGCCAATGTATCTATTATGTGAGAGGGCCTTTTCAAATGAGGCGATGAAACCTTCCAGACTACTTGAACATTTGAAAAAAAATGCACTCCTTCTAAGTAACTTTCAGCCTGATGTTGAGAAGCTGATATCACTACACCAAGCACATCCATCTCACTGAAGTTAAAAATGAAGTAAGTTGGCTACGAATTTACTTTCGCATACTGCAGTTTGTTTTACTGCTTAATAAGTAATTCAGTTTTTCTTTTTAAATTAAGTTAACAAATAAGCGTATCTGAAGCTTTATATTAGAATGTGATAAATTGAGCAATTAGTTGTTACTGAATTAACAGTTGCTCTTATTTTTCACTCTTTACATTTTTTTATGTAATGTGGGGAAATGCAAGTGGGGGGGGGGGGGGGGGGCCGCTGGGGACATGCTCTGGGAGCCAAGGGGGCGGTGACCCAAAAAAGTTTGGGAAACACTGATATATATGAAAGTAACAGAACACAGACAAGTGTGTGAATGTAACATGTGAAAGTACAGTACTTGGGTCACCACTAATAATCCCGACATTCACTTTGAATATGACACACAAGGAAAAATATTCAACAACACTGAAAAATCTTGATTCTGGAGATTGGTTGAATTACAAACATGTGACTAGTGACATCTTGTGACCAGCACTGGTAAAAACTTCTCACCTGTTGTTATCGTTTATTACGTGGTAGACAGCACGCTTGGCTCGTCCAGTTTTCTCACAGGTGTATCGATCGATCACTGATAACACAGATTTAACAACCTTCGAGTGCAACAGTCTTCCTTCATAGCCAGTTATCTGTGACATTATACATACAGACATGCATTACAGTAAACAATACAACACATGTAACTATACAATAATTAGGCAGGCAGGCAGGCAGGCAGGCAGGCAGGCAGGCAGGCAGGCAGGCAGGCAGGAAGGAAGGAAGGAAGGAAGGAAGGAAGGAAGGAAGGAAGGAAGGAAGGAAGGAAGGAAGGAAGGAAGGAAGGAAGGAAGGAAGGAGGGAAGGAGGGAGGGAGGGAGGGAGGGAGGGAGGGAGGGAGGAAGGTTGTACGTAATTGATGTTCGTGAATAGAAAGTCAACAGATAGATATAAACAGACCTAAATATCGTCAGCTGAATAAAAAAAATAAAAAACTAATAATAATTATAAACAGGTACAGTAAACAAATGTAAAGGCACTGGAAGCGAAATATTTTTGTTAAGCTGCTGCAGTAACCGTAAGAAAACATGAGCTAATTTAATATAGGCTTTCTGGAGGGGGAAGAACTGCAGCGATGACTCTATGCGTCTAAGGGAGCTAATAAGGGGGACATTGAACAAGTCCGTGTCACCAAGCGGCAGTAACGTAAGAATATATAACCAATACGATACTACCAGCTGATAACCATGGGAGCTAACTATGACCGGTTTGGTTCATGTATGCAGAATGGAAGAAGATCGGATATCACGACAAATACGGGAAACCAAGAGCCAGGGATCCAGACCCCCGGGACGACCCAGAGTTCCCTGGCAGGACAACATTACACAATCCCTGAAGGACCGTGGGACTAGATTGGAACCAGACCAGGTGGAAAACAGCCGATAGGACAGTATGGCGTTCTCTCTGGCAAGCCTCCACATCCCAGAGTAGAAGAGTAATGAGTAAGGTAAGTAAGTAACCATGGGAGCCGTGTAGACTGTATAGCTTTGAATATATAATCACCAGTAAACTTTATCATTCTTGATATGTGTGCTACTGATGTTACGGCACGCTCCCTCTGCTCATTAACCCCCAGTTTTCATTTGAATATCCCCTTCGATATGCTCTTGCTATGATGTTACGGCTCGCTCCTCTGCTCATTAACCCAGTTTTCATTTGAATATCCCCTTCAATATGCTCTTGCTATGATTTTACGGCTCGCTCCTCTGCTCATTAACCCAGTTTTCATTTGAATATCCCCTTCGATATGCTCTTGCTATGATTTTACGGCTCGCTCCTCTGCTCATTAACCCAGTTTTCATTTGAATATCCCCTTCGATATGCTCTTGCTATGATTTTACGGCTCGCTCCTCTGCTCATTAACCCCCAGTTTTCATTTGAATATCCCCTTCGATATGCTCTTGCTATGATTTTACGGCTCGCTCCTCTGCTCATTAACCCAGTTTTCATTTGAATATCCCCTTCGATATGCTCTTGCTATCTCACTGATATGATTTTATCTATTAATATAATACTGCTTTTTCCACGTGTTAGCTTGTCCTTTTTAAGTTTTCACATAACCCTTCTATATTTCTCATCTCTGTTTGCTTTATCTCTCTGTGGCTAACGAAGATCAGTGTCTAAACGCGCCTTTTTTCTAGTGTAATGTTAATTTGTCAGACAGACTATCGTTGTACATTTGTTTATGTCCTAACAGTGCAATGTCATATGTAAAGCCCTCAGCTTCGATGTGAATTATAACGTCTCCAGGAACACAAACGCCTTGTTATATTAAGAGAAATTATTGCGCAAGTCAAATCAGATAGAGATATCGCATGTAACTTTAAGCATGACAGCGTTTTCCAGGGTATTCGCCTGCAGTTAGGGTTTCACTTGACATTAAAGCTAAATAATTATGGTTTAAAACACAAACACAAAACAAAATGTCAAACGGCATAAGAAAGATAAACAGGAAGAGACAAAAGGACCAGTGCTTATGGCTGCAAGTGTAAGACGCCTACTTGTTCAACAGCGAAATAAAAGAAAGTTATCAGCAAAATAAAAATTAAACCAAACCACCTCAAAGAAAAGGGACATTAAAGTCAACACTAACAGAAACATCAAAATGAACAAGAGCTAGGATAAATAAAAAGACACAAGTAACAAGAACAGGTAAAAACAATATGACCAACTAAAATAAGAAAACAAGATAAACAAAAGCAGAAAGGGGGGGGGGGGGGGGGGGGGGGGGGGGAGGGAGGGAGAGAGAGAAAGAGAGTGTCACATAGAGAAATAGAGTGTATGTGAGAGAGAGAGAGAGAGAGAGAGAGAGAGAGAGACAGACAGACAGACAGACAGACAGACAGAATATAAATACAATGAACATCATTCTGAATAATAATTAAAAGAACACTTTTTAAAAAAAACTAAAACACATAAATCTTAGCCAGGCCAAACGATTTCGTAGACAAACCTCAGACCTACCTGAAGTTAACAGCCCCCTAAAGTCTGTGCCAGAACAAACCCCTTGGAGAGAGGAGCATGGACTACCAGTACACATCCACACAAAATTGAAAGGAATATTCGACAGGGATGAACAGAACAGCGTGCAACGTAGGACAGTCACTCTCAGTTTCCTGGATGATGAATACCCACAGGACCTCTGGGTCCGAGTATATACGGACGGATCAGCACAAAATGCAGTAAAGAATGGAGGAGCAGGGGTGTACATAGAATACCCAAACAACACTAGGGATACGGTCAGAGTACCAACGGGGAAATGCTGTAACAACTATGATGCAGAAATCCAGGCAATCAAGGTGGCAACTGAGAAACTACTGAACACCAATCTTGGTCCACAGCCTGTAGTATTCCTGACAGATGCAAGATCAGCACTCCAAGCACTTCAGTCCAGAAAATTGCCAGGCATACAAGCCCTACTTTCTGAACTGTGCAACCAGCGCAGGGTCGCCATGCAGTGGATACCGTCTCATTGTGGCATACCAGGAAACGAGAGAGCAGACGGACTGGCTAAAGAAGGTGCTGCAGAGGAGCAACCGGATGTACCAGTTACGTACCATCAGAAGAAAAAGATGATCAAATCTATCAGAAAGCCACCAACATCAATGCAGGATGACTACCAAGCTATGAACAGATCAGAACAAATAGTCATTCTGCGCCTCAGAACAGGACACAACCGCCTCCGCAGCCACATGTATACAAAATTCAAGATTGGCAATTCAGCCATGTGTACATGTGGACAGGCACCCCAGACTGCGGAGCACGTACTTCAAGATTGCCCCGAATATGATATATTGAGGCAAACCCACTGGCCCAGAGAAACAACACTGGAAGCAAAACTATATGGACCTCTGTATGAACTACAAAAGACAGTGAAGTTTATACAAGAAACAACATTGCAGATATAGACAATATATTTCAAGCGAACGAAAGAAGAAGAAGAAGACTGAGCACGTTTGAAAATCTGGCAGCTGAAACAACACCATCGGTCATTATAATAAGGGATACAAAGATGTAGGTAACTGTTGAAAAAACACTTGTTAATGAAACCCACCAGCTCATTAGGGTTATCTGGACCAAGTCACGATGACAACATGAGTAATTAAGGGCAAGGGAGTATAACATTGTAACAATTATGACCAAGAAAACAGGTTAACGAGAGAGAGATGAATGACGGGGGTGGATGAAACCATAAAGATACATCTGCTGTGAGTGTCCGATTGGAAACACGTGTCCTTTAATGGCAGCGGTGAAAGACAGACAGACAGAAAGGCAGACAGACAGAAAGAGACAGAAAGAAAGACAGACAGAAAGAAAGACAGACAGAAAGACAGGAAGACAGACAGAAAGACGAAGGTAGAGAGACGGAAAAACATCAACATTATTATGGAATAACACAGTCCGTCGGAATTTTCCAGTTAAAAAAATCAAGACACGGTTGCCTGCATGTGGCTATCGACCCGGTAGTTGAAGATATCCTTAGGTTAGCCCGACTAGTCTATGGACAGCATGACTTACCAGACTTGATGTCTATTTCTTCATCATTATTTCCATGTTTGCTCCTTATGGAACTTGGAACCACCACTGCAATAGGTCTCATTTGTCTATGTCTTGTCTCATTATTATTGTCTCCACTAGCACGTTCTTGGTGGTGTATGTCTAAGGTGTGTGTAGACGGATGGAGTCAAGTGTACATTGATATAATAATTCTCTTATCAAATGGTCAAAGTGGTTACCTTGGCAGGATACTGCCGTAGGGCAATGAAGAGACTTGGCTAGACTATCTTCAGCTTTTTTATGAGGGGGTGGCTAGTTCATTTCCTCACTGCCTTTACCTTCCCTAAATTAAGAGCAGAGTCAGGTGCCCATTTACAGCTGGGTAAGCTGGAGTGTGACGTTACCAGGTTTCGATCCCAAAACCCGGTAAGTGTGCTGTGAGAGGAAAGCGGTAATCATTCTTACGAATTTTAATTACTTCTATTACTAGCACTACTACATAGACTACTACTACAGCTGTACTATTACCACTAGTACTAGAGCTGTACTATTACCACTACTACTACAGCTGTACTTCAACACCTACAGCTGTACTATTACCACTACTACTACAGCTGTACTATTACCACTACTACTACAGCTGTACTATTACCACTACTACTACAGCTGTACTATTACCACTACTACTACAGCTGTACTATTACCACTACTACAGCTGTACTATTACCACTACTACTACAGCTGTACTATTACCACTACTACTAGAGCTGTACTATTACCACTAACTACTAGAGCTGTACTATTACCACTACTACTAGAGCTGTACTATTACCACTAACTATTACTACAGCTGTACTATTACCACTACTACTACAGCTGTACTATTACCACTACTACTACAGCTATACTATTACCACTACTACTACAGCTGTACTATTACCACTACTACTACAGCTGTACTATTACCACTACTACTACAGCTGTACTATTACCACCACTACAACTACTTTTGACTTGACTTGTTCCATAATATTTGATCTTCCGGCACGACAGACGATCACTGCTTGACTAGTTGTCCCAACTCTTGTCTATCGATTGTTAGTCTATTTCATTCCGCGGGAAATTGACGGTGGCAATTCTTTTATGTCGTCAGTTCATTTCCTTTTCTGTCTGCCCTATTTTATTCTGCCTAAATCTGTGCCATGAATGAAAAGATTTGCTAGGCCACGTGATCTTGCTATATGGCTATACCATATCAGTTACTTTCTTTTTTACTGTTGTGAGAGGATCTTCAAGTGGTCTTCTAATTCTTCTAACAGTGTGTCTTATCTGTTCATTTGTTAAATTCGATCAATGTATGATATTTGGAGTATATTTCTGTACAACTTCACGTCCAATGTCTGCATTCATCAGTCTACATCTGCTGTCAAAGTCCAAGTTTCGCACATATATCAATGTGGACATGACAAGACAATGAAGAAGTCTACTGCTGTTATTACTATTATTATACCACTGGTAACATTATAACTACTACTCATATAAATTCTTCTTCTTCTTGTTATATTCTATACCTACCACTACTAGTACTAACAATTATACTGCTACTACAACAACAACTACTATTCATTCATTACCACTGAGCTCCCTGTGGAGCACGTGCTTTCAAGAAAATCTTAAGTCAAGCCTTGTCTGTCCTGTGCCACCCATCTGAGATCTTTCCTTGTCATATTTATCCATCTTAAGTCTGTCCCCCCTTCCATTGTCCGTGTCATTTTGGCAACAAGAAAAGTCTTGTAATGCTATCAGCTGATTTTCTCATTATGTATCCTATCTAACGTTTAAGTCTTTTCCTCATCTCTTGTTCCACTTGTATCTGTCTGGTTCTTTCACATTTGTGATGGTGTCATACCATTTTAAACCTATTCCATGCAAGCACCATGTATGAAAGTCTGTAACTTTCTGGTTTGCCATTTTTGTTGTTGTCCATGTTTCAGAGCTATACAATAAGACTGCCTTGCTTGAGTAGAAAATTCTCATATTTGTGCTGAACTTGATTACATTTTTACTTTCATCTATGTCTCAATGACAGCTCATCTTGTCTTTTGTAGTCTTATTCTGATATACCTGTTTGTCCCTGCAACTCTTGTCTATATACCTGTTCCTGCAACTCTGTCTATATACCTGTTTGTTCCTGCAACTCTGTCTATATACCTGTTTGTTCCTGCATCTCTATTTATATACCTGTTTGTTCCGATAACTCTGTATATATCTGTTTGTTCCCCCAACTCTGTCTATATACCTGAATGTTCCTGCATCTCTGTGTATATACCTGGTGTAGTAGATTTTTGATAGGTATTTAAGATATATTTTGCTCCCGTCTGAATAGAACTAGAACAGGTGGTAACTCAGTGAGAGATAAGGTAAAAGAATAGATTTCACGAGTAAAAAATGGTGAAAAAGGTAGAGTCTGTCCCTGGATTTGAGAAGATCCTCTATAGTCCAGCCTATCTCTACAACAAAACTTTGTTTGTCAGACAGTATACCTATATATATATATATATATATATATATATATATATATATATATATATATATATATATATATATATATATATATATATATATATATATATATATATATATTATACAGTACTTTGCAAAAAAAAAATGGCAGTCATATTGCTCAACTAAATATGCTGAAATCTAATGAAATATGCATGTTCTGCCCCAAATTTGCACTCCACTTAGGTGAGCAAACACTACCAAAAGTAAAGAAAAAATTAGTGCAGAGTACAGTCCCTTGATAATAGAGCAGACGACAATTTCTAATGCTAGTGGCAGAAAATCGATAAAAAGTCAAAGTGTATGTTAATTTCACAGCTTTGGAATAAAGGAAATCAAACATGTTCCAACATTTCTAAAACCTTGAACATTCCTGAGCGGACTGTCTACAGAGTTGTGAGTAAATTAAAAGCAGGTAATGGAATCGAGCGAAAAGAAGGTAGTGGGAGGCCAAGAATTTTGGACACAAAGGACCATCGGCGTCTCGCCCAATCGTTCGGGCTGGGCCAATGAAGAGTGTAGAAAACATACGGCAGCACATGATCGAGTTGGGAAGCCCAGAGGTGTCTAATGCTACTGTCAACCGGGAGCTACCCAGGATGAATTACACAAAAAAGCGGGTAATTTCATCACCACTGCTCATAGAGACTCACAAACAGATGCGCTTGAACTGGTGCCACGAAAACAAAAAGTTGTCATGGGACAATGTGATTTTTTCAGATGAATGTTCTTTTTGGTCTTATCCTGCTGAAATAAATATTTGGACGAAAGACTCTGTAACGCCTGTGTACCAGCGACCGAAACATACCTAGAAATTCCATCTTTGGGGAGGGGTGTCAGCAAGAAGTGCCACCCCACTGTGTGTTTTCACAGGAGTTCTCACGAAAGAAAGGTACATAGACATACTAGAGGAACACCTTCTGCCATTTATGGAGGTCATGTACCCCGATGGGTGCACATTTCAACATGACAATGACCCAAAGCATACAGCTCATACCACCAAAGCATGGCTGCAAGAGAAGAATGTGATAGTGCTGAAGTGGCCCAGCAACAGTCCTGACCTAAATCCAATTGAAAACGTTTGGGCACTACTCAAGAATCATTTTAAAAAGAGTGGACTCAGAGACGTTGAACAGTTGAAGAAGGTAGCTGAAAAATACTGGGACAGTCTGACTCACAATTACCTACAAACACTTGTGGGAAGTATGCCTCGCCGCATCCAGGCTTGCCTTGCTGGAGAAGGCAACATTATATTGTACTGAAACCACTGTTAATAGATAGGGGAGATACCAATCTTCCTCTGGACATACAGTTTTTATTATTATTTGCTTCTATGAGTGTGCTGCGTTGCGAAAATATGACTGCCATTTTTTTTGCAAAGTACTGTGTGTGTATATATATATATATATATATATATATATATATATATATATATATATATATATATATATATATATATATATATATATATATATATATATATATATATATCCACCACTCACATACACACAAACAGATAAGTGACGACAATTAGACGCACAAATGTAAAAACTACGCGTATATTAATGGAATAGGGATATTTGGGACGAGCTGACCAACACATGTAAATTAAGTTTTATGTGAATTTTATTTACCATAAAGAAACTTTACAACAGCTATTATTGAATATCAAACAAAATATTAAAAAATCATAGGTATTATAATTAGTAAAGGAATAGACTCATAGGTGTAATACCGCTCCCTCTGTTGAGACAAGATCCCGTTAGAAGAAAGTTATTAACCCCCCAAAAGGTCAAAAAGATTTGCGCTATGGTCTAGAATTTGCCTGTACTGTAAAGAACAAGGTTTATAAGTTAATCTATTCTTAAATGGACAGCGTTAGCAAAAACCAAATAAGAAATAAACAATGTGAGTACATGGATTATACAATAGAGAGAATTATTCATTCATTCATTCCTCTCTTCTCAGTCGACCGTGGCCACATTCATTCGTTCTTACCGTATTGTAGATCTAACAGCATCTGGAACATAGTTTCATGAGTCACACAGCAAATCCAGTGTTATTTTGGCAAAATAAACCCCAGCTCTACAAAAATTGATTAAATCCTCTTCTTCGGGGAACGTTTATTTCGTTACTTGTTGTTAGGATTTTCTGTTTATGTCACATTAATTACTCCAGGTAAGAAAATTAACAGTGCTCACAGTGTCAGTAGATTGAGATTTCCATTTTACATAAAGGAATGTCAGGTCGGTAAATTTTCTCAGTATAACGTTCCTTGTCACACCACAAATGGTCGATGGTCAGGAAATGTTAATGTTTGAGTATGTCGCCACCACGGGCTGAATGTAAATGAAATTTGGGAAAAAGAAATCTGGATAGCTATAGGCCCAGTTAAAAAAGTTATTCTTAATATTCTTTGGGTTGGTACTCTGTCTCTTTCTGGGTGTAAACAAGAGGACAGACAGGTTCACCTTGAAGACCCAATATATATATATATACGAATGTTATTTTTGTACTTTTGGACTTAGATCCGTTATTCTCCGATTCAGGTTTAGGCATAGGCTTAGACCGCTGGTAGGTTTTTGGGTAAGTGACCCAGTACTAAACTCCGCCTATGCCGGTCCTAAGCCCGGATGAAAAAGGAGGAGGGCGGCCTGCATGGAGGCCGTAAGGAGGCAGCCCCTCCAACATGCAAAGGCACAACAGGCCAATCACCTGTTTGTCTTAAACTATGATTACAAGCAATATAAGAGAGAAAACCGGACTGATTCTAAAGGCGACGAACTGGAACGGACTACGGACAACGACTTATGGAACATGGAACACAAGAAGTATAAATGGGAAAGAAGAGGAGCTGATGGAAGAGATGAGGAAAGCAAAACTAGAAATCCTCGCTATTACCGAAACAAAGAAAAAGGGACAAGGAGTCATGGATCTCGATGGCAACACTCTGCTATACAGTGGTGTACCCACATCTGAAAGAGCTAAAGGGGGCGTGGGTTGCATTGTGGCCAAAAACCAGAAAGATAGTATCAAGGGATGGAACTTTGTCTCGGAGCGCATTATGGTTGTAAAACTAAAAGAAGGAGAAACCATAGTCAACCTGGTCATAGTGTATGGGCCAAATGAGGATGAGAGAGCAGAGGTCAAGGAAGAATTCTTCGAGCTGCTTCAAAGGACAGTGGATGACTGCCTAGATGAAATTATCATGCTCGGAGATTTCAATGCCAGAGTTGGAAATGACCATGCTAGATGGGGTGGAGTTATCGGAAGATATGGAGAAGATACTCTCAATGACAATGGAAAGCGACTCCTCAGATTCTGCAGTGAGCAGAATCTGATCATTACCAACACAAAGTTCCCCCATAAGCGCATACATGCATACACTAGGTGTGAACCAACAAAGAATGAGAAGTCAGTGATCGACTATGCCATTGTTAGGAGGAGCTCATTCAAATATGTCCGGGATGCTAGAGTCTGGAGGGGGCCAGAGATTGGAAGTGATCACTACCTGCTTACAATTAAAAGAACAACTGAAAGAGTTGCTCAGCCTAGGAACTGCCCAGCACCACGCAAGAAACCAAGTAAACGAACGGAAGAAATGAGCATTAAGGCCTACAAGCTGAAAGATCCAGAAATTAAGACCAGATATCAGGGGCTTATTGCTACAGCGGTGAGAAACACAGAACAACCTGATGACTTGGAAACCCTGTGGCTTAAATTCAAGGACATTATAAAGACAGCTGCTGCAGAAGCATGTGGTGAAGTCCGACTTGGGAACAAGAGAAAGAGGACACCTTAGTGGACAGAAGAAGTCAAAGAGAAAATAAGAGAGAAGAAAATGGCATGGAAACAATACTTAGGAGCTAAAAACACAGCAGGACAAATGGAGAAGTATGGAGAGTGTGTAATACTCAGAACGGAGGCGGAGAGCGGGATGCTGGCGGCGAAACAGGGGTCCTGGGAGGGGTTTGGAGAGGGGCTGGAAGGGGATGCGCAGGAAAACCAGAGATTGTTCTATGGGACCCTGGGGGGCATGAGGAGGGAAAGGCAATGCCCTCTTAAATTTATAAAGGACAGGCGGGGCGGGTTGCTTGCTGCCCCGAGGAAAGTGGTGGAGAGATGGAGGGAGTATTTCTCGGGGCTCCTTGATGGTGAGCAGGGTGGAGCGTCAGAGGTGATAACCACTGGCACAGAAGAGGATACAAATGGTGATGAAGATGACATAGGGATGGAAGAGCTGAGGGCAGCGCTGGAGAGAATCGGGATGGGCAAGGCGGCGGGGCATGATGGAATGGCACCGGAGGTGGTTAGGTGCATGGGAGCATCAGGCGACCTATTACTCCTAAGGGTCCTACAAGCAGCATGGTGCAACAAGGCCATACCAAAGGATTGGGAGATTGCCATCATGGCACCGATTTTCAAAAAGGGTGACAATCGACAATGTGGAGACCGCGGGGGCATGTCCCTTCTCAGTGTCCCTGGTGGGATCTGCTCTGGAGTCCTGGGCCGGAGACTCCGATGCCTGGCTGGGCCACAGTTGGATGGGGCCCAGTGCGGATTCCGAGCGGACCGAGGTGCTCAAGACCTAGTCTTCACGCTCAGGCAGCTGAGTGAGGGGGCCATTGGGTACGGGAGTGAGATCCATCTTTGTTTCATGGATCTGGAAAGGGCGTTTGACGGGGTCCCCTGGAGCAAACTTTGGGACTGTTTGGCAGGGAAGGGCGTTCCGGCGCCTCTGATGCATGCTATACGGAGCTTCTGCAAGTCTTGCAGAGATTGTGTGAGGACGGCAAACTATGGGTCAGAAGAGTTCGGGACCACCACTGGTGTAAGACGGGGCGATATCCTGTCACCTTGTCTTTTCATACTTCTCATGGACGATGTCGTCGGGGCATGTGGGGAGAGAACGGGAAAGTGTTCAGTGGGGTGCTGGAGGATGGGACGGGTCTGTATTTCGGAGCTGGCGTTTGCTGGTGATGTTGTCCTGATTGCTAAATCAGAGACACATCTCCAGTCCAACCTGCAAGTCTGGAAGGAAGAGCTGGAGAAGAGAGGGATGGTCATAAGCAGCTCTAAAACAAAATCCATGGTGATATCACGAGAAGAAAGAAAACATCAGATTAAGTTGGGAGAACAGGTCCTGGAGCAGGTCGACCACTTTAAATATCTCGGAGCTATTATAGACCGAAAGGGAGGCATCAAAGAAGAGTTGGCCACTCGAAAAGCAGCGGCTGGGAGACTTTATCCGGCCATAAATCGAGGATTCCTCAGCAAGAAAGATTTTGGTAAGAAAACGAAGATGGCTGTATACCGCTCCCCCTATGTCCCAGTCTTGACATATGGATGCGAGTCATGGGCAATGACTACAACCCACAAAAGCCAGATCCAAACCTCAGAAATGAGGTATCTGAGGAAGGTGGTTGAAGTAACAAAAAGAGACATGGTCCGCAACCAGACGATACGTCAAGGCCTAAAATCCCACCCGCTGCAGACCCAAATAGAACAGTCCCAACTAAGATGGTTTGGCCATGTCTGCAGAATGGGAGAAGATCGGCTACCACGACAAGCATGGGAAACAAAAAGCCAGGGATCCAGACCTCCAGGACGACCCAGAGTCCGCTGGGAGGACAACATTAGACAATCTTTGAAGGACCGAGGACTAGAATGGAACCAGGCCAGGAAGAAGACAGCTGATAGAATAGTCTGGCGCTCTCTCTTCCAAACCTCTACACCTCACGGTAGAAGAGGAACGACTAAGTAAGTAAGACCCAGTACTAGATATGGGAAAAAAGAAACAACCATATAATCACAATGTGGTGAAGTAGGATGTTATAAATATTTATAGGGGACTTAGTGTACTGACTGAGATCAGCTGTGAAGGTATCTATATCTATTAAGAGTAGTGTATTATAGATAACCTTACTTGCTACCACATATCTATATATCTCAGTCAGAATTATTCTGGAATAATGTGATGACTACGTTATGTGTCTAGGGTATGTGTATGATGAAGTGTAAGTCACAACAACAGACAGATAAACAATTTAATTTAATCCACTACTCTTGACAACACTGTGACACTCACATACATATAACACTCTACAAGGATATCTTAAAAGAGTCACTGATAACTTTTCAAATAACAATATGTATTCATTACTGGCATGAATGAATATGTGTCCTGATTCAACTACAAGGGAACCAGGAATCACAATCAATTTAAATTACAAGTTATGTACAGAATGTATTTAATATGAATATTGTAGTGACATATATTATTACAAATATTCTATGTGTGTCAGTTGTGTAGTAGTAAAATGAGGTAATACTGGTTTTGTTTTGTTCAAGCTCTGTTGGTATTTGTCATCATGACTTCAATAGTTTGTCTTTAGGGACTAGTATTGGAGATGTTCTCAGTTCCTGATATTAAGACAATTAAATTCCCCTCTTAAGGTTATTTTTACAAAGTCATTTCAAGATGAGGGGGCATAATGTTGAGCTCAGCTGGCCAAATCAGCTTATCTTGCGTGATGGCGGCAGGAAAAGACTCCTCTGCTCGTATTCTCCTCTGGGCTCTGGAGACACCTCACTGATAGCTAAATGGACCAAGGAGTATGCTGTCCGACTCTGGATTCAGTAAAGCTCTGACCAGGTGCAGCTCAATACCATCAAGACCACGGTCCCTGAAAACAAGAAGGATATACCTTCTACTTCATAACTAATTGATACTCTAGTTCTACACTGAGCACAATACAACACAAACATTGAGTTCAGAGCGTTAGGCCAACTGTCAGCTTCATCTGAAATACTTTATACCAGTATTTACCCCCTTAATGGTTACCACGCCTCTGCACTTCCAGCATTATTTCTGTCTAATCAATCATCCAGGTGTCAGTGTACTATTTGGCCATTCCATGCCGTTTTACTTCCCTCCGACACCCTCTGTTCAGGCTGGAGCATTATAGGCTTTATCTCCTGTTTGCCACTGAACTACACATATATATACAGGCATAAATTAACAATTTACATTCAATTTTCATTAAAAGATACTGAATGGTTCAAGCTTACCACAATTTCATGGAAATAAACACAGATACGTTGATTAGCAATGAATTCTGGCACAATTACTGGCACAAATTCCCATCTGCTTATGTTCCAGGCTTTTATTTAACACAAATATGAGCTGGCTTCAACGCACTGTTGCTTTATCAAGATTATTTGCACTAGTGGTCTCGAACTAACGCTCCTAAGTGAGTATATCAGCGAGTCTAGCCAATGAGGCCACGTTTCGACAAGTGTTTGAAAAAATGTTACCTTTCCCCGTCTCCCCTAACAACGAAAGATAGTATTTATAGCCCGACCAATCGTGGTTAGTCTTTCATTTGTTGCGCTCCAATCAATTTGGAGTTTACATGGTAGGCTAATTCTGTAACGTGAGGTTTTTCAAACACGTTATAAAAAAAATTTTATGAGCAGAAATGATTCCATGCTGTCAGGCATCCCCACTATTTTATTTTGGTTATAATTTATTAATTCCTGGACTATTTGCGTAACGTTTTACATATTCTTTGTCAGCAAGCCCTAAGGAACCTAAATATCCAAATTTAAAAGAGCTACGTGGCTGCGTTCAAAATATGTATTTTCTACCTCCTGTTTCGAAGATGTGCTGTCTGGGAAGGGTAGTGTATTTTATCACTGTCCGTCCGAAAAAGTTAGTGCTTGTAGCCTTACACGCGTGATAGTAGTAATTGTGTATCGCGCGACGCGTGTTTAATTTTGCATGCGTTCCCGATTTCATTCGCCCCTCTCTCTCTTTGTACTTGAGTCCATCTGTTCGTTCGTTTTTGGTAACATAGTGTAGAAAAAGACATGAATGGAATTTAAAATTTAGGTCAACTTGCATATTTCAAGGTTTTTCTTAGAAAGGCAGCACATTTTATTGTGTGTTTGGGAAACGCGTGTATGTTGCAGAAGGCCTATATTTAACGTGGAAACGTTACAATTTGCAGACGAAGCATAAAACAAAGGGGATTTCGAGTACTGTCATTGTGACAGCACTGTTCTTTACCATTCTTCTTCCTTTATTTATTATATGTATTTATTAGGCTTTATATTTACTAGATAATTTATATATGTGGATTAGAATATTCCACGACACACAATAACCACTACACCACTATTCTATCCTACTTAACCCGCGCAGAATTATACTTTATTATACACTCGGTTATTTAACTTTGAATAGAACTAACCGGGTATAGCTTATTTACCGTTAACAAACAAACAAAAAAAACCCCGTGAAATAAGCGCTAGTCATTTATAAATTTACTCATAATGAATAAGAAATAAATATATATTTCGTCAGTACTCAAAATGAATAGTGCATTTACTAGTCGATTAAAATATCTCTTACTGGTTAAATCAGTTAGTTAGATTAACGCTACGGCCGGAACAATTTAGCTATAGATTATTTTAATTCGCTAGTCAATTAGCACAGTAAATCCTAGTGAAATATAATGATGGACAACCATTAAATCCCTCTACACAGAAAAATCTTAGTGAAATAAGATGACGGACTTAACAATTAAATCACTCAAACTTCTATTATAATATTTACCGCAAACACTGAAATTGAACTACTCCAAATCGAAAATACTAAGAAATCCACTATAACAATGGTCTAGAAATCGAAGCTAGTAGGATCTGGAAAAATCTGTGGGTACTGAATAATGGATTTTAAAGGCATATATATATATATATATATATATATATATATATATATATATATTATATATATATATATATATATATATATATATATATATATATATATATATATATATATATATATATATATATATATATATATATATATATATATATATATTTTATATATATATTAAAATGGTAGAAAAGTCGCTGACCAGTGTTACACTGTCGTAGATTTTTGATAGGAGTATTAAGACTTGGGTTAGGTCCCTTCTGAATAGGTTGGAATGAGTGATAGATACAGTGAGAGCTGGTGAAAAGCAATAGCATTTCCACACGTGAGATGATAGAATGTGATATAGAGGCTGTCTTTGAGAATCGAGATAATCTTCTCTCCCTCACCTATCTTCTACGACCGCTTGTACAGAGTCAGACAGTCTAAACCACATATATATTACATATACTTCTATCTACTCACGGGCCGCACATACACGTGACGACAGTTAGACACACAGACGTAGGAATCTATAACAATGAATTTATATGTATTTTGAACGAGCTGACCAACGCACTGATTTAGTTCAAGAGAGAGATTTTATTATCATCATCTAAAAAAAATCTTCTCACAACACCAAAAATTACATCAAGGAAAAACATATACAAATAGTCATAAATTCAAGAAAATGCTACAAGGATGATAGCCCGAAAAAATCTTACTCTAGGTTTAGCCCACAGCCCCGTTAAGAGAACAGATGATGGCCCAAAGAGTTATAGACACGTAAGGTTGAGTCTAAGAGGGTTCTTATTTCTCATAAATGTATGAACAGAGTTGGATAAATCTGATTTAGCCTAAGAAAAAAAGAAACTAGCATTTGTAACAAATTCTGCAGATTTAAAAATTTAGGATAGCAAATGGGTGACAATAATACCCCGGTAAAATAACACTCTGACCTGTGTACTCTCATTCATTCAGCCATGGCCTTTCTCACACATATATACTCACAACTTTGCTCGCTGCCTCTGGGAACATAATAATTCTAGGACCTTCGCACAGACCCGAAAAATGCAGTCATCGACCAAGAAACCCCCAGTTCCAAAAGACGTACTGAACTCTCTGTCTCAGGGAAACGATTCCTTGGGTGTTCTAATTTTTTTCCGAATGTCTGATTAAGTCACATAAAATTTGTCCAGGCACGAAAGTTAGCAGAGCACAATGTCATTAGCTTTGGATTCCAGGATTTAAGGAATGTCAGATCGGTGTCTTCTTTCAGGCAGGTACTATATTTGGTCACCACAATACTAGTCACAATCTCTGTCGGAATGTTAAATGTTAGTCCTGTAATATTCTCGCCGCCAGGCAGCATGTACATTTAAATTTGTGGAGCAATATGAACTGGCTCAAAAGCCCAATATATATTTCTAGTCTTTAGAAACCGTTAGTGGGATTGCTATTACTGTCTCTCTCTCTGATGGCTTATGCACTGTTAGACCCGTGTTACTTGAAAAAAAAAACCCACGTGGTTAAAGATAGGAAATGTCTATGCTTCTCACAAATATGTCTCTCAGGCTACTAAACGCTGGCAAGTTGGGTACCACCGTTTCACTATATAAAAGAAAGAACACATATCAAATAATTTACATATATGTACTCATTATAACTTACATTTTAAATAGCAAGCCGACCGCTTGACTTATAATTTAAACTTCCGGTGAAATAAGTTATATAAAATCGATCATCAGGAATTAGGAATATGGTGCGTATTCCGTCACTATTCACTGATGTCGCATCTAGCATTTTATAAGTTTGATATAAAATATTCTCGACTGAGTATTAGCCGTTAAATTAAATTCCTTATAGCTACTAGTTTTAGTAAGCTAAAGATATAATTTATTATGTATTTCCACTGTATGCGTCACTAGAAAAATAATACAAACTATAAATTAAGCACTCTGGACACAGAACTAGTTTAGAATGAAATGGGCGATTAAACACTTTATCACTTTCCAAAATACTAGATATCTATTTTATTAATCTCACCACAGCACTACGGTAACACCACGACTAGGATAATTCACTAGATAGGTATTTAGAAGCTCGTCACAAATCTGACGAGAACTGTGAAATTTGCTATACAAGCTTCATTCGCTAAGCACGTGTGTTCCGTCTACTGGAGATGTTGGAGTCTCAAATGAAATCAGATTTCAGCTCCTGGGTGGATATTTGAAAACAGGGGCAAACAATCCCACATTTTCTCAAACTCCGAAATCATCTCCCCTTTCCCGTGTAAAACACCTTACGTTTAACATTACCATTACTAGACGTCTTACATAACTGACACTTCTGCATTTCCGCACCTCGCGCTGACCCGGCCAACAGTGAGCCGTGTCAGCTGGGATTTCCAGACGACAGATGTCTGAAACTGCGACTATAAGGTGTAAATATTCGCTCCTGCTTAAGCGTTCGGCCGATGCAACTACTTGTTGACCGTTGAAAATGCAGACGGATGTCGGCTCTCTCCTAGCATTCTCACGCGTTTACGTCGAGAATCTAACTCAGGAGTGTCGTGTCATCTGAAGGTGCAGACCCAAGTCGGCTCGATGTCTGAGATGGACTGCAACTAAATCGCACTTCACATCTGACTGACATCTATGTAATAAAATTACGCATCCCAGTATGAGAAAAAAACCCCGGTAAAGTTTTAGAATACTGCAGAAAATATTTTTCGCAAACGAGTGATGCGAAAAATACAGGAAAAACAAGTAAGGAAAGATAATAAAATAAAAGGATTTGGGTGAGAGAATAGGAAGAAGATGTAGGCAATTTAATGATATAAAGACCTACGTGACATACACAAAACACCTTTGGGGATTTCTGTGTTTAAATTCTGAATGAAAGGAAAATTTGCCACCTTTTCGCCGCCTGCTGGACTCTGGCAACGAGCGGACGGTCTTAGATCTTCGTCGTTCTGTCGCTTAATTATGTTTTCACGAACGAATGGATAAAGGTGGGGGGGGGGGGGGGGGGGAGAGATTGTAATTTATCTCCCCTTCTTTCAGATTCTCTCCCCTTCTATTCAGATTAATTCCTCCTGATCAATGTCTACCGAAAATACGTTTTAACTTATCGCTCCCTTGGTTTTTCTTCATTTAGCTTATCTCCCCCTTCTCTCTCGCTACGTGCATCATAGTAAACATTCCTAGTGTAGAAGAAAGAAAGAATTAGGCTAAATTAAAGAAAGAGGCCGATATCTAAGTGTAGGAGAGTTCTGCGTTAAAAAAACGTGCATAACTAATAAGGAAGCAAGATGAAGCCAGGTGGAAGAAAAAAATGTAGATACCTGCAGCTCTGTCTATATAGCTGTTTGTTGCTCAACTATGTCTATATAGCTGTTTGTTGCCCAACTATGTCTATATAGCTGCCAAGATACATACATGAGACGACATCTTCTAATGGTGGATCCCCAAGTACAATTAGGCTCTTATTTGCGGCATTTGTTCTTGTCGTGGAATGACGTCTGTTTCACATCACGAATTCAAATAACTCTGGTCCTAACGGCGCGCCATACATTGTAAAAAGATATGATACACCGACCAATGAAAATGCTTTTTTTGGTCCTGTGTTTACAACTGCTGGGAAAATAAAGATGGCCAGACCCTATTTTGTGCAACATGATTAACTTCGGAATTTTGCTACAGCAGTATAGAAGAAGTATCACTTGGCAGAGGTTATCAAAACAATATTAGGGATGTTACTCTACCCGTAAGTAGTAATACTTTTACTAATACTATTATAGGACGGGAGAAATCTTAGGTTAAATGCATTCGAAGCTTCAGGTTGCCCTAAGTTTAGCTGTTTAAACTATGCATAACAGAAAATGCAAGTAGTAACCAAAAAGATTATTATATAGATAGGTAAAGCTAATTCGAAGTATAAGGTAAACTTTAATTGACTAAAATCGCATCAGGAATAACGGAGATAATAAAAAAAGTAGTTTTCCTACATTGTACAAAAGGCCAAACGGTAGCCACATTTTAGGATAGTTATTACATTCCTAGGGGTATTCCATCCGAGGTCAGACTATAAATAGACTTGCCTAACAAACTCCGGTCAGTCACTATTTTAAAAAACACAGAGAGCGGGGAAAGAAGAGCATATATTAATGCCAGCATTTGCCTTCTGCAGTTGTTAGCAGACCTTATTCAACCATTGAGGGCTAGCCTGTGTGTGTACCTGAGGGTAAGAACGAATATATATATATATATATATATATATATATATATATATATATATATATATGGGAGCCGCGCTGGTGTAATGGCTTCGGCGTTGTACTGGCGACCAGGTGTTCATGGTTCAAACCCGGGCGTCAGCGTTTGAAGAAATGTTTACGGCCGGAAATTTGACTGAATAGCCTGAACGGCTCCTGTGATAAACCCTCTGTGGATGGGAAGGAGCGAAGCTCCTGACCGGGTTGGAAGGAAAGTCCTCAGGTTCCCCAGCCTCGCAATGACATGTCATTGGGCCGAAGGGCTGAAAGCCCAAGTGCCGCTGGTTAAGGGAAAAAAAAAAAAAAAAATATATATATATATATATATATATATATATATATATATATATATATATATATATATATTTATATATATATATATATATATATATATATATATATATATATATATATATATATATATATATATATATATATATATATATACGAGGGGCGTTCAGAAAGTAATGCACCACATCGTTTTTCTCAGCTAATAATGAAGATAGAAGCATGAAATTTTGCACACTTCAAATATGGCTTGTGCCAATTGTACGCACAAAATTGCACCGCAAAAGGCTAAATAATACGGCTGCCCTAAACCGTTGAAATGGAGCGTGTGAGCAACTTGCGTTATAAGCAGCGAATTGTGATAGAATTTCTTGTTGCAGAGAAGGAAACTGTTGTGAACATTCACAAGCGTCTATGTGATGTGTATGGAAATTTTGCAGTCGACAGGAGTACAGTCAGTCGCTGGGTTCAGAGAATCAAAGAATCAGGAAGTGGATATACGGAGCTGCTTGGTCGGCCGCGCTGTGGACGTCCTGCCACAGCCACCAACGCAGAAATGTTGAAATGCGCTGAGGGCATTATTCTTACTGATAGGCGAATCACTACTCAACAATTGGCCTTACAGCTGTCAGTCAGCATTGGTAGGGCAAATGCAGTTATAAAAACTTTCGGATTTTCTAAGGTTTGCGCAAGATGGGTTCCTCGAAGTCTCACAAATGACCACCGATTGCAAAGGAAAGCAATTTCTTCTGAATTGTTGGAGCGTTTCAATGCTGATGGAGAGAACATTTTGGCTAAGATCGTTACATGTGACGACTCCTGGGCATATCATTTTGAACCTGAGACAAAAAGACAGTCAATAGAGTGGCATCATCCGCAATCACCACGAAGAAAGAAATTCAAGACAATTCCTTCAGCTGGAAAGGTCATGATCACTGTCTTTTGGGACATTGAAGGTGTGATTCTTGTGGACGTTATGCCAAGAGGAGAGGCAATCAATTCGCAAGCTTACATTAAGACATTGAAAAAACTCAATCAACGTTTTCGCAGAGTTCGGCCGCACAAGAATCCAGCAGACCTGCTTCTCCTTCACGACAATGCGCGACCTCTCACAAGTCTGGCAACACGGGGAGCAATCACCAAATTGGGTTGGACTGTACTATCCCATCCACCCTATAGTCCCGATTTGGCACCCTCTGATTTTCATCTATTTGGTCCACTTAAATATGCACTCCGTGGGACTGAAGGTCGATGGGGAATTATTATGTGTTAGGAATGGACTGTGAAGGAATCTGTGGGTCAGGGCTCTTTGTACGTCTAGAGCAGGGTTTATGATGTCGGCAATATTGGGTGGGGGGGGGATATTGAGTAAATGGCAAATTGTGTCTGTATGTTTGGAAAGGTATTTAAGAAGTATTTCTTGAATTTGGAAACACCAATCAGTGGCCATACGCCATTGTTGGAGGGTATAAAATTGTTAATGGTGAAATAAAAATAAATATGCTGTGGATCGTTAGTCAGAGGTGGTTTGTGGGTGTCTATATTACTTTTGTACAGGTTAGTGAAGTTGCTTGGGTTTTGTTCGTTAGTAAGTTGGGTGTCCGGTGGTTATTTGTATTTTGTGTTTTGGGGTTGTTTCATTTTTTTGGTTTGTGTGTGAATTTAAATGGGTATAGTTTGTAAACCGTGTTTTTATGTTTGTATGATGGATGTTGTGGTGTGAGGGTATAGATTGGGTTGGTTGAAGTTGAAAATGAGAGGGTTATAATGAATTTATTAGTTAGAATGAAGGTTAAGATCCCCCCTAAATTTATTGTTATTTTAATTGGTAGTTTTTAGGTCGTTTTTTTTAAGATGGGTTTGCATGTTTATTATTTTAGTGGACATTTTTGTGGGGTGTTGGGTGGGGGGTGATTGTTGGGTTGATGGGGTATTGGGGTAATTGGGTTAGGGTTGTTTGGTTTTTTAAGTGGTGTTAATGTTTGTTAGGAATGGATTGGGGTGTTGGGGGGTTTGATATTTTTTTTGGGGTTGGTTTTGTTTTGGGGTGTTGTTTGGGGGGGTTGTTTTTTGTGGTGATTTTGGGGTGTTTTTGGGTGGTGGTTTTGGGGGGTTGTGGGGGGGTGTTGTTGGGGGGTTTTTTTGGGGGTTGTTGGGTGGGGGTTTTTTTTGTTTTGTGGGTGGGGGGTTGGTGGGGTTGGTGGGGTTTGGGTTTTTTTTTTTGGGGGGGGGGGGTTTGGGTGGGGGGTTTTGGGTTGGTTTTGTATTGTGTTGGTTGGTGGTTTTTTTTTTGGGGGGGGGGGGGTGGGGGTTGTGTTTGGGGGTTTTGGGGGTTTTGGTTGGGGTTTTTTTGTTTGGGGGTTTGGTTGGGTTTTTTTGTTTTTTTGTTTGGTTGTTTGTTTTTTTGTTTTTTTGTTTGGTTTTTTTTTGGTTGTTTTTTTGTTTTTGTTTGGGTGTTTTGTTTTTTTTTGTTTTGGGGTTTTTTTTTTTTTGTGATTGGGATGTGGTGTTGTTTTAGTTTTTTTTTTTTGTTTTTTGTTTTGGTTTTTGGTATGTTGGGGGGGGTGGTGTGTTTGTTTTTGTGTGTTTTGTTGTTTTGTGTTTTTTTTTTTTTGTGTTTTGTTTTTTTGTTTTTTTATTTTGTTTTTTTGGGTTGGTTGTTTGTTTTTATTTTGATGTTTTGTGGGTTTTTTTTTTTGGGTTGTTGGTTTTTTTATTTTTGGGGGGGGGTTTGTGTTGGTTGTGGTTTGTGTGGGTTTGGGGGGGGGGTGGTTTTGTTGGTTTTGGGTTTGGGGGTTGGTTATTTTAGTTGTGGGGTTTTGGGTGGTTGGTGTTTTAGGATGGAGGGTTTTGTATATTGGTGATTTTTATTTTTTTTGGGGGTTGGGGGGTGGTAAAGTTGGGTGAATGGGGTTATGGGGTTGGGAATTTTTTTTAGGTTTTGGGTGTTTTTTTTTTTTTTTTTGGGATAAGGTAATGGGGTTGGGGGAGGGGGTTTTGAGGATGTTTTTTTTCGGGGGTTTTTTGTGGTATTTTGGTTTGGGGGGTTTGGGGGTGGCCAAATAAGGTTTAATAGATTTAGAACCATAAGTGGTTGGGTTTTGATTTGGTAATGTTTGGATATACGGTTTTATTTTTGTTTTTGGCAGAGGTATTTTAGGGGGGGGGGGTGTTTTGGTATTGGGGGGATTCCCTTTGTTTTATTTTTTAGTGGGGGGGTTTTTGGGGGGATTGTTGCGGTATTAAATGATTTTTTTTTTTGGTTAATATAGTGTTTATTGGGGGGTGGGAGGGATTTTTTTGTAAGTGGGTGGATGGTTGGGGAGAATTTTACAAGTAAATATGGGGCCCGGTAGGGTAGTCGAACATTAAAATATAAGCATTTATAGTGATACCCCCCCAATTTTTTTATTTTTTGAAATGAAGGTATGGGTGGGGGGGGGTTGGGAGGGGAATTAATTTTTGGGTGTTGGGGATCAAAAAGTTGAAACGAACAAAAAAAAAATCCGAGGGAAATTTGGCCAAAAATTAGGGGAGGGCGGGAAAAATGAAATAGGGTTTATGAAAGGCGGTGAGGTCCCCCGTAACCCTTGAAAAAACTAAAATGTTTAATTAAATAGATTGAAAAAATAGAGAACTTTTTGTGGGTTTGGGGTGAGAAAAATTGGTTTAATCGGGTTATTTTATTTGGCTTAAATTTATGTTAATACTGTCCAGTATTTTGGTATAAAAATGTTTTATTGTTTTGGTGGATTTTAGAAGCTGGTGGTAGGGAAAACTTTGAAATTTGGGAAGGAGGTGAAAGGAATTGTTGACTTGAAATGGTACTGGGGGGGTAAAAGATACTTTTCGAAGTCTTTAATGTTAATTTTACTTGGTTTTTTGATGGTTCTTGTGGCGGGCCTGTGAATAAGGAGCATGGGTTTTAAGAAAAGTTGTGCAGTATAATTTATGTTTGGGGTATACAAACGGTTTTCTTGGGGAATTTTCGGTATAAAGTAATATGGTATTCGTTAACTAGTAAACTTGTTGTATTTATAAAAAATATTATTTTTGAATAAAGAGGTACGGTTATGAACTATGAGGGAATTTAATTAATTTGTTATTTTTTTAAAACATGGGGCTTAGTTTAAAATTCTATTTATTTTTGTGGTTAATGCCAAAGGTTTTCCTATGGGAAAATAATCACGGGTCCATAAAATTTTTTTGATGGGGGATTGGTATACCCTGCAAGGGGAATAATTTTAGTTATATTTTAGATCGATCAGAAAAGGGAAAAAGGAGACAAGCTGTGTAGTTAATGGTATAATAAATGTAGGGAAATTTTTAATGATGGTTGTACTTTGTAATGGGAGGAAATGAATTTGCACCTAGTCCTGGTCATATAAAACCCCGTCAAGGGGATATTAGATGGGATTAACCATTTAATACTAATACGCAGACTTATGGTCCACTGGTTTTTTGGAAAAATATGCAAGTTTTTTTTGTTTTTAATACTGTAGCTAAAATAGTGGTTTTTTATTAGATAGTTTATTAAGTCCAAGTAGAGGTTTTTTGAAATGAAATAACATTGTTTTTTTAGTAAATAACGATAAAATTTTCTGGGTCTTGGGGGCAAAGGATACAATAAGAGTATTCATTGGCCTGAAATTAACTGGTGCATCAAGGGTATAGTGTGGAGGGGAGGGATTCTAACAAAAAATAAGGTAACTTAGTTTGAAAACCGTTTTGTAAATATGGAACAAGAAAAAAATTCGGGTTGAGAATTAGGTGGTTAAAAGATCAAATGATAGTAATCGAGCGATGGAAATACTACGGAAAATATATAAAAATATGGAAAGAAAAAATGGATGGATGCCCGAACCCCAATACTACCTGAGAAAGGATTTTAAAATATTGCCGCTCCCTTTCAGAGATGTGCGTTGATTTTTAAAGCAACTTTAACTGGTGTACCCATCTATTATAAATGTCCGTCCATTAATCATTTATAAACTGAAAATAGTGTTTAAAGCAAACTTATCATTTAGAGTAACAAAAGGATCCAACTTTAAAAGAAGAAAAAAAATAAATATCTCCAAATCGTTATTAGTAAAATAAAATAATTCTTTATAAACGACATTGGAGGAATAGCATTAAATAAATGGGGCAGGAACTATCCTAAAAACAAAGAAAACCACGGTGTCTGTAAATACGACAGGGTCAAAAAAAGATATGATAATAACTAAAATATGTCAAAATATTAGTGAAATAATTCAAAGTATCAATAGAAAAGCTATTTTTATCAAAACTAAAGTGGGTATCAGGATCTAAAACGAAATAAAAAAAATAATAGAAATAAAGGAAAAATAAAAGATGCAAAAGTTTGCAAGCTCGAGGATATCATTAACGAACTAAATTATTTTAAGAAAAAATTGTAAGGTTGTTGGCGGATAATTTTAAGTAAATAGTGGGGGTCCCAAAAAATAGAATGGAAAATGAATAATAATAAAAAATAAGAAAAAAAAAAATGTCTCTTTTTCATAGGTTAGGGTAAATAATAAGTAGGGGGAATATTGAATAAGTGGGTAAGAGGAATTATAAAAGGGATAAGTTTCCTTATAAAACAAAATAGGATTGTTTCAAATGATTTTAAAAGATAAGTACAAAAAAATTTCAGGCTCTAAATGCTGATTGGAAAAGAGTTTAAGGGGAATAGGTAAGAATTACACGTGAATTGTTGGATTCCTAAAGAAAAAAAATTAAGTAGAACCAGATAAGCATTTTATCGTAAATTTATATATGTGGTAAAATTTGATAAATAGAATTTTTATTGCGAATATGCAAAGAAAATTTAATTGTTAAACAATTTATCAAATATATAAATATACTAATAACAAATCTAAAATTGTTACAATGGAGTATAAACTATGAAGGATTAACAAAAATGGACGGATCTAAATTATAAGTATTTAAAAATATAATATAAAGAATAATATAAATTTTATTCAACCAAACGTTACATCTAAAAAAAAACACAATAGAGTGACACCTAAAAGAACAACCACCCCAAAAAATACAAACTAAAATAAAAAAAACTGGGTGTGGGGGGGTAAAACAAAATTTCCGAAAGTAGTGGTATGGTTAAGGTCGAAAAACGTTGCTGGTGTGTGTGGTGTTGTGCTGGGTTGTGTAGGTAAGTGTCATGGATGAGGTATGAGTACTGTGTCAGTGTAGATCGTGTCGTATGTTTTATGGTTTCGGTAGTGTTGTGTCTTGTAAGTCAGGCAGTACACGCCCAGTTATGCGGTATATGCTGATATTTTGATTGGGTGGGGCAAGGGGGGGTTGAGTTCTTTATAGAAGGTAAGTGGAGGTGGGTGGGGAAGTACATTTTTTAGGAGGGGGGATTTCAGGGACTGAGGTGGTCGGTACATTGTCATGTTAGATAGGGTAATGTTGTTCTGGATTTCCTGAGTGGGAGTGCAAGTATTTTGGTCGAGGATAGGTGTTTTATTGGTGCAATTTTTTATGTTTTTGAGTACAGGTTCCGTAAATGTACTGCATGGACTTTGCGATTCTGTTGGTCATTTGAAGCTATCTTCGTTCACGATCTCAACTAATGCTATTGAAAAGAAGTGATTATTAGTTAATTAGAGTAATTCTGATAGTATAAAATTTCATAAAACATGTTACCTAGTCAATGTAGACGCCTATTCCTAGTACTTCATAGTAAAATAGGAATATATCAAATCGTGTATTAACGTAATCAGTTGCGGCCCCAACTAGCTCTGTGATGCAAACCATAGTTCAAACGGGAAAAATGGTATTTAAGTACACAGTAAGCGCATATCCTGCTTGGGTGTCATGTCGGTACTGTAAACTCAATGGTTTCAGATATTCTAGGTAAATCCATCGATATGAGGATGACGCAGTCTGGATATCCACACATAATAAATTCGTAGCAGTTAGGAACGTGTTAAAAGAAATTACTCAGAGCGCAGGTAATAGTAGTAACCTTAAAAGATATCAAAGAAACGTTAAGACCAGTCCACACCAAGAACATCTACTAAGTATAATGTTACTAAAAGAGTAATCAGTTTGTAATTTGTGATATCACTTTGAATGAAATGTGTGTTGGACTAATCTACACAAATACTCCGCCAATGCCGGTCCAAAGCCCGGATATGAATGAAAAAGGCCAGGGGAGGGCGGCCCCTGCATGGAGGCAGTAAGGACGGCCCTGCCCCTACCACCATCGCAAAGGCAAACTAACCAGGCCAATCAACCTGTTTTGAGCACATATTAAAAACAAATCATTATACTGTTTAATACGGATACGTTACGCTGCTAAGAACTACCACAGAGAGATAAAAACCCCCGGAACTGATTCTAAAGATGGAAGAAGGAAGTGGGCAGACCATCCTAAATACCTGGAGAACGACTGAAATTTCACTATGACTGGAACTTCTTCGTTGCAACGGACTATACTTTATTGGAAACTTGCGAACAACATGAAGTTATATCAAACAATGGGATGGAAGAGGAGATGGCATGGAAGAGACTATGAGGAAAGCAATAATATACTAGAAAATATCCCCTGGGTGCTATATAAACGGAAAGCGAAGAGACTAAATAGGACAAGGAGTCATGGATCTCGATGGCACACGTTGCTCTACAGTGGTCGTACCCATATCTGAAATGAGCTCTTTAACAGCATAAGTGGGGGACAGTGATTTCAAAATGGCGTCGTGCCTTGCAATTGTGGCACACAATCACAAAGTAAGTCTAAAATGGATGTAATAGGCTATCTGAAAGAGACGTAAAGGTGGCGTGGGTGGAACCGTTGGTCTTGGAGGGCAAAATTCGGTTTCAGGTAGTATCAAGGTGGCGAACTTTGTAGGAAGCGCCATTATAAGTCGCGTCAAAAATACTAAAACTGGAGAAAACCATAGTCAACCTGGTCATAGTGTATGGGCCAAATGAGGATGAGAGAGCAGAGGTCTCAAAGGGAGGAATTCTTCGAGCTGCTCGTCAAAGGAACTGTGGAATGACTGCCTATAGATTGATTGTTTATTATGCTCGGTGATTTTAATGCCAGAGTTGGAACAATGACCATGCTAGATGGGGTGGAGTCACGGTATCGGAAGATATGGAGAAGATTACTCATCACTATGACAAAAAGTGAGAAGCGACTCCTTAGATTCTGCAAGTGAGCAGAATTTGATCATTTCCAAAACACAAAGTTCCCCCCCATAAGCGCACATACATGGCATACACTAGATAAGTGAACCATTACCATGTAGAATGAGAAGTCATCGTGATCGACTATGCCATTGTTCGGAGAAGGTAGCTCATTCAGATATGTCCGAGATGCATAAGAGTCTGCGATGGTTCCCACGGCCAGAGACTATGGAAATATGTGATCACATCCTGCTAACAATCAAACGAAACAACTGAAAAGAGTTGCTCAGCCTAGGGGAACCTGCCTCAACATCACGCAAGAAAACAAGTAATTACGAGCTAGGAGAAATGAGAAGCATTAGGACCTTCAAGCTGAGAGAGCCAGAAATTAAAAGACCAGATTATCAGGGGCTTTATTGCTACAGCAGTGAGCAACACAAGAAGAACGACCTGATGACTTGGAAAACCCTCTGGAATAAATTCAAGGATATCATAAAGACAGTGCTGCTGCAGAAGCATGCGGTGAAGTCCGACTTTCGGGAACCCAGAGAGATAAGAGGACACCTTGGTGGAGTGTTCAGAGGATTAGGCGGACCTCGCTGAAAGGAAAGGTGAACTATTAAAAGAGGAGAGAAGAATGATGGCATGGAAAATAATACCTTAGGAGCTTAAAAACACAAACAGGGACAACCATTGGTAAAAAATACATATAGAGACCTTATGTGACACTGCAGAACATAGACAAGCATAGAACAAAGTGCTAATTGCAAAAACAAGCAAACAGAAGCGTCCATGGGAAAGAAAAGGAACAAGAATAGATGGAGTAAATCCGCTGTAGAAAAGCATAAAACGAGATAGACCTCCATGGGACAGAAATTGGTAAGACTAGAAAAAGCTTGCACAAGAAGGGGAACCAGAAAATTGTTCTATAAGACCCTAAGGAAAACAATGAGGAAAAGAAAAACATCAAGCTAAGATGACCCTCAAAATTTATAAAGGACAAGCTAACCTAGGCAAATTGCTTACTGCCCCGAAGGAAGTAATCTGGAAAGATGGAAAGAATATATTCTCAGAATCAACCCACCTGGGGGAGATGGTGAGCATGGTTGAATTGAAGCAATCAGCCTAATTGATAATGCCACCTACTAGCATGACAGAAGTAGAGGAAACCACATGATGGTGAAGATGACATAAAGATGGAAGAACTGAGGGCAGCTGCAGCACTAGAGAAAATCAAGATGGGCATATAAGCATGCAGGGCATGATGGGATAATACACAGAACCAAATATGGTTAATTACATGGTGAGCTATCAGGCGACCTATTAATCTCTTAAAGGTCTACAGGCAGCATGGTGCAAACAAGACCATACCAAAGGGATTGGGAGATTGCCAATCATAACACCAATTTTCAAAAAAAGGGTGGACAATCGACAATGTGGGAAACCATAGAGGCATATCCCTTCTCAAGTGACTCCCTGGTAAAATCTACTCTAGCTAATCCTAGAGCAGAGACTCCGTAACGACGCCTAGCTGAGCCACAATTGGATGAGGTCCCAGTGCGGATTCCGAGCAAACCGAAGTACTCAAGACCTGAATCTTCACACTCAGGACAGCTGAGTGAAAAAAGGCCCTTGGTGTATAAGAGTGAGATCCATCTTTGTTTCATTAGATTCTGGAAAAGGCGTTTGACAGGGTCCCCTGGATAAGCAATACTTTGGGGACTGTTTGGCAAGGAAGAGAATATTCCAGCAACCTCTGATTCATGCTATACAGAGCTTCTACAAGTCTTGCAGAAATTATGTGAGGACAGCAAACCATAAAGTCAGAAGAGTTAAGGACCACCACTGGTGTAAGACAAGGTGATATCCTATCACCTTACCTCTTCATACTCCTTATGGACGATATCATCAAGGCATGTAAGGAGAGAACAAGAAAGTATTCAGTGGGGTACTGGAAGATGAGACAGGTCTATATTTCGGAGCTGGCATTTGCTGATGATGTTGCCCTGATTGCTAAATCAGAGGCACATCTCCAATCCAACCTGCAAGTCTGGAAGGAAGAGCTGGAGAAGAGAGGGATGGTCATAAGCAGCTCTAAAACAAAATCCATGGTGATATCACGAGAAGAAAGAAAAACATCAGATTAAGTTGGGAGAACAGGTCCTGGAGCAGGTCGACCACTTTAAATATCTCGGAGCTATTATAGACCGAAAGGGAGGTATCAAAGAAGAGTTGGCCACTCGAAAAGCAGCGGCTGGGAGACTTTTTCAGGCCATAAATCGTGGATTCCTCAGCAAGAAAGAGGTTGGTAAGAAAACGAAGATGGCTGTATACCGCTCCACCTATGTCCCAGTCTTGACATATGGATGCGAGTCGTGGGCAATGACTACAACCCATCAAAAAGCAAGATCCAAACCTCAGAAATGAGGTATCTGAGGAAAGTGGTTGAAGTAACAAGAAGAGACATGGTCCGCAACCAGACGATCCGTCAAGGCCTAAAATCCCATCCGCTGCAGACCCCAATAGAACAGTCCCAACTAAGATGGTTTGGCCATGTCTGCAGAATGGGAGAAGATCGGCTACCACGACAAGCATGGGAAACAAAGAGCCAGGGATCCAGACCTCCAGGACGACCCAGAGTCCGCTGGGAGGACAACATTAGACAATCTTTGAAGGACCGAGGACTAGAATGGAACCAGGCCAGGAAGAAGACAGCTGATAGAATGGTCTGGCGCTCTCTCTTCCAAACCTCTACACCTCACGGTAGAAGGGGAACGACTAAGTAAGTAAGTTGATAACTACAATATACCTGGTGCATCTGCTAGCACGCTTATCTGAAACTGTCTATCGTCCCCATCTGTGTCATAAGAGGGGTATGGATAGAAAATACAGGGATTGCGTTTGAATTTATTGCAGGTTTAATCCTTTAACAAAAGTCTCAAAATCAGAAAAGGCTGTTCTTACAAAAGTTGCAACGTATGCAGTGCCAGTTGGTGATAGCAGGCCCGTCATCACGTTCGTGACTACTGGAACGAGTTCATCTGAATTTCATATCCAGCATATAAGGGAGCCATCTGCCGTGACGAAGATAAGTTGCTTAATGCAACTGTACAGCTTATCCAGATTAAATAAAGACTTATACGCTTCAGTTTGTGATGACTAAACTAGTAGAGTGTTTCTATAAACTTATAGTAATAATAATAAACAATCCTACAAGTGAACGATCAAGCAAGTGAAAGTTGTCTACAAGATGAACTATTATTTATTTATTTAACGTTGTAAAATATTTGAGTTTAACACTTTTCAAACAGAAAAGAGAAACTGTTTAATTAAATTGTAAATATTCACCAGAAGACTTTCTTACAGTCTTTGAGTCAAATTATAGTTCTTGTTGGTGAATATAGTTATATAAATTAACCCTAGCAGAGTCAGAACCATATTAAATATCATAATCACAGAGGCGGATCAGGAGAGGTAGCAGTTAGGGACTCAGAGTACTACATCACCATCTTCTCTGGGAACTTACACAGCTTGACTCTACCTTTGTGTCTATACACCCTTACTCTCTTCAGAGAAGGGGGAATTACTGATAAGACCAGACTCTTATCTGGCACTATCCTGGTATCATCTGATACAACTGTATGTCCAGGATATCTTATTCTTTAATAACATCTAAGCCTCTCGCGACAGTTCTCATAATCTTTGTCTTTTCTCTGTGTACTGTCAGACTCAATTGTTGTAACCTCTTATCAAATTAATCTTCTCATAATCTTTGTCTTTTCTCTGTGTACTGTCAGACTCAATTGCTGTAACCTCTTATCAAATTAATGTTCTCATTGTGTCTTGCATCTGGTTACCGTTATGGCACAGAAAAGTCAGATCATCAGACGAATCTAGATCGTCGAGCTGTTGTGTTGGAGAGTTTCTTTCCTGTTTGTTAATTACTAGTTTTACTACTGGCTTTACTCCGACAACAACTACTACCGTTGTTATTACGGTTGCTAAATGTGCAAGAACAACTATTGCATCTACTACTGTTACTGCTACTATTAATACAACCATAATTGCTACTAATACTACTAACACCATCGTGGGGGCAAGCGTTCCGACATCGTTTCGTTTCCCTCGTCAAGAGCGCTGGCGGTCGCTGTCTCGAGAGACTGCGCGTGGTGATCCCGGTACGACCGGGCCCTCCCAGTTCATCGGTTAGCGAGGCAGTAGTTTAGCCCCTGTGTCCGTAAATCGGTCGTGATGTTAGCAAGCAGTCGCATCTCCGTATCGTGGCTCGACAACAGTCTCGAAAAACGGCCCCGCTCTCGCAACGAGTCGTGGGCCGGCAGTCAGTAATCTGGTGTCGCTTTCGGCAAGTCCTGTCCGACTAGTCGGCAGGCGGCCAGTGGTTCTCGCAAGAATAAAATCGCCGGGGCCGCCGGGATCCGCTCTGCACAGAGCGCTGTCTCCCTCCCCGCGCGAGCGACGAAATGCTCTGTTCAGACAGTTATCTGGTTGATCCTGCCAGTAGTCATATGCTTGTCTCAAAGATTAAGCCATGCATGTCTAAGTTCACACTGTCTCACGGTGAAACCGCGAATGGCTCATTAAATCAGTCGAGGTTCCTTAGATGACACGATCCTACTTGGATAACTGTGGCAATTCTAGAGCTAATACATGCCGCATCCTACTAGTGACTAGGCGGTTGCTACTGGTATCAGACTGCATCGGCTAGCCCGTTCCTCTGACATCCAGGCCGGGACATGCTGCATGGGCAACAGCTTGATCTACAATTGCCCAACCTCGTGCCACCGAAAGTTATTTCGGGAGGTACGCTCCTTTGGTCAGAAATGACTGGTAGGGAAGATAACTACTACCACCAAAACATAAAACTTCTACCATAACAAAATATACTGCCGCAACTTTTACAATGACTAATGGTACTGCAAGAGAGAGAGAGAGAGAGAGAGAGAGAGAGAGAGAGAGAGAGAGAGAGAGAGAGAGAGAGAGAGAGAGAGAGAGAGAGAGAGAGAGAGAGAGAAAAATAAAGAGTGCTAAAACTTTACACTGAGTTGCTCGTACTGAATAGAAGTGAATCTTTGAAAATGAACACATCACTACAGAAAGGAGGAGCAAGATTATGAATCGCATGAGCTCGTGACTAATCAAAACACTGTCAAGAAACTAATATTTTAAAAAATAAAGGAAATAATGAAGAACTAAGGAAAACAAAGGCAACCTTCCTTCACTGGAAATATGATATGAGGTTAGCAAAACTTGAAAGATTTAAAAAAAAAAAAACGAAACACCTATTTTTAAAGTGGCAGAAGAGAAAGCAAACACGAATAGTTTGATGTTATAGAAAACGAGAAATTAACAACAGCTTTTGTGAAAACATTTGATGGTTAGAACCAAACACCCGTGGAACAAGAGATGAGAAGAAGACGCTGAAGCTGGACTGGACAGACTCATCTCATCTCATAATCGGAACCTCTTCTACCTCGTAAGACCAAGTGTAGAGGTGACCCAAAGAGCATTAGGCTCCTGGGCAAAACATGTGATCAAAATGTTTGACAAACAGGTGATTAGCCCATTGTGTCGACTGGACAGACATTGTGGAAAATGTTGATAACAAGGTAGTCCTTTTTTTTGGAATCCCTAGGGTACGACAGACAGGGACTGGAGATGGACTTGAAAACAATAAACAGGACATGGACAAACCTTGAACAGACGACACAGGGACTGGAGATGGACTTGACAACAATAAACAGGACATGGACAAACCTTGAACAGACGACACAGGGACTGGAGATGGACTTGACAACAATAAACAGGACATGGACAAACCTTGAACAGACGACACAGAGACTGGAGATGGACTTGACAACAATAAACAGGACATGGACAAACCTTGAACAGACGACACAGAGACTGGAGATGGACTTGACAACAATAAACAGGACATGGACAAACCTTGAACAGACAACACAGGACAAGAAGGTTTGGCATCAAGGGTAATGATGATTTGTGAAAACACAAATGCATGAAACAGGATCGCCTATTTCATTCGACAAAGTACATGATGATGATAATAAACAGCATGAAAGTAGTATTACTGCTGACTGGTAGTAGTAGTAGTAGTAGCAGTAGTAGTAGTAGTAGTAGTAGTAGTAGTAGTAGTAGTAGCAGCAGCAGCAGCAACCGCAGTGGCTGTAGTGGTACTAGTGGTGGTTGTGGTAAAGTAGTAGTCGTTATAGTAGTAGTAGTAGCAGTAATAGCAGTAGTAGTAGTAGCAGTAATAGCAGCAGCAGTAATAGCAGCAGCAGCAATAGTAGTAGTAATAATAGTAGTGGTAGCAGCAGTAGTAGTAGGAGGAGGAGGAGAAGTAGCAGCAGTGAAGATGGCGGGGCAGTGGTAGTAGCGGGTGCAACATTACTTTGTTAACGAAAACTTTAAAAAGTAGTACATGAAGCAGAAGCAGTGTTATAAAGCAAGTGGTAACAAGCAGGGACGGCAAAGATGCAGCATGGCCCTCAAAGCGGTTGGCGTTCAAGTCCATGTAGGACAAGGTTGACATGATTCATTACAATCTCGATGTGAGACGGCATGCAAGCTCCAACACAAGTAGATGTGAGATGGCTGTGGCGAGATGGAAGTTGGATAGAAAATTAGAAAGTATAGTTGCCCCAGAAATGGAGAAGAGAATGGGTGAACTAGTGGTAGGGACGGCACATGACAAGTCAGGTAATTAACTCTACAGTTCTAGATGGTAGCTGTAGAAGAGAGCTGTGAAGTAAATCACCTTCTCGCTAGACCTATCTTATGCTTCAGGGGTTCCTCTATAAATATGTGAGTGCAGCTCGTATTTATTCCCTCCTAATTTTAAATTATTGGTTGTTCGTCCATCACGGGTGATGAAGACCACTCTGTTCATCCAATTATTTAAGAATATGTTAGGTTAGTCTATGGGTACGAAGGTGACTGAAGAGCCCGATGCGGGCCTGGAAAGATCTTGGACAGTGTGGGCAGGGAATGTTTGCTTCATGTGAAGGTTTTATTTCACGGTCCTTTCTAGCTTGTCTCCGCTGTTCTGCTGCTGCTCTTCTGGATGATTCGCATGCTGCTGCACCTTTACGAAGAGATGTGCGCCAAGCAGTTCGGTCTTGCGCAGCAGCTTCCCATGTGTCTGGGTTTATGTCAAAGGTTTTCAATGACGTCTTTAACGTGTCTTTGAAGCGCTTCTTTTGGCCACCATGGGAGCGTTTACCCTTCTGCATCTCACCATAAAAGAGTATCTTTGGCAGTCGATGGTCTGGCATGCGGACTACATGACCTGCCCAGCGAATTTGTGACTGCATCAGAATAGTATCAATACTAGGGATACCAGCTCTGTCAAGAACGGCGGTATCCGGGATCTTGTCTTGCCATTTGATGTTCATGATCTTCCTGAGACAGACTGTATGGAAGTGGTTTAGCTTCTTTACGTGGCGCCTGTATACAGTCCATGTTTCACATGCATATAGCAGCACTGGAAGCACCGCAGCTCTGTATACCTTCAGCTTTGTCTGTAGACTAATGCCACTTCGATGCCAAACGTTGGTGTATAGTCTGCCAAATGTGCTGCTGGCTTTGGAGATCCTGGTGTTCACCTCATCATCAATGACAATGTTCTGGGATAGTGTGCTACCAAGGTATGTGAATCTGTTCACAACATTCAGTTTCTCACCATTAACCTTGATGACTGGCTCAGTATAAACTGTGCCAGGAGCTGGTTGGTACATGATTTCTGTTTTCTTCGTGTTGATGGTAAGCCCAAAGTTGGCGCAGGCTTCGGAGAATCTATCCACACTATGCTGCAGATCAGCCTCTGAGAAGGAATTGAGGGCACAATCATCAGCAAACAGAAGATCTCTGATGGTGTGTGATTTGACCTTGGTTTTTGCTTGAAGCCTCCTAAGGTTAAACAATTTTCCATCAATACGATAACTAATGTCGATTCCTGTGTCCCCGTCTCTAAAAGCATCAGTCAGCATAGCAGAAAACATGATACTGAACAGAGTCGGTGCAAGTACGCACCCTTGTTTAACTCCATTTGAGACGGGGAAAGGCTCTGATAGCTCACCGTTTTCCTGAACTCTAGCCTGCATTCCATCATGCAGTTGCTGCACTATTGTGATAAATTTCTTTGGGCAGCCGTATTTTGCCATGATCTTCCATTTTAAATTATTAATATTTATTTGACCACACACACAAAATTGGGAGCCGCGGTAGCATAGTGGTTAGTGCACTGACTTCCTAGCTCAGTGGTCTAAGGTTCGATCCCCAGATGATGTGGGATTTTTTTAGGCCGCAAACGGCTCTTGGGTCGACCCAGCCCCAATTGGGTACCAGAGCAACATCTGGGAAGGTTAAGGCGGCCGGCGTGATGCTGACCACATCACCCCTAGTGTTCCGATGGTCAAGAAAATATGGGCCTAACACCATAGTCCCAATATGCCTCAATGGGCGTGTAACGGGATCCTTTACCTTTACCTTTTACACAACAAAATTATAGCTGTAAATTTAAATAATTCAAGAACTGCAGTTATAAACAAATCAATGCACTTGACTGATTACTGATGTATAGTTAAAAAAAATATTAGCACCTTAGTATATCAATATCTTACAACATTTTACACAATTTACCAAATATAGTGTCACTGTTTGGTCGTTTGTCATTATGTTATTGGCTTGGGTGATCTTAGTTTTTGTTTTCACGTTAAATTTTACTTAACTTGTTTGACACGTAATAGTCGCTGCCTTCCCTCGGTCGTTAAAACATATGGACATTGAAGACGCTACGCTTATGCCAGGAACAGTGTTGGTCCACTGTTAAACAGCTCACAATTTCCAAATCCGTGTCATGTTTTTCACCAGACGTTGAACCTGCTAAATATGACCATGTTGTGGTATCTGTGGTTCATAACCAAGACGCCATTCTGATGCTGACTGGCCACTGTTGATCAGACTCCTCATTTCGACAACACTGTCCTGGGGTTTTGATTAAGTCAGTTAAAAGGGGAACGTCGCACAACCATGCAAAACATTTAAAAGATTTTAACATCAATTAAGACAATTTCCAAACCCAGTCATGATTACTCTCCTTTGGCTTAGCGTTTATGCCAATGTTAGCAAAATTGCTTCCCTTACAATATATCGACAAAATGTACTGAATTAAAAGACAAGAAAGAAAAAGAGAAGATGAACTCTTTGAGCCTAGCACCCACAAGCAAAGCCCACACAGGACTGTAAGCTTTTATTGCTAGCGTTGGTCAGTCCTAACAAGGACTTCTAGCTGAGATAACGCTGTCCAGGATTGAGGTTATATCGTGGTGGAAACCATCTTCTATTCGGGTACAGGGCAAGACATAGATACGAGGATTTATGTTAAGCATAGCAATAATTGTTAGTATTCATCAATTTTAAGTGTACATTAATTCACTAAGATATTCTGTAAGCTTAACGATCTATACAGACATACCTTCAGAACAGTGGTACTTTGAAGTCTGCGGCTGTTAGAAGCTTCGATCTACAAATGTTGCCTGTCATTTCGACTGTGGCCATTCCTTTCTCTAAAGGCCTTTTATAGTTACTGCCAGGAATTTCTTACTATACGAGCTGAAACTTCTATTTCGAAGAAACTCCTTTATAGCATGTTGAAGTATGCACTACTGTCCTCTATATCATCTAACATCTATCGGAGACCATCTGTTTTCACACTCACCACACCTTCCTTTACCCTTTTTTAACCATTGTTGTCTTCCCCCCCCCCCCCCGCTTACTAACGTAGCCAGCTTACTGTTTACAGGCCTCGGGTTTCCCTTCCTTATGTGTTACAGTTCTTTTCCTCTCGTTTACGTATCAAATCGGCGTGAGCACAATATACTGAACTGAGCAGAACAAGCCGGCTTACAATTGTCAGTTTTGTCTAACAGAATGACATTCAGGGCAGACGTACTTTAAAGGGTCAACATTGACGTTCATCGTAGGTGTGCACGGAAAGGCCAATCACGATCTTCTAAAAACCATATTATACAGTATAGACGGCTGGTTACCGAACCAAAGCCCTGGCAATACTGACGTATAGCTTAGATATGTCATGTGTTCATGATACGAGGTATTATAACTTTATGTGGCAAACTAACAAACGCATGCGAAGACGAATGACGTGACAGACAGGCAAACAGGCAAAGCGACCAGTGTGTGACAGAATGGGGCCACCCTTCTCGATCTCTGTTTCACTCCGGAGTATCGGTACATTTGTGGTACTGATTTTTATTGCCTGCTTTCAATTGTCGCACTTTCTTTCTTTCTCTGCTATGTGTAGCAGATATTATGTATTTTCTTTCTTACGCCCCTCTCAGTGATAAGTTATTACGTCTGTTTGTTTCCTGTCCCTTCGCTAAGCTTCGCAAGGAGCGGCAGAAATAATATTAACGACAGGCAGGATGATAAAATTCCTTTGTACCAAATCTTGGCCACGAAGATCGCCAGTGTATTTGCTAAACGCTGATAAAGGCCAGAATACGGGGAGACAACTGATGGACAGACACAGATAAGAGATTACTTTCTGATAAAGTAATAAGTGTTACATCTGACACACGTTGTCATATGAGGTTAACCACATGTTCGCGAGTCTGTACGCAAGGCATCGTATGTCTTATTGCCTTATATGGTAATACGTGACCTTTTGCTTTACGCACCTTATTTCACGTGGAATATTTTGAAAGTACCACACCCTAACCCGACTGTTTGAAAATGATTGGAGCTTTTGGTTAGACTCCATAACAAACAGATGCGTGGGTAGGCAGTGAATATAACATGACGCTTCAGTCAGTCAAAACTGCTGTGAGAAATCGCTTGCCAAGACTACATACTTTGTCAGAGTGAAGCCTAGAATTCAGAATTCCTTCTTAACATACCGGACACCTTTTATTTGAGTATTTATCAGGTAAAAAAGGTAACGGATCCCGTTACACGCCCATTGAAGCATATTGGGAATATGGTGTTAGGCCAATATTTTATTTACCATCGGCAGACTAGAGGTGAAGTGGTCAGCATCACGCCGGCCGCCTTAACCTTCCCAGAGTTGCTCTAGTGCCCAATTGAGGCTGGGTCGACCCCGGAGCCGTTTGCGGCCTTAAAAAATCCCACCTCATCTGGGGATCGAACCACAGACCGCTGAGCTAAGAAGCCAGTACACTAACTACTATGCAACTGCGGCTCCTCAAACCATACGTCAGAAGAGTTCAGGACCACCACTGGTGAAAGACAAGGTATTATCCCGTCACCGTATCTGTGCATCAAAGCATGTAAGGAGAGGACTTACAAAATTCTTTATCAAGACTTACAAAAAACAGCCCAGGAAATCTCTATAATTTTAAACAAGGAAACCGGGACTGAGGGAACTGAAGGACCACACACGGAGTCAGAGAGGGAATCTTTTGTTAAAACAACGACACCCCAGACGCGTGTAAGAGACCGATTCAAGTCTCTTATTCATCTGAGCAAAACGTCTGTGAGCCAGGATTGGCTTATTGGTGGTGGTACTAGCTGACGGGTACTATCTCTTGAACAATAAAGGAACAATGGTCTGCGCTTTAAGACGAAGGACGAACTTTGCCGTTACTCCTTTAAGTTCTGGGAACGTGCCCAGCGACGAGCGTAAACAGCGAGACTGCCAAAAACCAACCCAGCGGGAGAAGAAACTACCATTGGCAGCTAGGTGCAAGATATCCGCTGCCAAAAGTGACCTCCTTTATTCAGTTAAATACCATCACAACAGTGATGAACAACTTTTCCTAAAATATTATTCAATTCTTTAAACTTGTTAAAACCTAAAGTGATTATTAAATTTTGTTATTTGTAATGTTACACATTTAACTTCGATTTAATCCTTTTACATGTACTGCATGTTTCTCAGTCAATTTACTAAACACACTCTAAACAGTCGACATTTATGTTCTATTGTTCGCTTTTCTTCTCCCACGGAAACATGTCTGCCTGTCCGATTTTCAACGTATTGAACAGATAGATTTTGACTCTGCAGTGGACGCATCTTAGTCTAAAAATCATTACTTAATCTATTCTTGGTAAAGAGTAGAACGCTTATGTATATTTTACTCTGGGTGCTCTCGATACCATTATGCTTTGAATCTTTTGTTCATTATATCTGTTATCTCTTAACTTACTTACTTAATTTCAAGGAATACCGTAAATAAATGTTAAAATAATATTAAATATCTGGTTTACGGAGAGAGTGACGGGGGAGAAAAGGGGGAGGGAAGAACCAATCACAACAAAACGTCTGTTCTCTTGTTCTGTGATCACTGCCGACGTCAACTAATGTACTCGGATTAAGACCTCAATGATCAGCCCGAGGTTGTTGGCACAAAACGTGCACAGGACTGCTTTTGTCGGCCACTGGTGACGGCCATCTGCATCTACTTAACGTCATAGCGGGAAGGAGTAAAAAGCGAATGTCCACAAAATGTCTTGTTCCACAAGATATCAATTGATGCAAGATCCACTTTCAAAATGGCCGGAAAACAAGAATGATGAAATTGAAATGGAGGTAGTCATATATAAACCTCACGAACAACCATGCTACAAAAATCAACTAACGTGAAAGACAGACCTAAGGAACTACACTTACATTCTTACTTAGTCATTCCTCTTCTACCGTGAGGTGTAGAGGTTTGGAAGAGAGAGAGCGCCATACTATCCTATCGGCTGTCTTCCTCCTGACCTGGTTCCATTCTAGTCTTCGGTCCTTCAGAGATTGTCTAATGTTGTCCTCCCAGCGGACTCTGTGTCGTCCGGGAGGCCTGGATCGTGGCTCTTTGTTTTCCACACTTGTCGTGGTAGCCGATCTTCTCCCATTCTGCAAACATGGCCGTACCATCTTAGTTGGGACTGTTCTACTTGGGTCTGCAGGGGTTGAGCTTTTAGACCTTTACGTATCGTCTGGTTGCAGACCATGCATCTTCTTGTTACTTCAACCACCTTCCTCAGATACCTCATTTTTGAGGTTTGGATCTTACTTTTGTGGGCTGTAGTCATTACCCATGACTCGCATCCATAAGTGACCACTGGGACATAGGTCTTCTTGCCAACTTCTCTTTTGCTGAGGAATCCTCGATTTATGGCCTGAAAAAGTCTCCCAGCTGTTGTTCTTCGGGTAGCCAACTCTTCTTTGATGCCTCTCTTCCAGTCTATGACAGCTCCAAGGTATTTAAAGTGGTTGACCTGCTCCAGGACCTGTTCTCCCAGCTTCATCTGATGCCTTTTTTTTTCCTCGTGATATCATTTGGTTTTTGTTCTAGAGCTGCCGATGACCATCCCTCTCTTCTTCAGCTGCTCTTCCTTCCAGACTTGCAGCTTGGATTGAAGATGTCCCTCTGATTTAGCAATCAGGGCAACATCATCGGCAAATGCCAGCTCTGACATACAAACTTGTCTCATCTTCCAGTTAAAGTTAGTTGCTTATCCTTTACAGGACGTGGCAATCAACCCCAGCTTTTATTGTCTGTTTTGTCATTTTTCTAGGCAATTTTTTCATTCAGTAGTTTGCCATTGCTTTCTGAACGGTACGGCGCTTATACCATTGTTAAAAATCCACACAAAGCGATCTGCTACCAAACCGCCTGCAGCAGGTTTCGAACCTGGTATATCTGGATTATGAAACTGCGTTCATATCCATTAGGCCACAGACTGAATATTTTCTTGTCCTCTCCTTACATGCTTTGATGACATCGTCCATGAGGAGTAAGAACAGATACGGTGACGGGATGATACCTTGTCTTACACCAGTGGTGGTCCTGAACTCTTCTGACGTATGGTTTGCCGTCCTCACATAGTTTCTGCAAGACTTGTAGAAGCTCTGTATAGCATGAATCAGAGGTGCTGGAATGTTCTTCCTTGCCAAGCAGTACCAAAGTTTGTTCCAGCGGACCTTGTCAAATGCCTTTTCCAGATCCAAGAAACAAAGATGCATCTCACCTTTATACTCAAGGGCCTTTTCACTCAGCTGTCTGAGTGTGAAGATCAGGTCTTGAGTACTTCGGTTTGCTCGGAAGCCAGACTGGACATCATACATTTGTGGCTCAGCTAGGCGTCCGAGACTCTGCTCCAGGATTCTAGAGTAGATTTTACCGGTGACACTGAGAAGGGATATGCCTCTATGATTTCCAGATTGTCGGTTGTCACCTAATTTTTTTTTCGTACGACCGCTTTACTCGAGGCGAAATCTCAGATTAGTATGTCCAACCTGAGACTGATTTTACGTGAGTATCCCTTTTTTCTTGCACAGAGACAGGTGTCCCTCGCCATTCAGGCAGATAGTCGCCGATTTCGGAGGGAGTAAGGGTTGCTATAGATCTCATTTAAAAAATGAGAAATGCCTGCAACCAAGCCAACCGTACCTTCACGCGTGGTCCAGTTCTTGGACCCGGTGCTCCCTGTTTCTACCAACACGGATATGGCGAATGGCGAGTATCTGGCGCCAACAAACCAAGACCCCCAGAGTCTACTGGGGTAAAACACTAGGCTATGGGGGAGGTAACCCTACAGAAACCTCTGGCAGAGCAAGTCCTTCATCAGATGCGGCCGATGCTGGGCCCACCGGCGCGTGGACACGTCCCGATCCCTATAGAGACTTGCCCGGGGAGCCCACCCCGGCTCAAAAAGCAGAGAAGGCCACTCTCCAAACCTCCGATATCTTGCGGGCAGTGTTAGGATGTGCAAGAACATGGACAGGAAGACTCCACAACTTCCCCACTGAAGACACGCCCACGACGACCGTTGCCTCAATTGGCTGTGTGTGGTGTACCCGGAAACAGGGCCTCCCAGTACTGAGGCACAGTTAAGTTCCCGATGTCGCTTATCGGTGCAGAGTTGAGAGAGATGGTTGAGCGAAATGCAAACAACAACAACACAAATTGGCTCAGCATCATAATCCCCACTGTGTTGCAGCATGTTGAGAACCCAGCTTTGAACAGTAAGCTTGGGGGAATCACATGGGCACCAGACTTAATACTAGCTCTTGACTGGGTGGCTGCATGCAGGAGATTTCTACAATGGAAAGATGGCAGGTGGTGGGTATCTGGAAGTTGCTCTGAGCAGGACGTGATGATTCCTTGGGAGAGCCCAGAACCAGAGCACAGCTTTGTGCAAGCTCTGCATAGTTGGAGAGCCCCCTGGATGACGTGGAATGCACAGTATGCCACCCCATCTATCCCCAACTGCTGACTTAGAACCAGAAGTGGGGTCCTTTGGATGCGTGCCAGGCCAGGATAAAATGCCTGGGAAAGAGACTGGAGCTCAGACCTCCCCAACTCAAAGTTGCAGGATGGCAGAAAAGCTACGGGAAGAACAGGTCTATTTTGAAGATAATGCAACCATATTTTCACCATACGAGCTCGGACGCCGCCTCGGTAAACAAGGTCTGCGCAGAGCAGTGACACCCCAGGCTGCTTGCGAATAGTTTACTACTGGGAACATAAACAGATTAGGGATGAGCCCACTCTCCCGTTGAAGAGGTGCTGAAGTCGTAGAACTGGGCCAGAAGGCGCACCGGAAACCACAGTATCACGTAACTCGCTTTTTTCTATGAATGAGTACACCGTCAAATAAATCTCGTACTGGTGCTCGCCCTGTGGAGCTCCACCAGGCAGGTGCAGTGCCGGGTTCTGAGCCTCGACAGAGCCCACCCTCAGCTACTGGAGGACCCTCTAGACCGTCTTGTGGAGTCAGCAGACGGCGGAGGAGAACTACTGACCAAAACAAAACAGAAAAAGAGAAAGCCAGAGTGCCACTTGTCATAATGCACTGGAATGCAGAGGGAGTGAACAGCAAGCAGGCTGGATACAGCAAAAAGACAGAGCTGGAAAACATCTTGTCTGAGAAGCAAGTCAGTGTTTGCTGTATCCAAGAGACTCACTTGAAAGCAGATCAAACCTTTAAAATAAGGGGATATCAATGCTTCAGATCCGACAGAAAAGATAGACGAAAAGGAGGAGTATTGTAAGGAATAACATTCATGCACACGAAAGGAAAACCTACATGGACGGAGCAGAATATCAGCTGTTGCAGCTAAAGGTAGACAAGATGGAAATAGAACTTCTGAACTATTACTGTCCAAACAACAAACCCCTGATTCTCAGCTCTATACAGGTACCAGCCACCAACTTTATAGCAGTTGGAGACTTTAACAGCCACTCCCAGAGCTGGGGCTATAACCATCTAGATCACAGAGGTGAAGCGGTTGAAACATGGCAAGATGACCACTCCCTAATCCTAGTCAATACTGCCACAGATACTCCTACCTTCTACTCCAGAGGATGGCACACAACTTCAACTCCAGATCTTGCCTTCGCCACCCCAGATATAGCTGGACTTATTAGTAGAGAAGTAGGAGACCAACTAGGAGGAAGCGACCATCGCCCAATCTTTCTTACTGTCCAGAGTGTAACTCTCAGTACAGGCCCAGCCATTACAAGATGGAATTACAAAAAAAGCCAACTGGGGTTTATTCAGGCATCAGGTGAACAGAGACATTAATGAAGTGGTAAAAGACTTCAACAGATGCATACTACAAGCTGCAAAAGAAACCATTCGCAAAGGAAGCCGGTGTAACTACACACCATACTGGTCCAGCACACCCCAAGAACGCCAGGAAACTATGGACAGGGCTAGAAAGGACGCAGAGCCTCAGCCTTCACTTGAAACTCACAACAAATGGAAAAAGGCCATAGCAGGGTTTCAGAGAACAAAGCTAGTCTAGATACTACTAGCTCCCATGTTGCATTTTCCTAGTCCTTCAGAAGACAGAACTGTGCCAATAGATTTGTCACAGTAGAAATCCGTGGCAGAGCCGGACGTCTGCTTCTTCCCGTCATTGAAAAATATGCTCGCAATGTGCATCATAACGATCGTTCCCTGAAATAATTGAGAAAAAATAGGTTAATTAAGCGAGAGAGGCAATTAAAAAAAAAAATTAACGTTCACAAATGTGTAGCAAGCTAAATTCTAAACATGACCTTTGACATCCATAACTTTATCAAAAGGAGGTCAGCGGCTTTACAAACTGTTAGACCTTAATTCTGATACCGAATGTTTAGAAAATGGTGATGGTCCGATAAAACAATCAAATAGCTACATAAACAACAATACCCCAGCCCCAAAATTGCTTAAAAAACGAAAAACTTTGTGTCTAAATGTGTGAATCTGCAGTCACATTAGGCTGTTCTTTTACTAATACATCCACCCTCCGTCACTTGCCGTTGCTATATTGCAAATTAACAAAATAGGTCTGAAATGAATAGAAATAAAACAAAGTTCAAAACTTACTCAGAACACATATTGCGTCGACTTCCATTGGTGAAACTTTCAGTTCAGCGCCTGAGTCATTTCGTGCTGTGTTTCGTACAGCCGGCCCATCGTGTCCGGGTTTGTCAGATGGAACATCCGCCATTATGTTTACACGCCGAAATGTGTTGGAGGTGCTGTCTTTTAACGTTCGTTCGCTCTTTGCTCAAATAACTATGATGTTTAAAACTTTGATACGATTTTAGCAGAATGGTTGCTCGTTTGTTTGATGTAACACGAGTGTAGGTAGGCCTCCCAGATGTGTATTAAAATCCAAACTTTCTCATTCACGTGTTACATGTGCGTAAACCTCAGTTTCCGCTCTTCTCATTGATGAAAACCGTATTAGTGTAGCATTTTTGAGGACATAGCGCCGACGCTTTGAATGAGGTGGGGGGTCCTTTCAGGGAATTTCGCTCTCTTGAGCGCCAGTCAGCCAGCGCACGGCAAGAGCGGTTTTAATGGTGTTTTATTTTTTTGTCTCTCTCAGTTTCAATGACACGCAGAAAGTTACAATTGACATATTATGAAAGAAGAAAGATCAAGGAACCAGAAGATATAATTTTTATTTAGAAAAGGCAAATTAATTACTAGGCAGAGTGAGGTTGAAAAGGGCCCAAACTGGGCCTCGCTTGCGCGTCACAGAATTTTTCGACCGCGGCGAAGCGGCAGTTTGTGGTACCTACTAGAAGAAAAACGGAAAAGCTGGAGAACTAAAACGGCATCGCTGAACCTTGAGAGAGACGGCAAGAAACTTTGGAGATTAGTCAAGTCTCTAAATGAAGAGCGTTCCTCGTCTAGGCAGACTATCACATTGGATGAAGGTGGCAAACTTCTCAGGGGAAAACAAGCTGCAGACCTTTTTGCTAGAAGATACAGTTCAGAAAGCAACTTATCCATTAACATTGACCATCACAGAGAGAGATAAGAAAAGAAATACTGGCAACCATGGGACAGACAGATACTCCTGCCCCAATGAGGGAACCCATCACACTAGGAGAACTACAGAACGCTATTTCCAAGCTTAAGTTCCAAAAGTCACCCGGCCCAGACAAAATCAGCAACGAAATGCAAGTAAATCTGAGCTCAGCAGCAAAGACAAAACTGCTTGAGATATTCAACCACAGCTGCTGGTTGAAAGGAATGGTACCCCAAGTATGGAGAGAAGCCATCACAATACCCATACTAAAGAGAGGGAAATGTAAGACCGAGGCTGCAAGTTACCGGCCAATCAGTCTCACAAGCTGTGTTGGAAAGACTATGGAGCGAATAGTCAACCACAGATTAAAATGGTATTTAGAGTCTGAGCAGATCCTGGTGCCGGAACAAGCTGGATTTAGAGAATGCTACAGTATAGAAGACCAAGTTACTTACTTGTCTCAAGCAGTAGAAGATGCCTTCCAGGAGAAGAAAAAGGTCCTAACGATCTGGGTCGACTTCAAGCAGGCCTTTGACAAAGTGTGGAAAAATGGCGTTATTGCTAAACTTAGGAGAAGTGAAATCCAAGGCAACATGATAAAATGGAACCAGTCATACTTGCACAACAGGAGAACTAGAGTCACTCTTGATGGTCTGCAGAGCAGAAAAGTGTTGCTCTATCAGGGGGTACCTCAAGGAGGAGTAATTTCCCCAACACTCTTCCTTGTTTACATAAATGACCTGGTGACAGATCTCCCCGCTGGAGTGAAAGCAGCCTTATATGCAGATGACCTAGTACGCTGGTGCACTGATGAAAACGTCACCACAGCAAATTATAGAATGCAGCGGGCAGCAGACACGCTAGTGCCATGGGCAGAGAAATGGCTTATCACAATAAACACAGTGTCGTGAATTATTCTAATCCCCATATATAAATTAAAACGTAAATGCAAAGCCTAACAAATAAATTTAATAAAAGGAAAGAAGAATGGTAAAGAACAGTGCTGTCACAATGACTGTACTCGAAATCCCCCTTGTTTTCTACTTCGTCGGCAAATTGTAACGCTTTCACGTTGATAGTAAAAGCCTACTGTGTCGCTGCACGCTTTCTTCAATGAAACGTGTACTGTATTTCTTGGAAAAAACCTTGAGATACGCAAGCTGATCAATGACCTAAATTTAATATTTCATTCATTCCATTTTATACACGGCGTAACTAAAAGACAGATGGACTAAAGGATAGAGAGAAGGGAGAGGCAGAAAGCAGGGACACGTGCAACACTAAACACGCGTCGCGCGATACACAATTGCTGCCATCACGCGTGTAAGGCCACATGCACTAACTTTATTTCAAATCGACAGTGATAAAATTCACTACCCATACCAGAGTTAGGTTTTTAAATCCTGAAAAACGCTTATTGGGAATTATGACATTATACCGGTTTACGTTAGAAAACATGACAGTACCCAGACACCCTCAAGTTTGGAAGTGAGAAGGTAGTAACAGCACGACTATCCTAGAAGAAAATGCATATTGGCTCCATTAAATTCGTATATTTGGGTTCCTTAGGGTTTGCTGACAAAGAATATGTAAAACGTTACGCAAATAGTCTAGGAATTACCAAGTTATGGCCAAAATAAAATAGTGGGGGTGCCTGACAGCATGAAATCATTTCTGCTCATAAAATTTTTTTATAACGTGTTTGAAAAAACATTACGTTACGGAAATAGCCTACCATGTTAACTCCTATTTGATTGGAGCGCAACAAATGAAAGACTAAACACGATTGGTCGGACTATAAATACTATCTTGTGTTGTCAGGGGAAACGTGAAAAGGAGTATTTTTTTTAAAAGATGTGTAGACATGGTTTGATTGGGTAGAGCTGCGAATATACTCAATTCAGAGCGTCTGTTCATTGCCACATCTTGTAATAAACCTACTAAGAAGCAGTGCGTTGAGCACCAGTGTATATTTTTTATAAAATAAAGCCTGGGACATCGGCAGATCGGAGTTGTGCTATATTCATTGCCAGTCAACGAAACTGTTTATTATTATTTCCATGAATTGTGGTAAGCTTGAAATATTCAATATTTTTAAATGAAAATTGAATGTAAATTGATAAATTATGTCTGTATATATGTGTGGTTCAGTAGCGAACATGATGTAAAGCCTATAGTGCTCCAGCCTGAACAGAAGGTGTCGGAGGAAAGTAAAACTGCATGGAATGGCCAAACAGTACACTGACACCTAGCTTATTAACTAGAAAGAAATAATGCTGGAATTGCAGAGGCGTAGTAACCATTAGGGAGGGAAATACTGGTATAAAGTATTTCAGATGAAGCTGACAGTTGGCCTAACGCTCTGAACTCAATGTTTGTGATGTATTGTGCTCAGTGTAGAAATAGAGTGTAAATTAGTTCTGACGTAGAAGGTACAACCTTCTTGTTTCAGGGACCGTGGTCTTAAAGTTATTGAGCAGCACCTGGTCAGAGCTTTGCTGAAGCCAGAGGTGGACAGCATACTCCTTGGTCCATATAGCAACCAGTGGGGTGGCTCCAGAACTCATTAAAGTAATCGAGCAGAGGAGTCTTTTACTGCAGTCATCACGCAAGATAAGAGAGTGTGGCCATGGAGCTCAACATTATGTACCCCCATCTTAAAATGATATTGTAAAATAAAATTAAGAGGGGAATTTAATTGTTTTAATACCAGGAACTGAGAACATCTCCAATACTAGTTCCAATAGAAACAAACTATTGAAGTCATGATGACACATACCAACAGAGCTTGAACAAAACAAAACCAGTATTACCTCATATTACCACTACAAAACTGACACACATAGGATACCATTAATAATATATGTCACTACAAGAATCATATTAATAAATTCTGTACATATAACTTGTAATTAAAATTGATTGTGATTCCTGGTTCCCTTTGTATTTGAATCAGGACACATATACATTCATGACAGCAATGAATACATATTGTTATTTGAAAAGTTATCAGTGACTCCTTTAAGATATCCTCTTAGAGTGTTTTATGTATGTGAGTGTCACAGTGTTGTCACGTGTGGTGGAATAAATTAAATTGTTTATCTGTCTGTTGTTGTTATGACTTACACTTCATCATACACATACCCTAGACATATAACGTAGTCATCACACTATTCCAGAATAATTCTGACTGAGGTATACATATGTGGCAGTAAGTAAGGTTATCTATAATACACTACTCTTATTAGATATAGATACCTTCACAGCTGATCTCAGTCAGTACACTAAGTCCCCTATAAATATTTATAACATCCCACTTTACCACATATATTGGGGTCTCGCCCTCGGGATTTTGAATCTTTCCCTATTACAAATATTGGGGGTAATTCACTTCAGGGAATAATAAGAATTAAAAGGTATCCTTGGGTGAAAATAAATAAGGTTGAGCTCACAGTGCCTGTGTTGTCTTGAGTTAATTAGTCATAGATAAAATTGTTTAGACATTTATCTGTTAGACAATGGCCGACCTGGCAAAATTTCGATCTGCTGCTGTACAGACTGCGAAAGAGTTAGGAATGGACGGGCAAATTATGATTTCTTATGTCACTGCTGAATGTGACAAATATATTGAACGGGAAGAAAGAAGATTAGAAAAAGAAGCCGAAAGAAAATTAGAATCTGAAAGATTGGCCGAAGATAAGAGAATAGAAGCTGAAAAAGAGATTAAGAGGTTGCAGATTGAGGCTGAGGCTAAGAGGTTGCAGATTGAGGCTGAGGCTAAGAGGTTGCAGATTGAGGCTGACAAAGAGGCTAAAGCATTGGCTGCAGAAAGAGAAGACAAAAGATTGGCTGCAGAAAGGGAAGAGAAGAAATTAGCTGCAGAAAGAGAAGAAAAGAGATTAGCTGCAGAAAGGGAAGCAGAAAAGGAGGAGAAGAGATTACAAAGGGAACACGAGTTACGACTAAGGGAGTTTGAGTTTCAAGGCCATGCTCCTGAAAATGGTGCCAGTCCCTTTGCCTCGGATGCCACTGCTAGCCAAGGAGCCTCAACCTCAGCTATGAATTTTCATTTAGATCATTTTGTTGAGAAAGACGATGATATAGAGAGCTATCTAAATAGGTATGAACTATTAGCTACCACATATGGGTTAGAGAGAGAAAGGTGGAGCTTAAAGTTATCTCAGGGACTTCGTGGGGCAGCTTATGAAGTTTTTGCAAAAATGAGCAGAAGTGATCAGGAAAATTATGACATGCTAAAGCAGGCTCTTTTGTTAAGATATGAAAAGAATGCAGAATTTTATAGGAAAAAATTTAGGAATGCTAAACTACTGTCAGGTGAAACCTATCACCAGTTCTCTGCACGAATAGAGACATACTTGGAGAAATGGACTTCTCTGGGGAAAACCCAAGATCTTAAGGAAATGGTCCTTATAGAACAATTAAGAGAGTCCATGGCTCCAGACCTGAGAAAGTTTCTCATGGAACAAGGTGCAGAGAGGCTGGGTGAGTTGCTAAATGTTGCTGAAAGGTATCAAGCAGCTCAAGCAGAGGTAACAGGTAATAAAAAGAAACAAGTGGATAACTTTAGGGCACCACAGAACTTTAATAAATTTGATCCTAGGGATCAAAACAAAGGTAAGCACCAGTTTGATAGGCCACGGTATGAAAATAAAAATAAAACCCCACAATTCGATGAAAGGAAATATGATGAAAGAAAATCTTTCAACCAAGGAAAAAGGTGGTGTAAAAATTGTAAGATGAACAATCATGACACTGACCATTGTAGAAGGAAACCTCCTCATTGTGCTGCTATGACATCGGGGAAAAAGGAAAAGAAGGTCAAACCTGAAGAACTACAGGAACCATACCACCCCCCAGTGTGTGAAGATGTCATCTGTAATGGTGTCACTATAAGGTGTTTATATGATACCGGTTTAGATTACGATTCCGTTGTGAGTTCTCACCTGGTGCAGGCCGATCAATACACCACAGAAACAGTGGAGATTCAAACTGCAACCAAGGATGTAGCTACCATGACACTTCCCGTCGCCCGAATAAAAGTGAAAACGCGATATGTGGAAGGAATCATAAAAGCAGCAGTGATAAATGAGCCAATCTACCCTCTGATATTGAGGTGTAGATATGTCTTCTTGGGGAATCCCAAGAGACCTGTGATATTGGCAACAGTGCAGACCAGATCACAGTCTAAAAAGGAGGAGGATAATCCAATAAATACTCACCCAGATGAGATGAGGAAGGCACAGGCTGAGGACAAAACACTCAAGCCATGTTTCAAGAAGTTGCCCAAATCTCATACACCTCCAGGCAAGGGAGAGTTTTATATGAAGAACAAACTGATATATAGGAAGGCTGGATCTGAATCCAATGGTCACGGACAGCTGGTCCTTCCCACTTCATATAGGACTAAAGTGTTGGAACTAGGGCATGCGATTCCCTTCAGTGGTCATATGGGAATCAGCGCAACAGGACAGCGAATAGCTTGTCATTATTTCTGGCCAGGAATAACTGAAGATATCAAACAATATGTAAAATCCTGTCCAGAGTGCCAACGAGTAGCACCTAAACATTGGACTGCACCAGCAACTCTGGGGGAAATGCCCATAGTGGGAACACCCTTTGAGAGAGTTGCCGTGGATCTTGTGGGACCTCTCACCCGAACCAAGAGAAGGAACAGCTACATTCTGACTCTGGTGGACACTTGTTCTATGTGGGGAGAGGCAGTAGCCCTGTCATCGATTGATTCTAAACATGTGGCAGAGGCATTGCTCACAATTTTCACAAGGTTAGGCTTTCCCAATCAAATCTTGACTGATAATGGCTCTCAGTTCAAGGGGAAACTAACTGAAGAAGTTTTCAGGATCTTCCAGGCCAAACACTTCCATTGTAGTGTGTACCATCCCCAAGGGAACGGCCAAGTGGAAAGATTTAACGGCACGTTGATGTCGATCCTGAGAAAGTTGGCACACGAAAAACCAGATACATGGGACCAGTACCTGCACGCCGCCCTCTTTGCTTATCGGGAGGTACCCCATAGTTCAACCGGTATGGCCCCGGCAACATTATTGTTTGGAAGGCCAATAAAAGGTCCACTCGAAGCTTTGTTAAGAACGTGGACTGATGAAAAAGCAGAGGAAAACATTACATCTTCATACCAATATGTGAATGAGCTGACCACTCGTTTAAAAACTGGCTGGAAACTTGCCAATGAAAATTTGAAACAAGCCAGGAAGAAACATGCTGCCTATTATAACAGGAAGGCGAAAGACAGAGATTTGGCTGTGGGAGAGAAGGTACTGCTTCTTCTCCCCGGGAGTCAGAATAAGTTACAGATTGGATGGCAAGGTCCATATACAGTTTTAGAGAAGGTGTCTAGAACAAATTATAAGATAGATAAGAAGGGGAAAGAAAAAATCTATCATGTGAATCTCCTGAAGAAATATTTGGAAAGAGAACATCAGGAAGAGACACACTTGTTGACCTTGTCCATCGCCATGGAGATGAAAAAGGAACCACTTTCATCATTTGAATATCCATTACACCCCTGTGAGACAGCAGCACAGGTGAAAATCAGTACACATTTAACAAAAACTCAGAAAGAGAGAGTGCAACAGGTTCTAAATAATCATGCAGAGGTGTTAACAGACCGACCAGGGCATACAAACCTATTGGAATATGATATGAAACTGATAGACCCCACACCTGTCTGTATGAAACCATATTCGATTCCGTTTGCTAAGGAGAAAGCTTTGAAGGAAGAGATAGACTATCTGTTGAAGGAAGGAATTATTTCGCACAGTGAATCCTCATATAGTTCCGGTGTTGTACTCTTAAGGAAGCCCTCTGGAGAACATAGACTCTGTATAGATTACAGGAGACTGAATGCTATTACAGAAGGACAGGTGGATCCATTGCCGGATACAAATCAGCTGTTTGCCAGACTAAATAAAGCTAAATATTTCTCAAAAGTGGATCTGAGTAAAGGATACTATCAGATTCCAGTAAAGCCTGAGGTTAGACCATACCTAGCTTGTAGTACCTCAGAAGGACACTATGAGTTTAATAGATTGCCATTTGGATTGAAGAATGCGCCTAGTGTCTTCTCTAGAATGATGAGAAAATTATTGGACCCTCTGAATAATCCATGTATAACAAATTTCATGGATGATATCCTTATAGCAACAGAAACATTTGAGGAACACATCGACTCTCTGAAGATGCTGTTTGATCGACTTAGGGCAGCAAATTTAACAGCCCGACCAACCAAATGTTGCGTTGGATGTAAAGAATTGGAATTTTTGGGACACACAGTTTATCAGGGAAACATGACCCCTGACCCAAAGAATTTAGAGAAACTAAAGAAAGCCCCGAGACCACAAACCAAGAAGGACGTGAGATCCTTTGTCTCATTATGTGGTTTCTACCAGAAGTATATCAAAAACTTTAATTCCATATGTGCTCCGTTAACTGATTTGACACGTAAAGGACATCCAGATCGCATTACATGGACACCACAATGTGAAATGGCTTACCAAGAATTGAAGGAAAAGCTCACAAGTAAACCTATTTTGAACTTACCTGACTTAAGTCAAGAATTCATAGTAAGGACGGATGCCAGTAATATTGGGTTGGGTGCAACTCTACTACAGAAATCAGATGCATTGGATGGGGAATTAAGCCCAGTGGCATATGCTAGCAGAAAATTGAATAAAGCTGAAATCAACTACTCAACTAGCGAAAAAGAATGTCTTGCAGTAATATGGGCAATAAAGAAATTCAATATTTATCTGTATAGGAAGGCATTTAATTTGCAAACGGATCACAAACCTTTATCGTTTCTAGCCCAGGCTAGGCATGAGAACTCTAGGTTACTCCGATGGTCCTTAATTTTGGCTCCCTATAATTTTAGCATTGAGTATATATCTGGAAAAACAAATTTGGGAGCGGATTTTTTAAGCCGCCATCCGTGTGATGAGAATCACCGTAAACCCCAGAAATAATAATAAATTTCTCTATGTGTATATAGAATAAAGGACTGACATATAATGTCTGTTTTAAGAGGGGAGATGTCGTGAATTATTCTAATCCCCATATATAAATTAAAACGTAAATGCAAAGCCTAACAAATAAATTTAATAAAAGGAAAGAAGAATGGTAAAGAACAGTGCTGTCACAATGACTGTACTCGAAATCCCCCTTGTTTTCTACTTCGTCGGCAAATTGTAACGCTTTCACGTTGATAGTAAAAGCCTACTGTGTCGCTGCACGCTTTCTTCAATGAAACGTGTACTGTATTTCTTGGAAAAAACCTTGAGATACGCAAGCTGATCAATGACCTAAATTTAATATTTCATTCATTCCATTTTATACACGGCGTAACTAAAAGACAGATGGACTAAAGGATAGAGAGAAGGGAGAGGCAGAAAGCAGGGACACGTGCAACACTAAACACGCGTCGCGCGATACACAATTGCTGCCATCACGCGTGTAAGGCCACATGCACTAACTTTATTTCAAATCGACAGTGATAAAATTCACTACCCATACCAGAGTTAGGTTTTTAAATCCTGAAAAACGCTTATTGGGAATTATGACATTATACCGGTTTACGTTAGAAAACATGACAGTACCCAGACACCCTCAAGTTTGGAAGTGAGAAGGTAGTAACAGCACGACTATCCTAGAAGAAAATGCATATTGGCTCCATTAAATTCGTATATTTGGGTTCCTTAGGGTTTGCTGACAAAGAATATGTAAAACGTTACGCAAATAGTCTAGGAATTACCAAGTTATGGCCAAAATAAAATAGTGGGGGTGCCTGACAGCATGAAATCATTTCTGCTCATAAAATTTTTTTATAACGTGTTTGAAAAAACATTACGTTACGGAAATAGCCTACCATGTTAACTCCTATTTGATTGGAGCGCAACAAATGAAAGACTAAACACGATTGGTCGGACTATAAATACTATCTTGTGTTGTCAGGGGAAACGTGAAAAGGAGTATTTTTTTTTTGAAAAGATGTGTAGACATGGTTTGATTGGGTAGAGCTGCGAATATACTCAATTCAGAGCGTCTGTTCATTGCCACATTTTGTAATAAACCTACTAAGAAGCAGTGCGTTGAGCACCAGTGTATATTTTTTATAAAATAAAGCCTGGGACATCGGCAGATCGGAGTTGTGCTATATTCATTGCCAGTCAACGAAACTGTTTATTATTATTTCCATGAATTGTGGTAAGCTTGAAATATTCAATATTTTTAAATGAAAATTGAATGTAAATTGATAAATTATGTCTGTATATATGTGTGGTTCAGTAGCGAACATGATGTAAAGCCTATAGTGCTCCAGCCTGAACAGAAGGTGTCGGAGGAAAGTAAAACTGCATGGAATGGCCAAACAGTACACTGACACCTAGCTTATTAACTAGAAAGAAATAATGCTGGAATTGCAGAGGCGTAGTAACCATTAGGGAGGGAAATACTGGTATAAAGTATTTCAGATGAAGCTGACAGTTGGCCTAACGCTCTGAACTCAATGTTTGTGATGTATTGTGCTCAGTGTAGAAATAGAGTGTAAATTAGTTCTGACGTAGAAGGTACAACCTTCTTGTTTCAGGGACCGTGGTCTTAAAGTTATTGAGCAGCACCTGGTCAGAGCTTTGCTGAAGCCAGAGGTGGACAGCATACTCCTTGGTCCATATAGCAACCAGTGGGGTGGCTCCAGAACTCATTAAAGTAATCGAGCAGAGGAGTCTTTTACTGCAGTCATCACGCAAGATAAGAGAGTGTGGCCATGGAGCTCAACATTATGTACCCCCATCTTAAAATGATATTGTAAAATAAAATTAAGAGGGGAATTTAATTGTTTTAATACCAGGAACTGAGAACATCTCCAATACTAGTTCCAATAGAAACAAACTATTGAAGTCATGATGACACATACCAACAGAGCTTGAACAAAACAAAACCAGTATTACCTCATATTACCACTACAAAACTGACACACATAGGATACCATTAATAATATATGTCACTACAAGAATCATATTAATAAATTCTGTACATATAACTTGTAATTAAAATTGATTGTGATTCCTGGTTCCCTTTGTATTTGAATCAGGACACATATACATTCATGACAGCAATGAATACATATTGTTATTTGAAAAGTTATCAGTGACTCCTTTAAGATATCCTCTTAGAGTGTTTTATGTATGTGAGTGTCACAGTGTTGTCACGTGTGGTGGAATAAATTAAATTGTTTATCTGTCTGTTGTTGTTATGACTTACACTTCATCATACACATACCCTAGACATATAACGTAGTCATCACACTATTCCAGAATAATTCTGACTGAGGTATACATATGTGGCAGTAAGTAAGGTTATCTATAATACACTACTCTTATTAGATATAGATACCTTCACAGCTGATCTCAGTCAGTACACTAAGTCCCCTATAAATATTTATAACATCCCACTTTACCACACACAGACAAAACCTCCACAACACTGTTCTCCCTCGCCCCCAAGGACAAAGCAGCTAACATACACCTAGGGACAACCATGATCAAGGAAGAAAGCTACCCCACCTATCTTGGGGTGACATTTGACCAAAGGCTTACATGGAATAAGCATATTGAAGATGCAGAGGGAAAGGCCCGAAGACGACTAGACATACTCAGAAAATTAGCAGGTACCAACTGGGGAGCAAATGAACGAATTCTAAAGAAGATTTATAATGGAATAATAAGACCACACTTAGAGTTTGGCTCAGCAGCATGGTCATCAGCTGCTAACTCACATCTGCAGTCTTTGGACAAGGTGCAAAATCAAGCTCTCGGGCTCATTACAGGAGCCATGAAAACTACACCAATATCAGAGATGCAGAAAGCTGCTGGATTACAGACATTGTCCTATAGAAGAGACACAAAAAGCATGATCCAGATGGAAAAGTATAACAGTATGCCAACGCACCCAATGAAGGCAAGATTAGATGATCTGGCATTGGGACGTCTAAAACGTAGCAGCTTTGTGCATCGGGGAAAAAGACTTAAAAGACAGCATCAAGAAGACCTATCCATGAAAACACCGCTGAAGCCCATCCTATACCCTGTACCATGGGAACAGGCCAGCAGTGCCCTCCAAATTAATACATCAGTCAGTGGTCTCACAAGTGGATATGAGTATAATGATCTGCAAAAACGAACTGCTACATTGAGTATGATCCAAGAAAGCTATCCCGATCAATCATGGATACATGCCTATACAGATGGATCAGCAACAAATGCTGTTAGGAATGGAGATGCCGGTATCTTTATCTCATATCCTGACAACCACTATGAGACTAGGCACATTCCCACTGGTAAATTCTGTTCAACTATACAGCTGAGGTTCAAGCTCTAGAGCAAGCTGCAAATATGATTTATAACACCAACTCTGACTGCCACCAGGTAGTCATCCTCACAGATGCACTGTCTGTCCTGCAAGCTCTCAAGGGTGGTAAACTCCCGCATCTGAGAAATGAACTAAACAAGGTAGCTGCCAAAAAGAGAACCATACTTCAGTGGGTACCATCTCATTGTGGTGTACCCGGAAATGAAAAGGCAGATAAACTTGCAAAAAAGGGAGGAGAATGCGAACAAGAAGATAATGAAGTCACGTACTTTGAGAAAAAGAGAGCTATGCAGACTATCAGAAGAGAACAGAACCAACCCAACGACGACTACCACACTCTTGACCGGCAGGGACAGATAACCATTTTTCGTCTCAGGACAGGGCATAACAAACTGAATAAACACATGCACAAGCTACGATTGTCTGCTTCACCACTGTGCACATGTGGATTAAACGAACAAACTGCTGAGCATGTTCTACAGGATTGTCCTCTGTATGACCAGTTGAGAAAGATATACTGGCCCAATGACTCAACCCTAAACTCAAAGCTATATGGAGTTAAAGAGGAACTTCAAACAACAGTCGAATTCATCATGAGAACTCGTCTGACGGTGTAAACATCAAAGATGCGATCGCAAGAAGAAGAAGAAGAAGGAGGTACCCATTAGAGCTGGGTCACCCTATTTGAAAATGCGTGTTATAATAGCGATCTCCCGTTCCTTTGGTATGGTCTTGTTGCACCAAGTTGCCTGTAGGACCCTCAGGAGTAATAGGTCGCCTGCAGCTCCCATGTACTAAACCATTTCTGGTGTTATACCATCATGCCCTGCTGCTTTGCCCATCTTGATTTTCTCCAGTGCTGCCTTCAGTTCTTCCATCTTGATGCCATCTTCGCCACCACTGGTTTCCTCTTCTGTGCTAGTGGTTATCATTTCTGATGCTTGACCTTGCTCACCATCAAAGAGTTCTGATAAATATTCTGTCCATTACTTTCTTTGGGGCAGTAAGCAATTTGCCTTGCTTGTCCTTTATAAATTTAAGAGGGCACTGTTTTTCCTTCCTCGTGTTCTCTAAGGTCTTGTAGAACAATTTCTGGTTTTCTTGAGCATCTATTTCTAGCTTTTCTCCAAATTCTTCCCAGGATTTTTGTTTTGTATACAGAATGATGATTGTGACGACGACCATGATGAAGATGATTAAGATGACGACGACCGTTATGATGCTGATGATGATTATGGCTATGACGACTCTTAACAATGGGGGAAAGGGGGGGGGGGCGCCCTCGGTTTAAGGCTCCCAAGTGCCATCCTCTTGTTGATTTTTCGCCTACGCTGGAAACTGAACCCACTTCACCCTTGAAGCAATTTTCAGACTGGTTATTTACCCCGGGCTTTATCCAATCTGCCTAGAAGAGGCCATTGTGAAAGCAATAATTTTGTTTTTATATAAATTACTGTGTACAGTAGTTTAAAGTATAAATTACTGTATACATTATAAATGAAGATATGCCTGTAACACACATAGTTAAACAAGAAAGAAAAAAAAACAGGAACAGTAAATGATTAGGAAGCGCTGCTGAAAATCAATGTTGACACGATCACACGATCAACACATACACACTGCACACTCTACCAGACATCATTTTCCACTACTGTATTATCGGGTTTTTTTCCGTTTTTCTCCACATTCAGCATTTTCTCACAAATCCAGTGTTCCTGGGTGTACAGCTCGTTCGTTTGAGTTTAATACAGAAAACAAACCTCAGCGCTACACAGTACTGGGCGGTCTTTGCGAATGCCTGTATGTATATTTATAAAATGACAATATTTACAAGATGAAAAGACACGAGTGTTATGTGTAAAGGAAGAGTGCAATGTGTAATAGAAGAGTAAATGTGCTGGAATGGACAAGATACACACAAAATAAGAATGTTTAACTAGAACATTAAAGGCAGTCATATTTGCATTGGTCTCAGACACGGTGAACACACAAAAAAAATAACAATTAGAGACGTTATAGACTTTCATAAACAAGTGCCTGTACAGAGCAGAACGCTTTCCTAAGGCGGCAAACGTTACGCCACAGGATCAAATCCTGGTAGTGTCACGCTCCAGTACACACAGTTGTAAGTAGAGACATGACTTCAATCGTGAGCTGGAGACCTCACAAAGCTGGATCTAGTCTCTAACACTTCCATCCATCTACGGCTTTATCAGCAATGTGACTACTTTTACCTTTTACAGAACAGAAGAAATGAAATGGTGTAACAGTATCAGCAATGCAACACTGATGACAAGAACACCTCAAATACAAGTCAAACAAAAAGTCAGGAAAATAACTTGTCAATGGATTAGCAGGACATTAAAGAAAAAAGCTCAATAATAGCATGACAAGTCGGTTCTTGTTCTGACATTCATGGTGTAAAAGATATAAATGGATACCTAAAACATGGTGAGGAAAACTGGAGAAAAAATAAAAAAGATAAAGAAAACGTTGAAAGAGCTTGAACAGAAGATGTCAAACAGAAGGACAAACAAACTATAATGAGGTGCAGTACGGGGTGGGGGAGGGGGGCTTTAAGGAGACAAATTTAAACGTGACGATTTCTGTTACATCTAGCGTGTCGTAACAGGGAGTTCATTAAGAGATTGTACACTGGGCTGGCAATCTTATTATATAAATGCTGCTATACAAGCCACCGTTTTAAAAATAATATATTTATATATACCAATCCCTCGCTTAGCGTTGTTAATTACTTACTGCAATATCAAGCGCCAACCGAAAAAAGCGCTAAACGAAAACTGATTTCCCATAAGACTTAATGGAAAACAAATGAGTTAGTTCCCAGGGTCCAGAAAAATGTATTAAAAAATTAAGTAAAAGTGATACAAAAACAAAGACGAAATTCTTCTTCTTCGTTCATCCTGAAAAGGACGTTGGTTGCGTTGTGTCCGTTTACAGCGAAGCTGCAATATCTGCGCCTTTCGGCCGACACATCCGACTTCAGCACGGCATTTTTGGGACCGGGTTAGCCTTCCCTCTTCGATCCCTACTCACTCAGCCAGACTGCAGTGATGCAGCCTGTTTCCAGGACCACCACTTGGAGGTGGAGTAGGGTCTTGGTCAGCTCTGGTTCGCTGACCCTGAAGCAAGCAGTCTAGCTATGGGTCGCTAACTGCATTCCTCACTGTTGACACGTCTTAGGTCCCTGAAAGTTAACAACATTTTTACTTCATATAATTGTTAAACATATTGAACGCAAACAAAATATTATGTATGTACTCTATTACAACAAAAATTTTTTTTTAATATTATAGGACTTTAATCGCTACTACTTCTGTCGCTTGTGGAGCTACAGTTCACACAGCACACCAGTCTTCATCTTCAGACGACTGGTTAGCAGAAGGTGTTGTAGGTGTAAAAGTGTTTCTGGTACCAGATGTAGAAGGTACGACTACTTGGTCAATGGGGCAGAAGGTGACAATCGACAATGTGGAAACCATAGAGGCATATCCCTTCTCAGTGTCCCTGGTAAAATCTACTCTAGAATCCTAGAGCAGAGATTCCCACGCCTAGCTGAGCCCAAATTGGATGAAGTCCAGTGCGGATTCCGAGCAAACCGAAGTACTCAAGACCTAATCTTCACACTCAGACAGCTGAGTGAAAAGGCCCTTGAGTATAAGAGTGAGATCCATCTTTGTTGCATAGATCTGAAAAAGGCGTTTGACAGGGTCCGCTGGAGCAAACTTTGGGACTGTTTGGCAAGGAAGAACATTCCAGCACCTCTGATTCATGCTATACAGAGCTTCTACAAGTCTTGCAGAAATTATGCGAGGACACCAAACCATAAGTCAGAAGAGTTCAGGACCACCACTGGTGTAAGACAAGGTGATATCCTGTCACCTTATCTTTTCATACTCCTCATGGACGATGTCATCAAGGCATGTAAGGAGAGAACAAGAAAGTATTCAGTGGGGTACTGGAAGATGAGACAGGTCTGTATTTCAGAGCTGGCATTTGCTGATGATGTTGCCCTGATTGCTAAATCAGAGGCACATCTCCAATCCAACCTGCAAGTCTGGAAGGAAGAGCTGATGAAGAGAGGGATGGTCATAAGCAGCTCTATAACAAAATCCATGGTGATATCACGAGAAGAAAGAAGACATCAGATTAAGCTGGGAGAACAGGTCCTGGAGCAGGTCGACCACTTTAAATACCTCAGAGCTATTATAGACCGAAAGGGAGGCATCAAAGAAGAGTTGGCCACTCGAAAAGCAGCAGCTGAGAGACTTTTTCAGGCCATAAATCGAGGATTCCTCGGGAAGAGAGGAAGACAGCCGATAGGATAGTCTGGCGCTCTCTCTTCCAAACCTCTACACCTCACGATATAAGGGGAACGACTAAGTAAGTAAGTAATAACTAAACCATAAATATTATGAGAAAGGGCATAAGTAAACTATGAAAAGCGTGAAGAAAAAGGGCAAAGCTAAACTACGATATGTGTTATGACAAAGGCAATACTAAACTAAGATAAATGTTATAAGAAAGGGTATAACTAAACTGTGATAAATGTTATAAGAAAGGGCATAACTAAACTATGATAAATGTTATGAGAAAGGGCATAACTAAACTATGGAAAGTGTGAAGAGAAAGGGCACAATTAAACTACGAAATGTGTTATGACAAAGAGCATGACTAAACTATGATAAATGCTACGAGAAAGAGCACAACTAAACTATGTAAATGTTAATGGAAAATGGCACAACAAAACTGTGTTGGATGTTACGAGAAAAGGCACAACTAAACTATATTAAATGTTATGAGGAAGGGCACAACTTAACAATGATAAATGTTATGAGAAAAGGCACACCTAAACTATGATAAATATTATGAAAAAGGGCACAACTCAAATGTGAAAAGTGTTATGAGACACGGAATAACTAAACTATGGTGAGTGTTATGAGGACAGGACTTTACTATCAACGGTGTTCAAGACACGGCGGTGGAAGTGTGCAAACATCTCCTTTGAATCAATGAGCAACCCAGTCATATAGGAGCCAGTTTAACGACAAGTTCAGTCTCAGAATGCAGTATTTCGTTTCTAAATTTGTAAGCGCCGTGGATTTCTGTACCCCCTGGTTCTAAAAGAACGGACAAGACAGAAATAAAGATCTTTACATTAAGAAATGAGAAAACACACATAATGATGATTACATTTTGCAGAAATTACAGTGGTATACCTTGTATTTACAGTGATTCCTCAGCAAAATGGAAGTTGGTAAGAAGACGAAGATGGCTGTATACCGCTCCACCTATGTCCCAGTCTTGACGCATGGATGCGAGTCATGGGCAATGACTACAACCCACAAAGGCCAGATCCAAACCTCAGAAATGAGGTATCTGAGGAAGGTGGTTGAAGTAACAAGAAGAGGCATGGTCCGCAACAAGACAATACGTCAAGACCTAAAAACCGAACCCCTGCAGACCCAAGTAGAACAGTCCCAACTGAGTTGTTTTGGCCACGTCTGCAACATGGGAGAAGATCGGCTACCACGACAAGCATGGGAAACTAAGAGCCAGGGATCCAGACCTCCAGGACGACCCGAAGTCCGCTGGGAGGACAACATTAGACAATCTTTGAAGGACCGAGGACTAGAGTGGAATTAAGCCAGGCGGAAGACAGCCGATAGAATAGTATGGCGCTCTCCCTTACAAACCTCTACACGTCACGGTAGAAGAGGAACGAAAAAGTAAGTAAGAAAGTATATTTACAGGGGGTCTCCCGGTCTTCCCTCTCCACGTTTTTCCTAACATGTGCTGAGTAGTTCAAAGAGGCTTTTTTATGCGTTTATAAACACTGCATTGCATACTTGTCTTGAATCATGTTTATGTACCTTTTAAACAACATACTCAGTATCACCGTGAACACATTATAACAAAATGGCTCGTTGGAGGTGGGAAAAAAGTGGGGGGGGGGGGTCTTCCGAGTCCCCGAATATGCGCCTCCCACGCGAATAGTGCACCCTGAAACAACTTCTAAATCGATGACTCATTTACTTGATCAGCATGTCGTAACAGGCAACTAATAGGAGGCTGTGCATGAGGTATGACGTAAAAGAAATGACTATAGAAACCAGCAATACAGGAGAATAAGTGGCTTAGATAAGGGTTTATCCAGCAGAAGTGCTGACACTCTGCTCAGTAAAGGAGTGACAAACAACATGAATCAATTCATTCATTTCGCCATTCCGCCTCTGGATAGGTTTAGAACTACACAACAAGGAGAGGGGAGGGGGTGGTTGTCTGGTATGTTTTATATAAACAACACGTCAGAATCAACTACATTTATGGCCACTTTCTTTGTTTCCTCACAAATAACAATGTTTATGACTGATCGTAGTAACACAAACCAACGGGCTGATCACCCGTTTGCCAGTCACTTCGATTACGGAAACAACAGCAAATGGATTGATTTGCCGTTGCCCTAAAGACGCCAATAGGCGTGATGGGAAACAATGGCAAAGAAAACCTATCTGCTGTTGCCCTAAGACGCCACTAGGCGTAATGGCCACTGACTGCTTTGACGGTCGGTGGCTAAGGACGGAAGAAGAAGAAGAGAAGTAGTAACACAAAGCTGCCTTTCCAACAGGGAACAAAAATATGTAGTGTTTTTGGTCAAGACTTGCAAACATGAAAAATTATGTGAACTGATAGCGTATTCCGCTTACCGAGGTCATTCAAACACGCCTTCCCTTAAATCTTTCCAAAATAAATGGCGTCAAAGTGATAGTCTAATCGATTTCACAAACATGTGCAAACAGACCCTCTCTTATAACATTACTTCAGCTTTCGAGCAGACACAACCCTGTCAGAAAATAAACTTATGTACGTGCATCGCCTACTAAATCTCAATAACATTTGTTATTCGTTGAAAATCTGATACAAGGTGATAAGTTTCAAGTTGTGTAAAAATGAAAAAAACCTTTACGGTACCCATTTCAAAGTTCCACCTGAAAATTCGTTTTAGGCACTGTGATAATGCAAATTAAACTGACACTATCATAAATATCAAAATACTGCCTTCTTTTAGATATCTATAAAGCTGCCATTAAATTATTTTGTCGTTTAAGTTTTTCTACATAAGGGGCATGCAGGAATCACATTAGAACATATGGACTTGTGCCATAATAGTGATACATTTAACCAGTGTAAGTGAAGCGTGGACTACAAATAAACGAATGTAGAGCTAACTACAAGCCACTGATGTGTGGGATCTTAGAATAACGATGGAAATACAATTAACAACGAAGAAATCTAAGAATTCATAGGCAACACTACAGACACGGGAGGGAGAGGGGGGGGGGGGGGGGGGGTGTTTGCTGTGTAGCGAAATGATCGCTTGCGTCATACACAGAGGGACTTGACGATGATGACGGTGGTGATGATGATGATAAACATTTAAACGTGGGAGAATATTTCTCGGGGTAAATATTTTACCTAGGTCAGTACGAAGACGTTTGTGTGTAAGGAGAAATATATATATATATACTATCAATAACACGTCAAACTTGACGGGTTTTTAATTATAGTGTGCTGTTTCCGTTCCCGGATGAGCAGATAGAAGTACATTCTTAGAGTGTTTTTGGTTTCTTTCCATTATACAGTGTAATCAAACTGTTCATGAACACCATCATTTGAACGCTTTTCTTTGTTGAATGTAACTATTTTCGGGAGAGTATATATAATGGAAACAATATAATTTTTCAACACGGTTGCATTCCTCAGCTGTGACCAACGTACACGCCGCGAGAATTATGTTATTTTAGATTCAATTTAAACGTTCTCTGACGACAACGTTTCGTGTGAAAGTGCGTGGACTGTTTTCAAAGAGTGTTCCCTGATAATAAGTGGTTTTAACAAAAACATTCAAGTTTTCATGATTTGTACATCGGGTGAGGGCTCATGCACACCAATTTTTACGTACTTTTTCTTTGTCGAGCGCTACTAATTTCGTGAAAGAATTTTAAAAAAAATAAATAAATAAAACCAAAGTATTTGTTTTATATAACACCCACGCCGCGCAAGTTGCACACCGTGCGTTGCGCACTTTTTATCTGGTGCGAGTTTATATATATATATATATATATATATATATATATATATATATATATATATATATATATATATATATATATATATATATATATACCGTACTTTGCAAAAAAAATGGCAGTCATATTTTCGCAACGCAGCACACTCATAGAAGCAAATAATAATAAAAACTGTATGTCCAGAGGAAGATTGGTATCTCCCCTATCTATTAACAGTGGTTTCAGTACAATATAATGTTGCCTTCTCCAGCAAGGCAAGCCTGGATGCGGCGAGGCATACTTCTCACAATTGTTTGTAGGTAATTGTGAGTCAGACTGTCCCAGTATTTTTCAGCTTCCTTCTTCAATTGTTCAACGTCTCTGAGTCCACTCTTTTTAAAATGATTCTTGAGTAATGCCCAAACGTTTTCAATTGGGTTTAGGTCGGGACTGTTGCTGGGCCACTTCAGCACTATCCCATTCTTCTCTTGCAGCCATGCTTTGGTGGTATGAGCTGTATGCTTTGGGTCATTGTCATGTTGAAATGTGCACCCATCGGGGTACATGACCTGCATAAATGGCAGAAGGTGTTCCTCTAGTATGTCGATGTACCTTTCTTTCGTGAGAATTCCTGTGAAAACACACAGTGGGGTGGCACCTCTTGCTGACATCCCTCCCCAAAGATGGAATTTCTAGGTATGTTTCGGTCGCTGGTACACAGGGGTTACAGAGTCTTTCGTCCAAATATTTATTTGAGCAGGATAAGACCAAACAGAACATTCATCTGAAAAAAATCACATTGTCCCATGACAAATTTTGGTGTTCGTGGCACCAGTTCCAGCGCATCTGTTGGTGAGTCTCTGTGCGCAATGGTGACGAAATTGCCAGAATTTTTGAGTAATTTATCCTGTGTAGCTCCCGGTTGACAGTAGCATTAGATACCTCTGGGCTTCCCAACTCGATCATGCGCTGCCGTATGTTTTCTACACTCTTCATTGGCCCAGCCCGAACGATTGGGCGAGACGCCGATGGTCCTTTGTGTATAAAATTCTTGGCCTCCTACTATCTTCTTTTCGCTCGATTCCATTACCTGCTTTTAATTTACTCACAACTCTGTAGACAGTCCGTTCAGGAATGTTAAAGGTTTTAGAAATGTTGGAACATGTTTGATTTCCTTCATTCCAAAGCTGTGAAATTAACATACACTTTGACTTTGTATCCATTTTCTGCCACTAGCATTAGAAATTGTTGTCTGCTCTATTATCAGGGGACTTTACTCTACGCTAATTTTTTTTTACTTTTGGTAGTGTTTGCTCACTTAAGTGGAGTGCAAATTTGGGGCAGAACATGCATATTTAATTAGATTTTAGCATATTTAGCTGAGCAATATGACTGCCATTTTTTGCAAAGTACTGTACAGTATATATATATACTTAAATCGAGTTTCGCTTAAGTAGAAGCATTTCTGAAGATCCCGGACAAAAGTCTTCTTTGGCTTTGTTTAAAAAAAATAACTCCGGCTAAATCGAATTCTGATAACTAGAATTTTCGGTTAAGTAGAAGTAATTTTTCTGTCCCCACTCAAATTTGGACTTGCATAAGTAGAAGTTCTGCCTTCATCGCCTAAGTTACACTACAAAGTGGCTTACATAATGTTGTTGTGAGCAGGCGATAACAGGTTAATAAACGTCCGAGCTTCCGTCAATAGATTACAACACGTACATTTGCAGAAATTACAGTGGTACATTTACAGGGGGTTTCCTGGGCTTCAGGTTAAAATAGTGAGGAATGCAGTTAGTGACTGTGACGTATAATGGAAAGAGAGCCTACAGTAATCTGACAGGCTTGTAACCTCGTAGCGTTCTATGATTTGCTAGCAAAACCACGCATTTTTCTACCTGTGTTTTACTTACACAAGCGTACTTTTCGTCCCACCTCTTTTTCTGTGAGCATGAGCTAACGCAATGTTTACAAACTGCATGACCTGTCAGTCATAACAGGTAGCAAATCAGGTTTGTTTACCTAGTTTTCTCACGCGAGCGTATCTGTCAGTCATACGATACCTGACAGACTGCACGTGAAAAACACAGAGTCTTTGAAGTCCACGAGGGGAGATCGAGGATTTTCCCGAGTGCGCTTTGATGTTGATTCAAGGGCAAAAATCTTCGAGAACCCCGTTACACGGATTTAAGTCTTTTGATGGCGGTCGAACGCCCGAGAAAGGCCGACCGTAAACTTGTATCTGGGGTACTCTGTTCTGATCTCCGTTACTCACACAATAGGGCGAAAGGTAACATCATCTATAGATCAGAGAAACATAATGATATATAAACTGTGTTTTCTTAAACCTGCTATCAGTTGTCACTCAGAATATTTGGATAGTCTGAGCACATAGTTCTAGAACCATTGTGGAAAATGTGTTAATAGCATTTGTGGAAATTTTCATTCTGATTTTCTGCAGACCTGATCAAGGGCGTCCAGCGGTCTTTTTCTTTTCTTTTTTTTTACTGATTGGTTAATGTTGTCTTTTCTTGGCTTGTACGTCACCAATTTCATTGGTGAGCAAGTATTTGCCAACGATACATGAGAAACATTTTAACGTGTAAAATTTAACTGGACTTTTTTACCAAACCCAGCAATATTTTTTCAATTTTATCAGCCCACAGGGGGTGTGGAAAAAAAATAACATTTATGCCCGACTTCTGACAGTCGTATTCAAGCGTAGCATCCAGAATTTATGCTGTTTCAGAATCGGCACTCTACCACAGAGCCAGCCGATAGGATTATTATCATTTATCAATTGTAACATTTTTAGCAACCAGATGATTCCCAATACTGGAAGTATATTCCTCTTTTAACTGTGAACCCCAAGATCACGTTTTCTACATCAACTATTGGCGGTGACATATTGTTCATCCAGGAACAACTCACACCAGATTCGGCGTTCACCTCACTAGTCTATATTTGACAGAGGATGGACTGGGGCCAATTTGGGAAATAAACCTGACATTTTATATAGTCAGGAAAAATTGTAATTCCAAGGGATATCACCAAGAGTAGGTAAGAGTTATTGAGTGGCCACTGTATGAAAGAGAGATTGAATATTTTTCTTTATTACTGGGACTTTACCAAAATTGGATTTGCTTAAACTTGTTAACTTTACTGGGTACCCTATTGTAGGAACTTGTTTACTTTACTGTCTACTCCGTAACTAGTGCAAACCTTCGACCTTTGGGTTATTAACTTTTTGGGTTCTTTTTTCTCCATAGGGGGAGGGCACATTTATTCTGCTATTTCAAATGTATGTAAATCTTTTTTTATTTGATCTTTCTTTAGATATTTGATGTTGTCAAGTTTAAATGAAAATAAACAACAACAAAAACTTAACTTTGTGTGTTGGTCAGACCCATACCCAATTAACCATAGTTTTTCACGTTTGTGTGTCTTGTTGTCACATAGCTGTGTGTATGTGTAGTTAAACTTATATTTATATGTATGAGGAGGGCAAGGTTGCCTTGTACTAAATTATAGTCGTATAGATAGGCTGGAATAGAGAAACTTACTCATTCCATAGACATATTTTGTTCCTTAAACTATCACCCGTGAAATCTATTTCTCACATCTTTTTCTCACGTACTTATCACCCTCCACTCTACTCAGACGGGACAAAAATAACTCACAACCTATCTGTACGACAGCGACCCATAGCTAAACTGCTTGCGTCAGGGTCAGCGAACCAGAGCTGACCAAGACCCTTCTCCACCTCCAAGTGGTGGTCCTGGATACAGGCTGCATCACTGCAGTCGGGCTGAGTGAGTAGGGATCGAAGAGGGAAGGCTAACCCGGTCCCAAAAATGCCGTGCAGAAGTCGGATGTGTCGGCCGAAAAGCGAAAATATCGCAGCTTCGCTGTAAATGGACACAACGCAACCAACGTCCTTTTCAGGACGAACGAAGAAGAAGAAAATAGCAAGTACGTAGGCCTAAACGGGCAGGCCGACTGAGCGAACTCTGGTTCACCTCGGTTTACTACGACAACGGGCTTGCGTTAAACTCTGACAGCTACGGGACTATGCGTGTGAGATCGGTAAATAAACAATAAGTTAAAACCGAGGTACAGGAATAGTAAATAATAAACATAAAGCGGCATTTGGCAGGCACTCTTAAGAAAGAAGAAGGGAAAACACTAGACAATAGAAAAGTCCCAATGGTAGTGGTCGTAACTCTTACATTGGCTTACTTGTCTTGAAATAGTTATCGCTCTTAGAATCCATGTAGGAACAGCTAACAGCACGCAAAAATACTAAGCAGAAACGCCATTCTAACGTTTTTATATTTGCTACTATGCTACTAGCAATTAACTTGACACTACGCTTTAGGCTTCGCTCACTACATTTTAGGCTTCGCTAAATTGTTTTTGAAAACTTTAAAATATGCAGAAATGAACATTTAAAATAAAAATACCTTTTTCTGAATGGTTAAAATAACCGCTTTATGCTTTGCCTTTTATTCTGGCGTAAATGTCCAACGCTGAGCAAAATTCAGATAATCACAATTTCTGGTAAGTAGAATTATTTTAGATGGACCCAGCGACACTACTTATCCGGACTGTACTCGCGTATGTGTGTGTGTGCGTGCGTGTGTGTGTATGTGTGAAAGATAAACACTGCCCTGCCTTGTTAAAATAAATAACCCAGACACATATCTCGCTACCACCAATCTGGGAGCCCATACTTTTGTATTGACAATCCCCAGATAAACACGAATTTGCCGGCAGGAAAGTTACATAACCTACAGTGGGATGTACACTCGTGTTTGTCAACAGTTGTAATAACAAATTAAACTGAAGGTTTGTTATGGAGTAAAATTCCTCGAACCTATAACAGGATAATAGTGGGATTATCATTTGAGTATTACTCAACTACCTGTAAGACGGCCTCATACTCTGTGGCCAGACATTATTCGGAACTTTTCCTATGCCAAACGTCTGTAAACAACCCGATTATACGGGTTAACTTGTAACATATACAATTTTATCATTTTATGTTTTACATTTACACCCGTGTGTTACCGGGGCCCGAAAGGGGAGCAAAGAATAGTAACACTGCACCCTACCACGCATGTCGTAAAAGGCGACTAAGGAGGGTATGGGCATGGGGCTGTTTACCCCATCCCGTAAAAACTTCGCACAGTGGGCTGATCACCTGCTTGCCAACCAATCTGATTACGGAAACAATGATAGATTGTTTGGTCTGTTTTTGTTCCACAAAGACGCCACTAGGCGTGGTGGAAACAGCGATAGATTGATCAATTTGTTGTTGCCCTAAGACGCCACTAGGCGTACTGGCCACATACTGCTTTGCCGGTTGATGGCTAAGGATGGAAGAAGAAGAAGAATGTTTTACATTTGACATGTTTAATTCGTTAGTGGTTGTACAAGTTCATACGAGGATGGCAACCTCAGCATATGAAAATGATAGAGTCGTGAACCACCACAGCAAGCGCTGGTGACCGCTTCATGTCGGTTTTCTCACAGGGAACCAAAAGCAGAGGTAGCCCCAGGCTCCAGGCGGAGCAGGGAGTGGATGATGATGACATCAGGGTGTAATTAATTAATAGCCCCTTCAGTCATAACTGACTATGGGAATGCGCCCCTGAGGTGGCAGCCCTCAGCTGCTTATTTTCCTGGTGCTCCTTTCGACGTTTTCTTCTCACCTCTGCTTCTTGTGTTAGCCTCTCTTCGCCCAATCTGAGGTGGTGCCGTAAATAGCATCGCCACTTAGTGCGATCGGCAGCTTCATCCTCCCATGTTGCTGGATCCATGTCCAGTGCCCTCATATCTCTATTGCACACATCTTTGACCCAACGGGCTGATCACCCGTTTGCCAGTCACTTTGATTACGGAAACAACAACAAACGGATTGATTTGTCGTTGCCCTAAAGATGCCATTAGGCGTGATGGGAACAACGGCAAAGAAAATCTATTCGCTGTTGCCCTTAAGACGCCACTAGGCGTAATGGCCACTGACTGCTTTGCCGGTCGTTGGCTAAGGACGGAAGAAGAAGAAGACACATCTTTGAACCTCAGCTGTGGTCGCCCAACTGTTCTCTTGCCATCTGCTAATTGTCCGTAGAAGATATCTTTTGGGATGCGACCATCTTCCATGCGGCGAACATGGCCAAGCCAGCGAAGTCTGCGCTGTCTAAGCAGCGTATACATACTTTGAAGGCCAGCACGTGACAACACCTCGACATTTGTCACTTTATCTTTCCACGAGATGCCGAGGATGCGGCGTAGACACCGCAAATGGAAGGTATTGAGCCTTCTTTCTTGCTTAGCATAGGTCGTCCAGGTCTCGCTGCCATATAGGAGTGTGCTGGTGACGCAGGCATTATATACCGCAGCTTTGGTCTTCATTGTGAGTTTAGAGTTTCCCCAAACACGCGATGTGAGGCGGGCAAAGGTAGCCGCAGCTTTGCCAATGCGGCTGTCGATTTCTGTATCCAGTGAGAGTTTGTCATTGATGGTAGACCCTAGGTATGTGAAGTGGTGCACCACTGCCAATTCATAGTTATCGATAGTGATAACTGGTGCAGCACCCACATCCTGACTCAGCACATTCGTTTTCTTTAGACTTATTGTGAGGCCAAAGTCCTTGCATGCTTTAGTGAAGCGATTCATCAAGCTCTGAAGCTCCTGTTGGCTTTGAGTGACGACTGCAGCATCATCAGCGAACAACAAGTCTCTTATAGTGACCCTTCTGATTTTTGTTTTTTTGCCTTCAGCCTTGAAAGATTAAACAGACGGCCATCTGACCTAGTGTGAAGGCATATTCCTTCAGTTGCATCTCTGAATGCATGTTTCAAGAGTAAGGCAAAGAAGATTCCGAAGAGGGTCGGAGCCAGAACACAGCCTTGTTTAACGCCACTTCGTATATCAAAGGGCTGTGACGTGCTTCCAGCATATTGGACTGTTCCCTTCATGTCGTCATGTAATGACTTTATCATTTCCAGCATTTTAGAAGGGCAGCCTATTTTCAGGAGGATTTTAAAGAGTCCATCCCTACTAACCAGGTCGAATGCTTTTGTGAGGTCTATAAAGGCGATATATAATGGTCTTTTCTGCTCTCTTGATTTTTCCTGAAGCTGGCGGAGAGAGAAGATCATGTCTGTTGTTGATCTGCCAGCTCGGAATCCACACTGTGCCTCTGGATATATGCGCTCAGCTAACTTGTGTAGTCGCATTAAGATGACTTTGGCAAAAACCTTACCAACAATACTAAGAAGAGAGATGCCTCTGTAGTTATTGCAATCACTTCTGTCTCCTTTATTTTTATACAGTGTTACAATCTTGGCATCTCGCATGTCTTGAGGAATAGTTGTCTCTTCCCAGCACTGGCACAGCATCCTATGCAGGGGATGTAATAGCGTGCTCTTACAGCATTTGATTAAATCAGGAGGAATCCCATCACTGCCTGGTGCTTTGCCAGAGGCCAAGCTATCAATGGCCTTACTGAGTTCCTCTAATGTTGGTTCGGCATCCAGCTCCTCCATAGTTGGCAGACTATTGACAGCATCAAGGGCTGCAGGCGTAACGATATTGTCTCTAGCGTAAAGCTCAGAGTAGTGCTCGACCCACCTCTCCATCTGCTTACCCTTATCGGTTAGCTTCTCTCCGCTGATGGTTTTTAGCGGTGCCGTCTTACTTTTATGGGGGCCAAGTGCTTTCTTTATACCGTCATACATTTGTCTAATGTTGCCTGTTTGCGCTGCGATCTGGATGCTCTCACTGAGCTGGAGCCAATAGTCATTTGCACAGCGTCGAGCAGTTTGTTGAACTTTGCTTCTCGTAGCCCTCAGGATCTGTAGGGTTCTGGCACTCGGTGAAAGTTTGTATTCATTCATAGCACTGCGCTTAGCTTCAATAACAGGTGCCATCACATCTGATGAAGCGTCAAACCAGTCATTTGACTTTGCTGTTTTCTTACCAAAGGTGGCAAGTGCAGTACTTTGAATGGTGTTCCGTAGATGCTCCCAGTTCTCTGTAATAGTATCACCATGCTGAGGGCTACTGAGCACTTTCTTGAAGGTCGCAGTGAATTGAGCGATCATGAAAGGGTCTGACATCTTGCTGGTATCAATGCGTGGTTTCCCTTCATGTCTGACACGATAGAGTTTTCTTGGTTGTGCTCTGATTTTGCAGCAAACCAAGGAGTGATCTGTGTCACAGTCTGCACTATGGTACGAGCGCGTGGAGAGCACAGACCTGAGGAGTGGCCTTCTGACGAGAATCAGGTCAAGTTGGTGCCAGTGCTTGGATCGTGGGTGTCTCCATGACACCTTATGCTGGGGTTTTGTCTGAAAGTAGGTGTTGGTCACGCAGAGGTCATGGTGGACGCACAACTCTAAGAGCCGTTGTCCATTTTCATTCATCTTGCCAATACCAAACCTGCCCAGACATGAAGGCCATGAAACATTATCGGCACCCACTCTAGCGTTAAAGTCACCAAGGAGAACAAGCTGTTCTTGCCTAGGTATGCTTTTGATTACTGCTGCTAGATTCTCGTAGAACTCATCTTTAGCTTCTGAGGCAGAGTACAGAGTAGGAGCATACACACTGACAAGGGTGATGGGACCTGTGCTAGTTTGCAGGCGGAGCGTTAACAGGCGTTCTGATCCATTCTCGCCTGGTTCAACCATGTTAGTTAGCGATTTTTTGACCGCAAAACCTACTCCGTGTTCTCTAGCTTTATCAAGATCTTTCCCTTGCCAATAAAATGTGTAGTCCTTCTCGCTCACCATTCCAGAGCCCGCCAGGCGCGTTTCCTGAAGTGCAGCTATATCCACCTGAAGTCGTTTAAGCTCATCATTAATTATGGCTGTCTTCCTTACATCGTTTACATCCTGTAGGTTTTCGGATAGTCCAGTCAACATAGTCCGGACGTTCCAGCATCCCAATCTGAGAGTTTGCTTATTTCTATTTTTTCGATAATTGCTTGGTGCAAAATTTTCTGTCCACAGTTCGGGTTTGACCCTAATCCCCATGCACCCAATGGGGAAAGCAGACAGTGGCGGGACAACACCTTATTGACTGGGGGCTGCCCAGCTTGAAGCGGGCGGTAGCTGTCCAGTGAGATCCTAGAACCTCTCCCACTGTCGGAAGTAGCCCCTGGCGCCATGCCCTACGCCAATTGGACAAAATGCTTATAACCGGTAACTGCTACTTCCCGTGTTTTGCCGACACCTATAGGGTGAAGCTGGAGTGTCCTCTCCAGGGCACGAGCTTGGGCACAGTTATATGGAGATCAAGCTGTTGCCCATGCAGCATGTTCCCCCTCTCCACACAGCCGGTAGATCCAAAGGAACGGCAGTAGCCGATACAGTTTGGTACCAGCCATGTCGCAGGAGTTGCCAGAATAATGTCGAATCAACATTAGACTGCCTTAGGGACTCTGACTCCGGATTTATCCTCAGGGTTTACTCCCGAAGCCAATTCCACAAATGGATATTCCCGCAAGGCAGCGGTGGTTTGAATTCAGAGTTCCTTCTCTTAGATAAGCTACCAACCAAGGATCACGAGCCCTATCTGCCCGAAGCTGCTGGTTTTAAGGCGAACATCAGGGTGTACATATTTTATATTAACATTTTAATAAGTTTGTATGTATATTTAAACATGTGTAAACCAGGCAAAAGTTGTTTTTCGCTGTCCAGCAATATTTTTTCCAGTCAGATTACCTAAATTAACGATAATTTTCATCCTATCCACAGGGTTTATCACTAATGCTCAGGGAGGGTTAAATTACTGAGAAAAAATGAAAAAGGTCAGTGGAACGGACAGCAGAGAAGGTTCTGAATAAGTGTCAGGAACCTAAATACTTAGCAGAGACATTTGTTTTCTTCTAAAGTTCGTGGTACAATTTGGTGATACTAGTGTGTGAAACTAGCTTGATACTAATATGTGGATCAAGAGCTTGTGGTCTACACTGAATATCTGCCTATAACGGGCTGTGAAGACCCTTGCCTTGATGTTGGAGCAGTTACCCCTGCAACTACGCCTGGGACGTGCCATCACCACAGAAATCGATAATTGACGGAGCAGTCAGCAAACCAGTCAACATCTGGCCAGATAAGTCATTTTAATCTGGTCAAAGTAAACAGCTCACCACTCAAATAAACCACCACCTGAACATTTTCTATGAAGAAAACTCCACATTTTTTTAAATCCATGAGCTTCACTTATTTATTAACTCATGTTAAAGAATAATTGATTATTAAGTCTGTTATATGTATTTACATATTAATAGTTGATTTAATTATTACAGATAGAAGATCACACATATGAAGCAGTTATCTTAAATATAAATACAACAGAGCTACTTAAGGAATATTTTACTGAATAATTCAGTTGGGGGCTCAGAACGAGCTAATATATCTTTCTCTTCATAGTAGAGGCAGGCAGATACAAAGTTCACAATAGCCTTGATAAATTCAGCGTTGTGCTTGATTTCTGAAATATCTTATGAAGACTCCCTAAAATAGAAACACTATCTTTCTATTTACAACACTGCCAAAAGTAATCTTGAGCGAAGGTAGATACCTTTAAAGACCCTCATTGTATACTCTAAATTTTGGCCATTGTTGGACTATCACTGCAGAGCAGGGGAGACAACCCGTGATACCTTATACAGGTAGTTCTTTGTTAACGCGATATATGCATTCCCGAGACCCTCGTGTAAACAGAAATCGCGTAAATGGAACATGATTTTATCATTCAAACACAATACCCTACTACATAATAATAAAAATAAATATATGTACTAATAAACAGTTTAATTTAACATATACAATTCATATTAAGTACATGTACAAAAAACAACATTGACAAATTATTCAACATTGACAGGGCCAGGACTATTACCTTCTCTATTTTCATCAACTTCTAATTAACGAGCGGTTGGATGGTGCTTCATTCTGAAAGAAAAGAAGGTCATGCAGCAATGAAGTGTTTCCTGATGAAGGTGTCCAGAGTTGAGTTTGTAACTTTCTCTGCTCACGAAGGATTTCTTTGTAGGGAGCAGCACATTCCATCATTTTCCTCCTGACCATAAAGCTCCTGCTCATGTTAAGATCACCTCGTTAAAAGATAATAAGGCAGGATTCAAGAAGTTGGAAGGCCTCTGTCACAAGATAGATTTTTGAGGCAACCTCTTTCCGATCTCTCATTCACTACGGCAGTAATCAGTTACATTTTTGTACTGATTTTAATTGCGTGATTTTCCATGGTGATTTTCTTTCTGTTTGCTATGTAGCAGAGAGTTTGTTTGTTCAAACATTTGACACTTCTTGTTGATGATACACACATCACATTTGCAAGGAGCGGTTGAGGTAATATTGAACGTCAGGCAAGTTGGTAATTCTTGTGTACCAAAGCTTGGCCGCTACGGATTAGCCCTACAATGGCCAGCGTGTTTGCTTAAATCACTGATAAATGCCAGTTGCGGGACAGATAACGAGATTACCCGTCTGTGAATAGATTACTTTCTGATAAAGTAATAAATTTGTTACATATGAAACACATTTGTCGTATGAATTTACAGATGTGTTGGTGAGTTTGCCTGCCATGGCATCGGATACTTTCATACCATATACAGAAGACTTAACCTCTACATTATGTTCACAATTTTTCCATGTCAGGAATAATTTGAAATCGCCCCCACCCCACATTTTGTTTGAAATGATTGGCGCTTTCTTAGCTTCATTAAAAACAGAGCGGGGGAGGACAGTGAATATAACCTGACGCTTCAGTCAGTCAAATTTACTGTGAAGATCGCTTGCCAAGACAACACAACCAGACCTTGCCAGAGTGAAGCCTAGAATTCAGAATTCCATTTTATCAGACCAGACACCTTTTATTGGAGAATCTATCAGGACTTACAAAATAGCCCAGGAAATCTCTATCATTTTAAATAAGGAAAACCGGAATATCTGAGAATACTGCACACGAAGTCAGAGAGGGAATTAAACTTAGAATTAACGACCCCAAGTACACTTGTAAAAAGGCATCGGCAGTGCCTTTAACTTCATTCATCTGAGCAAAACGTCTGTGAGCCAGGGTTGGCATAAGTTGGCATTTTACATTCTATATTTTCATTACCAACATGTGAACTAATATATATATATTACTATTTGAATATTAATATGTGAAAATCGCTAGTGGATGTCCCAGTCATTTGAGACTGGCAACCTCAGCACATAAAATGATGATTTCGTGAACCACCACTGCTCGGGCTGGCGACTGCTTTATTGCAAGTTTCTTGAGGAGAACTAAACGCATCAGTAGTCCCAGGTTCATATGGAGCAGGGAGGGAAAGATGAAAGAAATGATGTACATTTTAATTATAATACTTACAGTTTCAAACGTGTAAATGTTGATGTTAACATATTCACTTTAAAATTAATGCAAGTTTCAAACTTTTCAAATCAGTGTAAACATAAATGAAAACATATTCAATTTATAGCGTGAACACTTTTCAATCAGTGGAAATGTAAATGTAAACATATTCTATCTGTACTATTAACCTTTTCATTTAAATGTAAAGTAACTATAAAAGCTATTCAATTTAAATGTAAAGAAAATTTTACCCCGAGGGATTAAATTTAATTCTCATCGATGGTAAATTCTGAGTTAAACGGGATGGTGGAATAAGAAAGGGAACACATAAGTATGTGTCGGGAAACGCAATACTCAGGAGAGTGTTTCGTTTCTATTCTTTACCATAGTTATTGGTGGTACCAGCAGAAAGAACTATCTCTGGAACATGAAAGGACAAGTGGCCTACGCTTTAAGATGAGGGACCAATTTTTGCAGACTCTCCCTGACATTTCTGCGAAACGAGTTACTCCCAACAACCTTGACCAGCGACAAGTGTGAGCAGTGTAAAATGAACCAACCCATCGGAAGGAGTAGAACCGTCATTTGTGGCTAAGTTCAATATATATGCTGCTACTTGAACTTCTTTTAAAAATTTACATCCCATCACGACCGTGATGATAACTTTTTCTTGATCCATAACTATTCAAATTATTTTCAAACTGTTAAAACTGTTCATAAACAGTGATTATTAAATTTTGTTATTTGTAATTTTACAAATTTAACTTCGATTTAATCATTTTAAACGTACTGCATGTTTGTCTCAGTCTATTTGCAACACACACTGTAAACAGAGCTATACCAGAATAATAAGCATTCCACTGAGTAAATCATAGGTGGGGGCTTAACGAGCTAAAATTAATCATTGCTTAATTCTTCACAAAAGTTGTCAGCAGATTCTAGAATTAACGTGCTCAGCCAAAGCAGCATTGTTTTCGTGTATCTGAATATCTTGTAAAAACTCCCTTGTGATAGAAGTGTCATTACCCTTCTATCTACATCTCTGCCAAGAGTAATCTTGTGCGAAGGTAGACACCTTTGAATGCCCATATTAGATAGTCTTGAGTTTTGGCCACTGTTGGACCACTACTGCAAAGCAGGGGAGGCAATACCGTCACAGCCTCCTTTAATCGTTTCACTGTAGGTCTCGGCCTCGTGGTTTTTACTGGCTGGTGCAAGTTGCAGCGCCTTTGTCTACTGTGGTAATCTTCTCCAGCGTCAATTACTCTTCATTGCTTATTTCTATTTTCTGAGATTCGAGCAAATTTACGAATTCCTTTTCGTCAACGCCATCTAAATCAGCTCTTTATGCCATTCTGCACCGTCCTTAACAGCTGTGATACTATTGTCTTCAACGGAAAAACCTTCAAAGTCATGACGGAATAGAGGGGACAGTTGTTTTTTTGTTTGTTTTTTTTTTTTTTTGTATCACACTCACTGTTCATGCATCGCCGCGGAGCTTTATCTCATGCAGTCTTCATTAGCGAAAGTACATTTGTTTAATAGCGAATGCCTTCCAAAAATTCCTCATCTTTGTCTCGCGCTCCCGTTGGCGCGCAGATAAAATACGTAGGCCTACTGTAAATTTATCTAAATATTGGATTGCGTAACTTGGAGTTTGGTGAATAAAATAAAATGTCTTAAAATGGGTGCGCGTAAGTTCGAATTCGCGTAAATGAAACACGCGTAAACAGATAACTACTTGTATATTAATTTTAATTCTTGTTACTTACCTTTTAACTATATTGTGTAGGCCTAGTAAGGCATGTCGATTCTAAACACTGTTCCAATAAAGCGAATTGCATGCATGTAAATAATCTGATACTGGTATTCTCTGTTGTTCATACTTATTTACATATCTGAGACTAAACAGAAATTAATGGAATCCTAGTTAAGCGTGCAAGACTAAAGTGGTACCAAGAAATGAAAATAAGAACTAGCGAGCAGTTTTAAGGACGGAAGGGGGATTTGTATACTGAAATCACCGGGCTACGAAGGACACAGCTGATCCAAAAACTACTGACCTAGTTTTCGAGGGCACAGAACCGATAACCACCAATGACAACAAATATAAATAACTCGCAAATTTACCACAGTATTTGTTTCCTAATTTTAATGACAAACACGCCTGCCACCGATACGCGGTGTTATCATGGCGCTTTGTTAATAACCGATTCATTTAAAACAAACAAACAAGTAAACAAAAATAGGAAAATCGGTCATGGCAGAAAAGCAAGATATTTTTTTTTTTAACACGAGAACTTCTGAACCAGACAGCTTTTCATGCTTTCAACCTCCACTTCACAAAGGACTTGCATCCGAACTATTAGTTCTATTAGATTAGCTTACCTCTCATTTCGTTGTCATCTTGACTAAGGAATGAAAAAAAAACCAATATAAATTGCACAAATGACCGAGAAACAGCTTGCATGTTGAAGTAAGCACTAGTATCCACTGATGGCTCACTTCACCTTTACCAAAAAATAAAATTGTTAGTTTTGCTCCCAGCTGCCCGCTCTCGTCGACCACTCACGCTCACGCGCTCGCATGGCGTCTGCCGCGCGTTTGGTTCTTAAAGTCCGCAGTGAATCATGGGAATGTTTGTTATTGGGTTAAAATCTCATACTAGTAACTAGAGCAATTAATGATAACAAATTGATCTTAAGTGCAAATAAAACAGGAAGGGGAAAACAAATCAGCGTTGAAACGCTCCATATTCTAAAGTATCACTAGCTCTATACTGTTATTCTAATTCTGTATTTTCTTGCTTCCTCTTTTGGTCGATCTTTCCTTTATCAGCAGTAATATTGTTTCATTTGTCACATTTTCATTTGTCATATTTTCATTCGTCATATTTCATTTGTTTTATTTGTCACTTCGACGTGTTCCTTAGTGTAAAAAGCAAGGTACATGGATGGACAAATCAATAGTCAAAACAATAATATTGAAATTAAGGGAAGAGAGATAACCAAAATATTTATTTTTTTTTTGTTTTTTTGTTTGTTACTTAATGAAGAAAATTATCCAATTCAATTTCCGAAGGGTTATAATATATCTATCGTCTCTATTTTAGATGGTATGTTCAAATGCACTATTTGCTTATGGCATTATCCCTCCTGGTCAGTTATTGCATATAGGTTAAACAGTACTTCAGCGTTATATAGAACCAGTCCTAACATACAGAAGTGGGTCATGGACAATTAGTAAACAAGCAACGAAGGCCACAGCGATATGGTTTTACAGAAGAATGTCAAGATTACAATAGACAACTTAACCAGAGTGATGAGAATGTCCTGAAACCCCCCCCCCCCCCCCCAAAAAAAGTCAGTGCTCCAAGGACGTTTTATAGTCATATTAGAAGGAAAAAGTCACTTTCTTTGGACAGGTAATGAGAAGAGGCAAGCGTATATCGAGACAACAGGTAATGAGAAGAGGCAAGCGTATATCGAGACAACCGGTAATGAGAAGAGGCAAGCGTATATCGAGACAACAGGTAATGAGAAGAGGCAAGCGTATATCGAGACAACAGGTAATGAGAAGAGGCAAGCGTATATCGAGACAACAGGTAATGAGAAGAGGCAAGCGTATATCGAGACAACAGGTAATGAGAAGAGGCAAGCGTATATTGATACAACAGAAGAAAAAAAAATTGAAGGAAAAAGAAAAATAATGCGACAAAAAAGAAGATACTGGAGACGAAGTTGTGGAGAGACATAGTCACCTACTCCCCCAGGCATGTTTAAAATCGTGGCATGAAGGAAGTCAACAACAGAATGGATCAACAACGCTGGAGACGAAGTTGTGGAGAGACATGGTCACCTACTCCCCCAGGCATGTTTAAAATCGTGGCATGGAAGGAAGTCAACAACAGAATTGATCAACAACGCTGGAGACGAAGTTGTGGAGAGACATGGTCACCTACTCCCCCCGGCATGTTTAAAATCGTGGCATGGAAGGAAGTCAACAACAGAATTGATCAACAACGCTGGAGACGAAGTTGTGGAGAGACATGGTCACCTACTCCCCCAGGCATGATATCTGAAGTCAAAGTGAGCAAATTGTGCGTGTAATGTGTCCTAACATGTGCCTGTGTGTTAACGGGGGTTAGAAAGGCAAGCAAACAATCATCATCACCATCATCATGTTCCTTACGGAGCAAGGAGACACCACTGCAACAGGTCCCCACGCTGAAAGTCTGCATCAAGAAGTCACATGATCTTGTAGCAGTGGTTTCTATGGCTATATGTTTGACATAATGTGGTTGCCAGCTCCAAGCACGACTCCATATTAGTCGTCGTGTACGACGCGACAAGTAAAGAACAGTAACACTGTATCCAGGGCCGTAGAGGTTAAAAACCTCCTTCCCCCCCCCCCCCCTTGCCCTTAGGGTTTGATGAAAAACATTTTATGGGGAAATTATACTGTACCAAACATGTTTTGTGCCGAAATTTTTTTATAAACCTCCGCCTCTCTCCCTTTATTAAGTCCTATCTACGGCCCTGACTGTAACCCAGGGGTTCTCAAGCGTACGCCTGCTATTTCTCGAGACGAAATCTCAGGTTAGTATGTTTAACCTGAGACTGATTTTTACATGAGTATCCCTTTTTTTCTTGTACAGAGACAGGTGTCCCTCGCCATTCAGGCAGATACTTGCCGATTTCGGAGGTACCCATTAGAGCTGGGTTGGCTCAGGAGCCGCCAGTCCCTGGTCGGCGACACTTCTTCAAATGTCCTCGCCCGGGCTCGAGTTAATCCATTTCAAATCCTGGTCGACGAAAAATCTTCAAATGTTCTCGCCCGGGTTTGATTCTGGGTCACCCGGTCGCCAGCGCAGTTTGGTAACCACTACACCAGCGCGGCTCCCTTATTTTGTTCATGATCCCCCTCCTGAGCCTCAGTTACCCCTGTGCCTCCCCCCCCCCTCCCCAATAGTGGCTGTTAGCTGGAAAAAAGGTACTTTACCATCTAAATGTGGCCCTCTAGAAATATGATATGGCCCCTGGGGGACATATGGCCCACGATGAGAAGTACTGCTGTAACCTTCTGTGGCCAGAAAGGTGTAATTTTTGACTGAGTAATAGTTGTCGATCTTGTCTACGGTGTATATTTGTGCTTATGATGGCATTCTCACGCGGGAATGGGCGATTTAAATGAAACACACCTTTCCCATCCGTGAAGAAGACAGACGTGTGAGACGTGGGAGACAGACCTCGGTTGTTAGACATCCTGGCGCTGTCTGAGAACACACCTTGTTGAGCACGAAACCGTGAGGTGTGACTCCGGGCAAGAGATATCGTGGGAATGTAACAGCCCATTAGTGGGAGGACCTTGAGTTGTGTCGATTAGGAAGATAATCTTGACTAAGATGTGATCTCATGTCATCCATACTGAGCATAGGACTCCTGATTTGCCCCCCTAGAGGGATGGGTAGCCTTCTTTAGCCTAAACAACATCTGGAAGTCCTCCCAATACAGCACAAATACAAAATTAAGATTATATCAGAGCTGTGTGCTTTCTGTGCTTCTCTATGGTGCGGAATGCTGGAGAGTTACAGAAAAGGAAATGTCGAAATTGTCCTCCTTTCACACAACATGCCTAAGAAAAATTCACCGAATCTTTTGGCCGAATACCATCACTAACCAAGATCTGCTTACTCGTAGCAAGCAAGAGGACATGCACACCATCATAGCTGGCAGAAGCTGGAGCTGGGTTGGTCATGTCCTCAGAAGAGACCCTGATGCCATCACAAGAACAGCTATGCTTTGGACCCCTGAAGGAAAACGAAAGAGAGGCCGACCAAAAACAACCTGGCGGAGGACTGTGGAGGCTGAGATGCAGGGAATGAACCAGAGTTGGGGTACTGTACGAAGGATGGCCACCGACCGAGCAAAGTGGAATCAATTTGTTGTTGCCCTACAAGACGCCACTAGGCGTGATGGCCACTGACTGCTTTGACGGTCGGTGGCTAAGGATCAAAGAAGAAGAAGAAGGGATGGGTGGAGCTTTCCCTGACATTTTTGACGTGGCTATCATGTCTTACAGGGGTGGAGATGTAGATTTAAACTGAAACAGTGAGAGGCTTGGGTCAGAGCTGAGAAGAGCCAGATCGTCTTCATGTGCGGTATGCAACCTCAATACGATACACCAGTGAGGTAGAGGATTTGATACGCATATGTTGCGTCTGTGCTAAGAGAACTAACGACATTGAGAGAGTCCAGAAGTCTGTGCTGGGTTATTACATGGTGTTAAAAGTTAGTTGCTTATCCTTTACAGGACGTGGCAATCAACCCCAGCTTTTATTGGCTGTTTTGTGATTTTTCTAGGCAATTTTTTCATTCATAGTTTGCCATTGCTTTCTGAACGGTACGGCGCTTATACCATTGTTAAAAATCCACACAAAGCGATCTGCTACCAAACCGCTTGCAGCATGTTTCGAACCTGGTATATCTGGATTATAAACTGCGTTCATATCCATTAGGCCACAGACGCCGACATATGGTGTTACGTAGAGAATACCAAAATATCTAGGTTATACGGTGTTGTATAGGAATTACCTACAAAAAGTAAACTTGTGGACAACATTGATTTCTCTATGATTCAAATGCTACCTGATAGGGTTTCATTAATAAAAGTGGGACCCCTGTCATCAAGAGAGTTTGTCTGTGACTGCGGAACGTGTGTGAAAGTAGGCCAGAGAGAGTGACGACGACATTACACACGAATTCTTATTCACCTTCATACATCGTCTTCGCACTGTCACACTACCATGCATGTCGTAAGAGGCGACTTAAGAGGGTTGGGCAAAGGGCCGGCTACCCCATACTGCAGAAATTGTAAGCCACAAAAAAGTCAACAAAACAATTTGGACACATCTATTTAAAAAAAAAAAAAATGTCTTCAGCAATCCAAGGCAGAATAATCTGGTCAGGAGAAGTCGACAAGAGTCTGGACTCCTGGCTCACCTTTTTTGTCTTCTAGGAAAATCTCCAGAACTGGCAACAAAAGTACGTTCGGATTTTAAACGAAAAAGGGACTCATTAAGACGAGAACTGGACACGAAGGAATGACAACGACATGGAAAGACCTTTACTAATGGCACGTGACAGACAGACTTCGCTTAAATTGTTCAATGCCTGTGCACCTTGTGGAGCTGATAGGGTCATGATATATATACAGCTCTCGAGGAAAGCGCCAGAAGTCTAGTGGCCGCCCCAGTTTATGCTTTACTAAAACAATTGGACCTGAAAGGACAATACAGGAACAAGGACGCTTACAAGGTTTAGTGAAACTGCGGAAATAGCACCGTGCTGGCTGTGGCTGTGGCTGTGGGATAACAGCAAAGGGCTATGTAATATAAATGTATACATTACAACCACAAACGCCTCCAGCTACCAGAATGAACAAAATCAGAATAGCCAATTTGAAAATTGCAACCTATGTGGAGTGGGTTCCATTCTCAATGCAGGTGGGGGGAAAAAATCTACAGAAATTAAGAAATAATATTCTCAAAGTTATGTGTATAATAAGATGGTAACTGGATTATGTTCTTTTGTTTGATTAACCATGGATGCACAAAGTCAAACTTGTGACTGCGGAATAACCCCACAGGGTCATGGCATTGGTTAAACCTAGCGTAACAAGCATTTTGAAACATTGTACCTGAGGTTCACATCCAAGCGCCTAAAGAGTAATACTTCCCAAAGAATGCCAGAGATTTAAAAAATAAATTTAGGGGTATTATTATTGTTCTTTTTTCGCTCATCACTGTGGGTGTTTACTTTTTCCATCTGCTTGTATCGCTCATTTGGTGTATGTTTCTCATCATCGTATGTTTTTGTATTACCTATATGTAATTCTTGTTCTTGTCACCTGTTTGTAACTGTGGCTGACGAAGGGTAAAACCCGAAACGTCCCTTGTTTAATGTGAACCGTTAATTTGTAGAACTGATTCAATACCGTTTTATTGGTTTATATACAGAGATTAAAAAGAGTGGTAATACAGTGGATCCCTTCTCATTGCAGCATCCCTAGCAATGAAGAGGCTGACAGATTGGCAAAGGAAAGTGGAAAGCTGCCTCACATTGATACAAGCATAACTTGTGAAGAGGCCAAGAGTTTTATCAGAAACAGATAAAGGAACAAATGGGAAGCAGGGCATCCAAGCCACCAGAAGAATGGTGCATGGTTCCAGCTCAACATACGAGAACAAGTGGTAATCTTCAGATTCTGCACATGCCACAACAGATTGAGATACTATCTATTCAACAAGCTAAAGATAGGAAATACCGATGAATATAACTTTTGCACCGATGAAATGACCGCTGAACATTTGCTGCAAAAATGCCCAACATATGAGGAACAGAGAATACATATATGGCCGTCGCCAATATCATTCCTGGATAAACTATGGCCGACCACTGCTGTCTTTAAGCATAACCAAGTTGACGTCTGAAAATGTACGAAGGAGAAGAAATGCAAGCTCAGGCGGAAAATCAATCAACAGCGGGCTGACACGTGTTGAGTGTCTAGGGAATTGGCTCAAACATTTAACATCCAGGTCCGTCGTTTTTCAGAATTATTCGCAGAACGGTGTTGCATTAAAATATCACTCCGATAATTTCTACTTCTCATCGTCAACGTAACAACCTCCAATGCTTAGTCATTTGTTCTTCTTCATCATCGCCCTTTTTTTTTTTTCTTTTTTGATCGCTCTCAAATAACCACATTTATCTCTCTAATAAAGATGACAGTCCGTCGCAAGCTTCTCTCGTCACCCACGGCTGTTTGCGAGCGATCTTTTAGTTATTTCCCCTTTTTCCCCCGACCGCGCTATTTATAGCCTGTAGTGAAATTGACAGAGATACAACGGTAAAATACCTCCAAAGATAACATGTAAGGATAAAAACATAATGCGTAGGCTGCTGATAGTACATGATCGCCCAGACCGCGGGTCATCACCCTCCATAAAAATTGACTTGCTAGACAGGAGGGGAACGGCGGATAAAAAGGAAAAAATATGACTGGAAAGATTGCGTGAGACTAGAAAGGCTAAGGAGACGCAATTGGGGGGGAAACGGAGAAAAGTCACGTTTCCCAAGTTGACATAAAGTAAGGAACTCGACAGAAGGGACCTTGGATATGTTACGCCACAGTCATTTATTGGTCGCTTTTGCGATACCAAGCCTTTGATTTGAATTCAGCGGCAGAACGCAGATGTTTGGAATATTACAAAAATTAAAAAGTAACTTTTTCGTAATATTAATGTTAGGAATATAAAAATTAGCTGGCCGGATGGCCCATTCTGAGCAGTGAACTAATATGTTCTTAATTTTACAGACGGATAGATAATATTGAAGATAATGACAAAAGACAGTGTTGTTCACATCAGCGACAGACTGTATGGAATAAAAAGTGTCGCTATTTGCACAAAAAAACACGACCTCGAGACGCAGGTGTTCAAATCAACTTAGTAGGGAAGCGAACAAAATTTTGGAGGGGAGAGAAAGGTTGGTTCAAAAATCAAGTACGTTTTTGAAAAAAAAACAAGTAGAGACGGACAGACTAACAGATAAACATCCCTACTTGACTGAAGCATGACTGAAATGACTTTAGGGTAGGAAATTTGAATTTGAAATAAACCTAGGCAGTGATTGGCCACAGACAATCATTTTATCGGCGCTCAGACGCGCAAGTGGGGCCATTCCTCAATAGTTGTTCGATGATAGACACAGTATTTTAAAGTGTGGTGATTTCCAAATGAAAGAAAGTGAAATAAGTTCAGGGACGCCATACTATAGCCAGCAGCTCAGCTGAGTTTTGCTAGCATTTCTGTGTTCTTTATTCATAATCTGGTAAGATTGAAATTATTTCTTTGTATATTTTGAATATTGTTTAATGTTCGAGTGATTTGATACTGCCATATCATAATCTAGCCTTACAAACAAGTAGGGATTTGCTCTAGACCCCCCGCCCAAGTCAGGGTCTAGGGACCAACAATATACATAAACTCCAGCAAGGGTTAGGAAAGACAGATCAAGTGTTGAGAATAATGAAACATATTACCTATCCACTTTTAGGGAAGGAAACTAATAAATATTTTTCAGAATCTATAGTCTGGGAGGACCTATCTGATGTAAAACCACCATGGTAAATGTGCTGTTTGGTCAGAGAGATCTGACCTGTCTGTATGATGTGGTTGTTGTGTCCGTGTTGTGTCCAGACGTGGGTAGAGAATAGAATTTTGACACATAGCCAATACTTTGATCGCAGAGCTGTGAGTTTCAGTTGTCAACAAGGCGGTGTCCATTCAGTTGGTGATTTTACTCGAGTGTATCTGTGCAGTACGTTGTGACAGAGACCACTATTATTGCCCGCCAGCACGGAGAGGTGGGACCACCAGATTTCAGCACCAGAGCTACATATGCAAGATGAGTGAGCCTCTGGTCTGCTGGAAGTTCACCAACGCCTTTTAGTTACTAATACCCCATAAAATTCCTGCAATTTACTGGACACTGTGTAGTCAATATAGACAGGTGTGATGAGGCCACCCCAACAGCACAAGCATTAACTATCCTCCCAAGTAGATGACTACTAGAACATTTTAATAAAACTAACTAGTCTAGTACTTATATATGTACACTCTTGCATTTATTATGTAACATTCCATGCATTTCTTTCATAATTTTTAAATCCTTTTCTTAAAAAAGTTCTGGTCAACATAAAACTTGATCCAGAACAAATAAATGTAATATAATTCTATCAAAAATTTTACACTCTTGAGTTAGTTCAGTGTATTATAATATTTGTTAAATATTATTAGTCTGCTTAAATATCTGTGGGTGTATCTATAACTATCACACCACATTACATATCATTACCCTAGACATTTTACATAGCTACATTCATTAAGGAAAAAAAATTGAGTGTGAGGTCGTAGTGGTAGCAAGAAAGGCCTTCTGACAATTCACAACTACATTTTATCTCAGGAGCCTTCACAGCTGGCCTCATACATTACATTTAGTAATATCACCATCATACAATACCATCAAACCCACTACATACATTGGGGTCTTGTCCAGGGATAATTAGCCCAACAGTAATATTAGGATCTCCTGGTTGGAGAAATAAAATTAGGAGAAAAAAATTGTGAAATTCCCTTTAAAATTAAAAGTGTCCCTGCAGATAAAAGTTGGTGAATCTTCACAGCCAGTGATAATTAATTAGTTAACTGGTTAGTTAGAATTAGTTAGACTATAGTCATAAGAAGTACTTAGTGTATTTACTGGTTAGAGATTTAGCTTGTATATTATTATATTGTCTGAAAAGTATGGCGGAGCTAGCAAAATTCCGATCAGCTGCTGTGCTGACCGCAAAGGAGATGGGAATGGATGGTCAGATTTTAATTCAATATGTAACGGCTGAATGTGATAAATATATTGAAAGGGAAGATAGAAAGGTAGCTGAAGAGACGAGGTTACAAATTGAGGCTGATAGAGAAATTAAGAGGCTGCAGATTGAGGCAGAAGAAAAACGACAGCAAAGGGAGGCAGAAGAAAAACGACAGCAAAGGGAGGCAGAAGAAAAACGACAGCAAAGGGAGGCAGAAGAAAAAAGGTTGACTGCCGAAAGGGAGGCAGAAGATAGAAGGTTGCAAAGGGAGCACGAATTACGACTAAGGGAGCTGGAATTACAAGGCCCGGCTCCTGAAAATGGTGCCAGCCCTTTTGCCTCAGATGCTACGCCCAGTCTGGGAGCCTCAAACTCAGCTATGGGGTTTCATTTAGACCATTTTGTTGAAAAAGACGATGACATAGAGGGGTACCTAGGACGTTTTGAGTTATTAGCTACTACATATGGGTTAGAGAGAGAGAGGTGGAGTTTAAAGCTATCACAGGGATTGAGAGGTACTTCTTATGAAGTATTTGCCAAAATGAACAGGGAAGACCAAGACAATTATGACATGTTAAAGCAGGCTTTGTTATTAAGGTACGAGAAGAATGGTGAATTTTATCGTAAGAAATTTAGAAATGCCAAACTGTTGTCTGGGGAGACATACCACCAATTCTCTGCTAGACTAGAAACCTATTTGGAGAAATGGACGGCTCTGGGGAAGACCCAAGATCTTAAAGAAATGATCATGATTGAGCAATTGAGAGAGTCCATGGCTCCAGACATGAGAAAATTTCTCATGGAACAAGGTGCAGAGAAGTTGGGGGAAATTTTAAATGTTGCTGAGAGGTATCAGGCAGCTCAGGCAGAGGTAAGTGGTGCTAAAAAAGAAGCACATAGACAATTTTAAAGCTCCACAGCAATTTAATAAATTTGATAATAGAGAGCAGGGAAATAAAGGTAGGACAAACTTTGAGCGGCCAAGAAATGACTATCGCGACAGAAACTCACAGTTCAATGACCAAAAGTTCAATGAAAGAAAACCGTTGAACCAAGGAAAAAGATGGTGTAAATGGTGCAAGAAGGATAACCATAACACCGAATTTTGTAGAAGGAAACCTTCAAACATTGCTGCAATGAAGTCGGGGACGCGAAGATTAAAGGTTAATCCTAATGGACAACAGGAACCTTATCACCCCCCCCAGTTTGTGAGGATGTTATTTGTAATGGGGTCACCATAAGGTGCCTTTATGATACAGGTTTGGATTATGATTCAGTTGTGAAGTCTAGCCTAGTGGACCCAAGTCAGTATACCACAGAAACAGTGGAAATACAAGGGCGACTAAGGACATACCACTCATGACACTTCCCATCGCAAGGATAACGGTGAAAACTCGCTATGTGGAGGGAGAAATCAGAGCAGCAGTGATAGATGAACCAATCTACCCTCTGATATTGGGGTGTAGATACGTCTTCTTGGGGAATCCCGAGAAACCTGTGATCATGGCGACAGTGCAGACCAGGTCACAGAAGAAGGAGGAAGAAGGTGAACCTATAAATGCTCATCCAGAGGAGATGAGGAAGGCGCAGGCTGAGGATAGGACACTCAAGCCCTGTTTTAAAAAATTGCCCAAATGCCACACACCTCCGAGCAAGGGGGAATGTTTCATGAAGAACAAACTCTTATACAGGAAGGCCGGAACTGGAACAAATGGTCACAACCAGCTGGTTCTTCCCACTTCATATAGAGATAAAGTGATGGAACTCGGGCATGCGATTCCCTTCAGTGGTCACATGGGGATCAGCGCCACAGGACAGCGTATAGCTTGTCATTACTTCTGGCCAGGGATAACGGAGGATATAAAAAGATATGTCAAATCCTGCCCAGAATGTCAAAGGGTAGCTCCAAAGCACTGGACTGCTCCTGCAACTCTAGGGTAAATGCCCATAGTGGGAACACCTTTTGAGAGGGTTGCAGTGGATATTGTAGGACCTCTCACTCGGACCAAGAGGAGGAACAGTTACATCCTTACTCTGGTGGACACTTGTTCTATGTGGGGAGAGGCGGTAGCCCTGCCATCAATTGATTCAAAACATGTAGCAGAGGCACTACTTACAATATTTACCCGATTAGGATTCCCGCATCAAATCTTGACGGATAATGGTTCTCAGTTCAAGGGGAAACTAACGGAAGAAGTTTTTAAGCTATTTCAAGCCAGACACTTTCATTGTAGTCCGTACCATCCACAAGGGAACGGCCAGGTAGAGAGGTTCAACGGGACTCTCATTTCTATCCTGAGAAAGCTGGCACACGAAAAACCGGATCTGTGAGATCAATTCCTGCCCGCCGCATTGTTTGCTTACCGGGAGGTACCACATAGTTCAACCGGGATGGCTCCCGCAACTCTGCTATTTGGGAGGCCAATAAAAGGTCCATTAGAAGCTCTATTAAGGACCTGGACAGATGAGAAGGCGGAAGAGACTGTTACCTCATCGTATCAATACGTGAACGAACTGACCACTCGTTTGAAAGCTGGATGGAAACTGGCAAATGATAATTTGAAGCAAGCCAGGAAGAAACATGCAGCATATTTTAATAGGAAGGCAAAGGACAGGGAACTGGCAGTCGGAGAGAAGGTGCTGCTTCTACTACCCGAAGCCAGAATAAATTACAAATTGGTTGGCAAGGTCCATATACGGTTCTAGAGAAGGTGTCTAGAACAAACTATAAAATTGACAAAAAGGGGAAGGAGAAAGTTTATCATGTAAACCTGTTAAAGAAGTATCTGGACAGACCACTCCAGGAAAGCACCCCCTTATTGACCTTAGCTATTGCAACCCAGATGCAAAAAGAACCACTCACCTCACATGAATACCCATTACATCCTTGTGAAACCGCAGCACAGGTAAAAGTCAGTAAGCACCTGACTAAAAACCAGAGGGAGAGAGTTCAACAAGTTCTGGAGGAACATACAGATGTATTAACAGATAAACCAGGCCATACAAATTTGCTACAGTATGACATGAAACTGGTAGACTCAAACCCAATCTGTATGAGAGCCTATTCTATTCCGTTCGCGAAGGAGAAGGCATTGAAGGAAGAAATAGAGTATTTGTTGAAGGAGGGGATTATTTCGCACAGTGAATCATCTTTTAGTTCTAGTGTCGTTTTGTTGAGAAAACCGTCTGGGGAACACAGACTGTGCATAGATTACAGGAAACTGAATGCTGTCACAGAAGGACAAGTGGATCCATTACCAGACACAAAACAGTTATTTGCCAGACTGAACAAGGCAAAATACTTTTCAAAGGTGGATCTTAGTAAAGGCTATTACCAGATCCCAGTGAAGCCTGAAGTGAGACCTTATTTGGCTTTTAGCACTTCGGATGGACATTATGAATTCAATATGCTACCATTCGGACTGAAAAATGCCCGAGTGTGTTTTCAAGGATGATGCGCAAATTGTTGGATCCCCTGAATAACCCATGTATCACGAATTTCATGGATGATATTCTCGTCGCCACAGAGACATTTGAAGAACACATTGAAGCTCTGGAGATGTTGTTTGATAGTCTTCGGGAGGCGAACTTAACTGCTAGGCCAACAAAATGTTGTATTGGATGCAAAGAGTTGGAATTCTTGGGACACACTGTATATCAGGGTAATATGACCCCTGATCCTAAGAACTTGGAAAAACTGCAGAGAGCACCTAGGCCGCAAACAAAAAAGGACGTGCGATCATTTGTGTCGTTATGCGGATTTTATCAGAAATACATCAAGAATTTTAACGCTATTTGTGCTCCTCTGACTGATCTGACTCGCAAGGGACTTCCAGATAAAATTATTTGGACTGCACAAAGTGAACTAGCGTTCCAAGAGTTAAAGGAAAAACTCACTAGCAAGCCTATTCTCAAACTGCCTGATTTGACACAGGACTTTGTCTTAAGAACCGATGCAAGTAATGTAGGACTAGGAGGGGCTTTGTTGCAAAGATCATCTTCACCTGATGGGGAACTGAAACCAGTCGCTTATGCAAGCCGTAAATTGAATGTCGGTGCAGATTTCCTCAGTCGGCACCCCTGTGATCAAAATTAGAGTAGTGGCAGACGTGAGGAGTAATTTTACCTATGTGTATCGCTGGTTTTGGAACTTGCCATAGGCATGTTTTCAAGTGGGGAGATGTGTAGTGAAATTGACAGAGATACAACGGTAAAATACCTCCAAAGATAACATGTAAGGATAAAAACATAATGCGTAGGCTGCTGATAGTACGCGGGTCATCACCCTCCATAAAAATTGACTTGCTAGACAGGAGGGGAACGGCGGATAAAAAGGAAAAAATATGACTGGAAAGATTGCGTGACACTAGAAAGGCTAAGGAGACGCAATTGGGGGGGGAAACGGAGAAAAGTCACGTTTCCCAAGTTGACATAAAGTAAGGAACTCGACAGAAGGGACCTTGGATATGTTACGCCACGGTCATTTATTGGTCGCTTTTGCGATACCAAGCCTTTGATTTGAATTCAGCGGCAGAACGCAGATGTTTGGAATATTACAAAAATTAAAAAGTAACTTTTTCGTAATATTAATGTTAGGAATATAAAAATTAGCTGGCCGGATGGCCCATTCTGAGCAGTGAACTAATATGTTCTTAATTTTACAGACGGATAGATAATATTGAAGATAATGACAAAAGACAGTGTTGTTCACATCAGCGACAGACTGTATGGAATAAAAAGTGTCGCTATTTGCACAAAAAAACACGACCTCGAGACGCAGGTGTTCAAATCAACTTAGTAGGGAAGCGAAGGGACATTGGTGGGAGCTGTGTCTAAATATAACTTTTAACGACAAAATTTTGGAGGGGAGAGAAAGGTTGGTTCAAAAATCAAGTACGTTTTTGAAAAAAAAAACAAGTAGAGACGGACAGACTAACAGATAAACATCCCTACTTGACTGAAGCATGACTGAAATGACTTTAGGGTAGGAAATTTGAATTTGAAATAAACCTAGGCAGTGATTGGCCACAGACAATCATTTTATCGGCGCTCAGACGCGCAAGTGGGGCCATTCCTCAATAGTTGTTCGATGATAGACACATTATTTTAAAGTGTGGTGATTTCCAAATGAAAGAAAGTGAAATAAGTTCAGGGACGCCATACTATAGCCAGCAGCTCAGCTGAGTTTTGCTAGCATTTCTGTGTTCTTTATTCATAATCTGGTAAGATTGAAATTATTTCTTTGTATATTTTGAATATTGTTTAATGTTCGAGTGATTTGATACTGCCATATCATAATCTAGCCTTACAAACAAGTAGGGATTTGCTCTAGACCCCCCGCCCAAGTCAGGGTCTAGGGACCAACAATATACATAAACTCCAGCAAGGGTTAGGAAAGACAGATCAAGTGTTGAGAATAATGAAACATATTACCTATCCACTTTTAGGGAAGGAAACTAATAAATATTTTTCAGAATCTATAGTCTGGGAGGACCTATCTGATGTAAAACCACCATGGTAAATGTGCTGTTTGGTCAGAGAGATCTGACCTGTCTGTATGATGTGGTTGTTGTGTCCGTGTTGTGTCCAGACGTGGGTAGAGAATAGAATTTTGACACATAGCCAATACTTTGATTGCAGAGCTGTGAGTTTCAGTTGTCAACAAGGCGGTGTCTATTCAGTTGGTGATTTTACTCGAGTGTATCTGTGCAGTACGTTGTGACAGAGACCACTATTATTGCCCGCCAGCACGGAGAGGTGGGACCACCAGATTTCAGCACCAGAGCTACATATGCAAGATGAGTGAGCCTCTGGTCTGCTGAAAGTTCACCAACGCCTTTTAGTTACTAATACCCCATAAAATTCCTGCAATTTACTGGACACTGTGTAGTCAATATAGACAGGTGTGATGAGGCCACCCCAACAGCACAAGCATTAACTATCCTCCCAAGTAGATGACTACTAGAACATTTTAATAAAACTAACTAGTCTAGTACTTATATATGTACACTCTTGCATTTATTATGTAACATTCCATGCATTTCTTTCATAATTTTTAAATCCTTTTTCTTAAAAAGTTCTGGTCAACATAAAACTTGATCCAGAACAAATAAATGTAATATAATTCTATCAAAAATTTTACACTCTTGAGTTAGTTCAGTGTATTATAATATTTGTTAAATATTATTAGTCTGCTTAAATATCTGTGGGTGTATCTATAACTATCACACCACATTACATATCATTACCCTAGACATTTTACATAGCTACATTCATTAAGGAAAAAAAATTGAGTGTGAGGTCGTAGTGGTAGCAAGAAAGGCCTTCTGACAATTCACAACTACATTTTATCTCAGGAGCCTTCACAGCTGGCCTCATACATTACATTTAGTAATATCACCATCATACAATACCATCAAACCCACTACATAGCCCACTTGACAGAGGTCACGTGGTCAGCTTCCTAATGGGGAAAAACATGTGGCGATGTTTACTTTTGATAGGGCTTAATTAATGCTTTTAGGCTACTTTTTTATTATAAATACCGGCTTTAATTTTGCGTAAAGCTAGACTAGAAATGTTAGAGTAAATTTTAGAACAAGAACAAACATTTTATCACAAACAGAACAGAAGATATAATAGTCTGAAATAGTGTAAAATTTACGTTTTTTTATATTTTGTTATGGTTTGTTTATAATGCAATTTTCACTAAATCGGTCACAATCAACATGCATAACAAATTACAGAAATCAAAAGTAGAAAACCTGCAGAAAATGGATATCAAAGATTTGTTTTGGTTTCATGCGTCAAACATTAATTATTGAAAGTTTAAATTGCAAGTCCACATTTATTACCTTAAAATAACACACCCAATTGTCCCCAAAACATGTTTGAATTGCTTTTATGCTACTTTATTATTATAAATACCGGCTTTAATTTTGCGTAAAGCTAGACTAGAAATGTTAGAGTAAATTTTAGAACAAGAACAAACATTTTATCACAATTAGAACAGAAGATATAATAGTCTGAAATAGTGTAAAATTTACGGTTTTTTTTTTACATTTTGTTATGGTTTGTTTCTAATTCAATTTACACTAAAACGGTCACAATCAACATGCATAACAAATTACAGAAATCAAAAGTAGAAAACCTGCAGAAAATGGATATCAAAGTTTTGTTTTGGTTTCATGCGTCAAACATTAATTATTGAAAGTTTTAATTGCATGTCCACATTTATAACCTTAAAATAACACACCCAATTGTCCCCAGAACATGAGAGCTAACAATTATCTCAATCATACATCATGAGTTCTGATCCAGTCTGCGCAATGTTTTTCTAATATGTGCTGTTTATGAATTGTCTTACTAGGGAATAGCTTTCTGAACAAAGACATATAAGTCTCTATCGATGCTGTTATTGATTCTTTACTAATTGGTTTACTGTGTGATATTTTGTTGTGTACTTTCTCAAATGCTTCTTTCAGTGAGTTGAATTGTTCTTGGGCAATAAAAGCTATGTTAGTTATATCTTGTTTGTCTGTAATTTTCAGTGTTTGTGTAATGATTGCTCTTGTAAGATCTTTATAAAACTTTTTGTGTGAGATATCTGTGGCAGTGATTCCCTATAAATGCTCTGCTATTATAAGCCTGTTGTATGATTTTGTGTTTGGCTAGTACCTTGTCCATGTGTGAGCAAACTGGACCAGACCTAGTACACAGATCTTGAAACTGAAGTTTGGCCAGCGCATCTTGTGCATTTTCAAGTCTAACTTTAAAATTATCTGTCTCCTCCTTATCCTCACAAAGTTCAATACCTACCTGAAAAATTCAATTTTAGCTCCTAATTCTTCTGCCTATTTCCAGTTCCTACTAAATCTCTTCAAGTTCTTAAAAGTACTAATGTTTGCATGTATCTCTTGCGAATTCTCAAATATCTTTGCGTCTATTGTATCAGCTACCTGTTCTAGAAGTCTGTGGTGTTTCAAAACAATGCCTAATAAAATATGAAGGTAAGGAGGAGCTACATTTTCAATTTCAATCTCTACCATTGGTTTGTGTAAACAATTATGGTAATGTGCCACTTGCCTTTTATTCCCTTTCCCATATTTCATATATCTATTGTAATCTCTTATCAACATGGCCAAACTTCTTGGTTTGCAAGTTGTATGCTCTCTGGATGTCTTTGATGAAAATGTTTGGTTTGTCTGGAGCTCAAGGAATATACCCATGTCTGTGGTGTCTCCAGCAAAACAAGGAAATAATCCCCGAATAAGAAAACAACAACTTGTTTACCATCCCACTCTAAATATTTTAGTGACTCTATCTGAGCTTTCATGCCATTCATAAATATTTCTAAATTATCATATGTATCTCTGACTCTAGCCATTGATAAAAGGATGGTATTAGATTTAGAATTTGGTTTCTCTAAATTTACTACCTGCATTGTAACTTTGAATGAAAGAAGATATACAAACAGTTACTTAGAATTCGCTGGCAGCCGTCGTGTGCACAGGATTGTCTGCCAAAGAACACCAATGGAACAGTCCTTATCTCACACACAATTTTTAAAAAAAATTCATATTATAAATAGAAGATTAACAAGACTTGAAAGATAGATCAAATTATGTGGAAGTAATCTATCTATAGCTTTACATGTTTTCTGACGCTTATATACGTAGCTAAATATCATTATAAATGAATGAAAATGCAAAAACAGATGGTGCTTTACAAAAAGGTTACTTGACCTCTACTTGGTAACGTATAGTGTGGTTCTACATTACTGCACTCTGGATGATCCTTCTGCCATTTTTCTCGATGGTTATTTATGATTAGCGCTTTTATCTCTTCATATGTAGCTCTATCATATGTTTGGGTTTTCCTTCCTCCCTCTTTGGCAAGTTTATCTACCTTCTCATATTGTGACGAAAAACGTCCTATTCGTTTATTCAATGTTTCTTGCTACACTCCTCTTGGTCAGTATTCAAGTCACGGGATTTACTCCCCGTTGCTGTGCAGTGATGGTCCAACAGTGGCCAAAATTCAGAGTATCTACTGAGAGTCTTCAAAGGTGTCTACCTTTCGCTCAAGATTACTCTTGACAGAGATGAGAATTAAATAATGGTGCTTCAGTTCTAGGAAGCCTCATAGGAATTTAAAGACATCAAGTACTAACGGCTGATAGGATCCAGGAAGCGTACACTTTTTATCTTTCCTGACCTTCTATGAGTTAGGATTTTGCTCGTTCTGATGAGCCCCCAACTAATTTAACTAAATATTACTTAAACTAGCAATAACATTGACAGGTTAGTAATTATAGTGTGTTGTTTCTGTTACATGTATTACAGACAGTACTATCACTACTGTGGTCATTTCATTGCAGGAGACGGTCATTAGATATTTGTAGTGAAAATTATATGGATGTATTAAATATGAAGACATGAGTAACCTTACCTAAATGACATGTGGAGCAGTGATAATGGACCGTAAATTGACTAAATAACTAACATTTCTTTTATGACAACATGTCTCGTAATTGTTCGTGCATCTTTTAAAATCTTGCCCTGGTCGACTTACTGCCACTGAGAAAACCGTTTGAAGTTTGACGAAACTCCAGTTCATGTACTGTTTATCAATCGCGTTGTTGTCTTCTTTCCATAATCAACATGTTCACGCACACCTTCATTTGCGCACTTTTTCTATTTTCGGGAGACATTGGGGGGGGGGGGGGGGGGGGGGGGGGGGGGGGGGGGGGGGGGGGGGGGGGGGGGGGGGGGGGGGGGGGGGGGCGGGGGGGGGGGGGGGGGGGGGGGGGCGCGGGGGGGGGGGGGGGGGTGGAGAGAAACAATACAATTATTGTCTAACTTTCAACCACAGTCCTTAGCTGTGGTTGAAAGTTAATGTACTCTCTCGCAAATAGAAAAAGTGCGCAAATGACGGTGTGCATTTGGTGGGCCAATCTTACGGGGCGTTATACCCAGGATATTCGGACTATAGAAGGAGTTCAGTACATATTTCCATTGATTTAGGGGGCTCAATTTTCTGAACCCAGGACTATTGAAGGACTGTTATTAAACCCCGGAATCTTGAAGTACTGTAAAACTTCAAAAATTCTTTGGACGGTAAATGAAGTATTTTGACACTAGTGAAATTCATCTAAAAGATTTTTCAATAGACATAATATGCTCACAACAGATATCAACACCCATACATCTGATTTCTATTTTGGAGTCAACGTAATTGAGTAATAAAAGACAGATAGTAATTTCTACATAGAGCTGGACATTACGGTCCCGAGTCAAGCCAGAAATGTAAACACGAAGTGCGTGAACTTTCTGCCAATCAGCGTACAGCGGTCATGTTGTGACCCAATTATCGTCTAATTTACACGTTCCAGCTAGCTCCTGTTTACTGACAGACATCGTTACGGAGGGTGCAAGGACAACTTTGCTTATGTGTGTACTCGGTCAAGTCATCGCATCGGAATCTGCATGAAGTAGCCTGTTTTTTTTCAACGTTCAAGTGTTTGAAAGCAACGTATTTGACGGGGGTGTACTGGCCCGTTGAAACTTATCAGAGGATCTTGTTTGTACTTCACGTGTGTTGTGCTGTGCAGTCATTTTTATCATCAAGCCATCGGAAAGGAAGTGGACAACACATCTGGAACATCGGTCTACAGTCAAGATCAACGAACCATATGTATTAAAGATACGTATTATTTCTTATTAATTTGTATTAGAAACTGTGTGATTAGTGTATTGTTGTGCGTAGTATTTTTTTTTCTTTCGTTGTGCTGCAATTTGTCTTGTTTGGTTTTGTTTCGTGTCGTTAGTACTGAATCTTAATTCTGTAGTTTTCGTATAACTGACCTTTTCTACTGTGTTGTGTGTTCTCGTGCATGTGTGTTAAGTTCTGAGTGTTAGTTTCTACTTTGTATTTGGTACTGTGTAAATTATGTATTAAGATTAATATTATAGATTAATTATCTAGCCTAATTACAACCGTAAGAGTTTTTCTGTTTAACATATTAATCTAGTAGTTTTTTATAAATATAAATAGGCTTATAGGTCTACTGTATTAGCCTAGTTTTATTTGTTTATTAATCGTAAAGATTATTTCCTAGGTCTTTTCTATTATCTGTTACAGTTTATTGATTTATTATATTGGATTCTTTGTTAATCCTTCGTAATTATTCGGTGTTATATTCTTCTGTCATCTGGTAAAGATTATAGAAGCTTATATTTATTATTTTTCTCTTTCATCCTTACCTTACTTTTAAGTATCGACTTAGATATTTTATGGGTATTTATTTCTTGTAAGTTTCTATTAGTATTAGTGTTAGTCTACATCATATTTAAGTGGTTCTAAATGTGGTTATTAGTTTAATGTTTATGGCAATACTTGTGAGTTATTTACATTGTTTTGTATCTTGTACAGAATATGCGAGGTTGAACATCAGTGAGACAAGCTTGCTGTAGTGCCTACCATAGCAACACAGAGATCCTTCAGCTGTAGATCTGCATTATCTCGGTGGAACCATAGACTGTAATCAAGACATACTTAAGATAAGTCACAGTTTATGCCATTGTTGCACTTCTTTGTTCAGATACCATTCTACTGACATTCCTGATGGTCATTCATTTGTATTCGTTGTTGCGTTAGCGTTTTATATTTGTTTTACTTGGTTATATATTATTAATACTTTGTTCTTCTTTAGAGGGAATTGGTATTAATCTATTCTGTAGGTTTTTTTTTTTTTATAAAATTAATTCCAGAGTCTTGGAGAGACTCCGTAGCTAGTGCCCGTGGAATTCTTTGACATTTATTGGTGTTAGTTGTTATAGTTTGGTTTGTGTAATCATCGTTACATAATTTAGTCTCTTTTGTCATGCTTACTTGTAGTTTTCTTGCGTTAATTTTCTATTATCTTGTAAATAAGTTCATTTCACAGCTCTATTGTTTTTGGTTGTTGGTTTTGCAGGTGTGGTAGTTTAAATCTATAACTACTTCATTACTTTCTTATTACTTTCTTTATCTACCTATATACTTTCTTGTATTATCCCCCCACCTGTCGGTTATTGTTCGTTTGTTTATGGTTGTTGTGTCGCCGGTGTATTTCATTATTATCATCATTCACTGTGTTTTGCTCCTGGTTATTAGTTACAAATAGTTTGTATGATTACTGTGTTAGAATCTAAGCATTGTAGATATGATGGTCAAAGTATATTGAGGATCAGTGTGTTCAGCTACACATGTCTTAGTCTAGACATAGGTGGATCTGATTATTATAAGTGACTGATTTTAGGGTTACTTGTGTGTATTATCTTTAGAATTATTGGTGATTTGTTACTGTGTTATTGTAGTACCTATGTAGAGGTATATTAATACTGATAATTTAGTATTGTAGTGAATATACTTTCTTATTTTGGAATCTAGTCTGTAAATCTGTAGTCATGGCAGACTGTTCAAGAACAATTAGAAACAGAAAGAAAAGAATAGCCTTAAGAGACTTTATTTTGGCTATCAGAGATTGTGAGTCTTACGAATTGTTTAACACTATGGTAAAAGTGGATGATAAATACAAGCCACAGAGAGCAAAGGTATATCTCATAGAGATTAAGGAAATAAGAGAAGTTACAACTGGAATTGCATTACCAGTATTGGATGATAGCAAGAGACCAAAACTGAATTTAAAGAGGAAAGCTAATATAGCAGATGATATGGTGAAAACTGAAACTAGGAATGTTTCTGTTCAAAGTGAGAAGAAAGAAGTCACTGTACAAACAGATAATTGTTGTGAAGACTGTTCAGTCTCAGTTGGGAAAATATCCAAACTGAATGTGGATGAACCACAAAAGATTATCATCAGTGATGAATCAGTTAGGAGTAAAACTAACTTATATTCTATGGAAGGAAGATCAATAAGTGTTAGTAAGAATGCAATGTCTACAAAAGCCTATGAGACAATGACAAGTCCAGTGCATGATGAAACATACCATGCACCTCAAGAAGTGTTGTTACCAAAAATGGGTTTTTGGTGTGACAAGGATCAGTTAAAGATAGACAAATTGATTCAAGAAGAGGGAACCTTCGAGGAAAAGTGTACAATATTAGAAGGAAAATTTAAGAGTGTTGAGCAGTTATTAGAAAAGGAATACAAAGATGGTATTCAAAGATTAAATGATGAATTCAAGGTGGATAGGAACAGGATATTAACTGAGTGTAAGGGTAATACTCAAGTTAAAGAGGAACATTGCAGGGTCCTGTCATCTCGGTGGAAGGAGAAAGGTAATGCTTTAGAAGAGAGTTACTTTGTTAAATTTGATACACTAGAAGAGCAATTTAAGGCAGCTAAACAAAGATTACAGCAGCAAGCTGAAGCATTGAAAGATCAAGCTAAGTCTACGGAGGAGAGACATGAGGCTGCGCTTGGTACAGATCAATCAGATTGGAAGAAGGAACCTTTAGATGCTCAAATGCAGTATAGGAGGGTGAAGATGAAGGATGCTACTTCTGTTGCCAAGAAAGTAGTACTTGAAGAGACTGAAGCTTCAAGGAAGGAAGTGTGGAAGACTGTGATGGATGGTCTGAAAGGAAATTGTGCTGGAGTTACAGACCAGTTAGAGTTAATATTATCTTTCAATTTCAAAAACAGATACATGGATAAAGGAAAAGAACCATTGAAGTTGTTAATGTTCAACGCCATCAAAAAGTTACCACCAGATAAGTGGGACATAAGTGATCTGTTTGCTCTACTAAAGATACTGTGCTATTTGGAAATACTTTTCTGATCGTGGTAATGATGATGATGGATTCTAGATTGAAAATAGTTTTGATGTTAGTTGGAAGAGATTGGTACTTGTTACGACTCAGCATGAGAGGTTAATTGTTACTGTGCATAAAACAAGGCTGAAAGCTATAACTTTCAAGAATGGAAATTTGACAGAGTGTATATAAACAACAAATAGTGAACAGGTGTACAGTACAAGTCAGTATAACTTGGTGTTTTAGATTGACTTATTTCATTAACTAAAGTAGTAAAGCTTAATTCGGAGGTACAGGGTGTAGTATCTAAGGTCGCTGATCACGAAGACATGTGAAATGGGTATATCATCCCTTAATTGATTATTTTGTCACCCCACTGGGAATGTTTAGTGGAATGGGGTGGACATAGAAGGGTATATGATATGGCATAATGTGATACAAATTTTCCAAGGCAAATGATTTTATTCTTGCCTAATTTTGTTTATCCATAGGAAAGTATGCTATGCCATGAGATACCAGTGTTGTTGGTGGAATTGTCTATCATTACAGCAGCTGATGGGTGGTCATCAGCAGGCTTGCTCACCGATACTTCTTCTTAGACATCAGTCCTTTACTCTGGATTTGGAGCAATTGAGACATGAATTTACAGATAGACTGCAACATTTAGAATAGATTAATATTTATGAAACATTTGTGTTAGCTTGATAAGTTGTAAGTGTTAACTTATAATGTAATTATATTATGTAACGAACAGTTCTGATGTACATTTTGGTTCACCCATGTATTTTTGTCTGGTGAATCCACGTATAATTTGGTTAATATATTAATTGATGCACACATTGTTAGATTTGCATCCAACACAGTTTAATGTTGTATAGGATGGAATTGTGTTTGGTTTGCCAGTAGAGTATGATTGCTAAGGCAAAGCCTACATCACCTTTCCTGTGCCAAAGTTAATGTGGTAACCTTTTGGTTCACCAATATATTTCCATCCCTCTTTTGTTGTTTCATATGACTTGACATATTTCACCGACCTCACACTTTGGTTTGATGTAATGTTTAAAAAAAATGATATCATTTTTTTTCCCCCGGGGGTCGGTGTGAACTGTTAGGTCATATTCGAAGTTACAGTTAGGTGTTAAGGATTTTGGTATACGGGGCTGAAGTTTGTTAGTAAGTATGTTAAGGTCATGAGATACATGACGTGTATATGCATGTGTGTGGGTAGAGAAAGGAGTAACTCTGTTTAGAGTGTATTATTATTGAAGTATGCAAGCTTGGAATGTGACATTTAAAAGCTCACTGTTAGAAGCACGTAGAGTATGGTTGAAGAATACTCAGAGGCGTTCATGTGTGAATTGAGGTTTACAGGACATGAGAAAAGCGTGCGAAGTGAATGAAGTTAGCATACGTGTCAGAGAAGAATACTGAGTTGTTAAAGGGGAGTCTGTGGCCATCCGTCGTGGGAGACGGTCAGTGTTTCTAGAGTATGTGAATAGTGTATGTGATTTTCATTATAATATATGGATGTGACGCGATGATGTTTCGCATAAGGTGTATTTACAAGGCCTTTATATATTATTATTTATAAGCGCGTTGTGGGTTTCCCGCGCTGTAAAGTTCAAGAGGAACTTAGATGCCTGGTAATTAGACCAGAGGTATAGATATATGTGCGAGGAGTGAATGCCGCACTTTGGATTAAAAGACACGTCGTTTTCCCGTGTCAGAAGGAGGTCTATGGTAAGACTATTATATGTTATTATTTGAGTGCGCGTTGTTGGTTTTCCCGCGCCAATAGGAGGTCTACGTAAGCGCGTTGTGGGTTTCCCGCGCTGTTAAGTTCTGGAGGAGGAACTTGGATGTCTGGTGATTAGATCAGAGATAGAGATATATGTGCGAGGAGTGAATTCCACACTTACATTGAAAGTAGGACCACGGGGATATATATGTGCGAGGAGTGAATTCCGCACTTACATTGTATACAGACCATATAGAGATTTATGTGCGAGGAGTGAATGCCGCACTTACATTGAATATAGATCAGAGATAGAGATTTATGTGCGAGGGGGGAATGCCGCACTTACGTTGAATGCAATTGTTGCCAGTACGTTAGGATGACTGTACTACATATTCTAATGATGCAAGTATTTTGTACTATTGTTACTGATGTCCAGGACTAAGCTGTCAATATTATATGTATGGAACTGTGACCCAGACTTCTGTCAAGTTATTTCATTCGCGAACCTACTGTACTTCTAAAACAAACCCACCATTACAAACATTATCAGAGATATCATTTGCGTACTGATACTGTCTACAAAGAAGAAACCCCATAGGTATCACCGACCAACCGAAGTACTTACGGCGGGTATTATGGTATTGAATAGCTCTGTTACACGTATTTAAAATGATTGAGACATACGGGTGCAGTTCACTCAAAATTACTAAATCAACTATAAATTTGCATATTTACATATAACAAATTTAATAATCAATTATCGTTAACAAATGTAAAATAAATAAGGGTAGGGTAAATTTAGATATTGCCATCAATGGTACCTATACCTTGTAGCGATATGGTGTCTTGCGTACCCTGACAACCCCCAGAGCTCTGCCAGCGGGAGTTTTACTCCTGGTAGGTTCAACCAAGCTGGACAGGTCTGTGCGGGTAGGGGTCGGAGAAAAGTTGGCACCATGGTCCTCCATGTTGGGGGTTTTAGCGCAGGGCCGACACCCCTGCCTATGTAAAAAATCTGAACAGTTACGGAAACAGCAACAAATGGAAAAACTTTGATGCGGGACGGACATCCGGAGTCGCAGGCTTGTATGACTGTCAGTGGTGAAAGCCAAAAGGAAGCCATTGGTATGAAAACGGATGCTCCGACCGCAAAACACGAAACTAGAATTGGATTCTGGAACGTCAGAACCATGAATGAGGCAGGAAAGTTGAGGCAGATCACAGCAGAGATTAGGAACAACAGATTACATGTCCTGGGAATAAAACTGAGAGCAGATGGACCAGGACGGGAAGAATAAAAACAGCTACAGGAGAAACAGTACTTTATTATGGTAGAGAGGATGGTCAGCACAATGAAGGCGTAGCCATTATCCCGAAGAAAGGAATAGAAAGGTCGTTACTGGAATGGAAACCCACCAAGAACAGACTGATAAGAACAAGACTGAGAGGGAGATTCACCAACACCACAATAATACAGTGCTATGCACCCAACAAATGACAGCAATGAAGAGGTCAGAGGCAACTTCTATCAACAGCTACGAAAGGAAATCGAAACTGCACTTAGGTACGATCTTATTATAGTAATGGGAGACCTCAATGCGAAAGTTGGTACACACAATACTTGAAATGAAAGAGTAATGGGGAAATGCGGCAGTGGAACAGTAAACGAAAATGGTGACAAACTAATAAGCTTCTGCAGCATTAACAACCTGGTCATTGGAGGAACATTTTTTCCACACAAAGAAGTGCACAAGTTAACGTGGGAATCACCAAACGGACGAAACAGAAACCAGATAGACCACATTATGATCAATGGTAGATGAGGCATGCATTACAAGACGGGAAAGTAAGAAGAGGTGCAGATGTAGGAAGTGATCATCACCTTGTAGTAGCAAGACTGAAGGTGAAACTCAGAGCTGCTGGACCAATTGCAATTAAACAGAAAAGATATAACATCATGAAACTCAAGGAACCACCCCCCCCCCGCCCCCCCCCCCCCCCCCCCTTTCCTTCTCACAACAGATCTAAGACATATTCCTTTTCTAACAGTACATGAAGTTCTCAAATATATCTTGGCATTAAAAAACAACAATTCATCTGGGCTTGATGGTATCAGCAATAAGATTCTACGTTACGCTGCGCCCATCATTTGCGACTCCTTAACCTATGTGTACAACCAATGTATTGCACACAACTACTTCCCCACAGCATTTAAATCTGCCAAAGTGTACCCCCTCTATAAATCTGGCTCACATAGCGATCCCAACAGCTACAGACCAATATCCCTTCTATCATCTCTTTCAAAACCACTAGAGAAACACATTTACAACACCACATTTCAACACTTAACAACAAACAAACTGCTCATTGATAGCCAGTCAGGTTTTCAGACCCAAACATTCCTGTCACACAGCGCTCACCAAAATGGCAGACAACTGGCTGTCGAACATAAATGATGGAAAATTATGTGGTGCTGTTTTTGTCGACTTCAAGAAAGCATTTGACATGATTGATCACACTATCTTGGTTCAAAAGTTGGAAACCCTCAGAATAGGCTCTAATCCACTAAACATCATCAAATCATTCCTGGCAGATCGACAACAGTTAGTGCTTCACAACAACTCGGCATCAGATTTCTCGAAGGTAGTTACAGGAGTACCACAGGGCTCTATTCTTGGGCCCCTACTCTTCGCAATGTTCATCAACGACCTGCCACTACATCTAAAATATTCAACTTGTGACCTCTTTGCAGATGATTGTACTATCTACACTAGTGACAATGACTGCGTGGCACTTGAAATGACTCTTCAAAGCGATGTAGACAATCTAACAAAATGGAGTAATATGAATCGTATGCCAGTAAACACAACAAAAACGAAATCTATGTTGATTACCACCAGACAGAAACTCCTAAGCTGCACCAAAAGATCGCTACAGCTACACGCGGAATCAATACAAATTGAACATGTAACAGAACACAAAGTTCTGGGGATCACGATTGACCAGCACTTAACGTGGAACTCCCATGTACGGAATTTAACCAAACACATAGCACAAAAGACGTACCAGCTAGCCAAAATAAAACACTTCTTAGACGCAGACACTAGACTATTGTTCTACACCTCACATATACAGACACATCTAGATTACTGCTCTACACTATGGGATTGTTGCCCTGCTTCCACCTCGAAGAGACTGCACTCCCTGCAAAAGAGAGCAGTGCGTCTGATCACCGATAATCGCACGACACCACACACAAGGACAGGAAAAGAACCCAAAATACTGTCGCTAAAAAAAACGTCTTCTCTACAACAAAGCCAAGCTGACTCACACAATTCTATCTAACAATGCCCCGTCGTACCTAAGATCATTGTTTCAAACCAGTAGAAGGGAGGGACAACGATTACATCAGTTACGTCTGCCCAAACCTAGGATCGACCTGTTCAAAAAGAGTCTAGCCTACTCTGGTGCCTACTTATGGAACAGCCTTCCACACCACCTAAAAAGCCTACCTACACAATATTCTTTTAACAAAGCACTTTTCAAACACTTCCTCAACACTGATTATCTACCCCCATAGAAACAGTATTTGCCTGTCAACATCTCATCCATAGGTCAACATTTCTTTTCCTCTTCCGCTCATTTTTGTGTGTGAATAATTTGTTTTATATCCATGTAATATCATTATTATATTCACTTTAAAATATTATTATATAATGTAATGTATGTGTGAATGTACCCACATAATACTGTACTTTAGAAATGTGAGTCGTGAGAATGTACCCGCATACCAAAAATACAGATTAATTGTAGACATGAGTGAGTGTCGGTATACAGAATTTATTTATTTTTATTTATTGTTTTTTTTTATTTTATTTTATTATTACTTTTTTCCCCCATTTACTAGCTTGTTTGTTTCAAAAAAAAAAAACCCTACTCATTTTTTTTATTATTATGCTTGCATACTGTAAATGAATGCTGTTATGGTAACTTTATAATGTTGCATGCCTTTAAATTAATGCTTAAAGCATCATGTGGGAATGAAAGGATATAGTATGCAAGATTAATGAGAGTGGAAGGACAGAATGTTAGACGGGCCTGCGCGCCCAATTCTTTACCCTTCGAAAATAAAGTTCGTTCGTTCCCCCCCCCCTCCCCCCCCCCCCCCCCCCCCCCCCCCCCCAAAAAAAAAGAAAAGTTTTTGTGGTTGATGTAAAGAGACGCTATCAAACTGCCAAAAAGCCAGGAAAGTACAGCGATTGGTGATGTTGACCAGAAATTCAACATCATTTCAACAATATACAAGGAAAGCAGCGAATCATGCTTGGGATTCCAGGAAAGAAAGAGACAAGATTGGATAACACCAGAAACGTTAAACACCATAGCGTTGAGAAAAGAAATGAAAAGAAAGAAAACAGAAGCAAAGTTTTCCAGGTTAAAGGAAATATATAGCGAACAGTACAGTCAGCTGGACAAAGAAGTAAAACGTCAAACCTGTGCCAACAAAAGGCAAGCAGAAGAGGCATCACTGAGAAATGAACAAAGCACAGGTTATAAAATAACTAAAGCTATCAGCGGAACACGAGGTGGAAACAACATAACGTTAGTAAGAGACAAGCAAGGAAATCTCAACACCGCAACACAGGGGCAGGAAACAAGATGGGCAGAGCACTTCAGAGAAACACTGAATTAGGAACCACCAGAGACGCAGCTGAATGTTACTGAGGCTGAAAGTGACCTAGACGTAAATACAGACATTCCACGAAGAGAAGAAATCATCACAGCTATCAAAGAGAGCTGTGTACTTTCCGTGCTTCTCTATGATCAGGAATGCTGGAGAGTAACAGAGAAGGAAATGTCGAAACTGTCCTCTTTCCCCACAATGTGCCAAAGGAAAATTCACCGAATCTTTTGGCCGAATACCATCACCAACCAAGAACAACTTTATCGGAGTAACCAAGAGGACATGCACACCATTATAGCTGACAGACGCTAGAGTTGGGTTGGCCAATTCCTCAGAAGGGACCCTGATACCATTACAAGAACAGTTATGCTATGGTCCCCGAAGGAAAGCGAAAGAGAGGTCGACCAAAAACAACTTGGCGGAGAACTGTGGAGGCTGAGATGCAAAGAATGAACCAGAGTTGGGGCACTGTACGAAGGATGACCTTGATTTACATGCTGTTATCTTATCTTGGGAGCCGCAGTAGCGCAGTGTTTAGCGCACTGGCTTCCTAACTCGGTGGTCCATGGTTCAATCCCCAGTTGATGTGGGATTTTGTAGACCGCAAACGGCTGTGGGGTCGACCCAGCCTTATGAATTGGGTACCAGAGCAACTCTGGGAAGGTTAAGGCGGCTGGCGTGATGCTGACCACATCACCACTAGTGTGCCGATGGTCAAGAAAATATGGGCCTAACACCATATTCCCAAAATGCCTTAATGGACGTGTAACGGGATTCTCCTTTTTATCTTATCTTGGTACTCTTAACACTGTGCTGACAACTGAAGTTGGTCTCCAGCTCAGTGTAACCTGAAAACAATCCTGAACAGCACTGACGGAGATAGTCCTTTTTTAAGGATTCGTTTTTAATGCTGTGTGCACAAGATTTCATCTTCTTCTTCTCCTCCTTTCTCTTCTTCTTCGTTGGATGCAAAATCCTCTATTTTTATATGGAGAAACCACTTTGGCATAACTAAAGATTAAAGGGAATTAATAAAGACAGAATTCGGAAAAAATTTTAAATGATGCCTATAGTCTTTCAGTGTATTTCATTGTTCGGTTGACACACTTCTTCGAATGACATGACTACGACCTCCTGACTATGTTGTCCAATTGAGGATTCTGATCAATTGTGGCCAGTCATCATCGAATTAATATTTTAGTTGTAGACAACCTGTACCATAGTCTGTTGCATATGTTTGCAAGTTCTTAGACGAGAGAGATGCAGCCAAAGTTTCTGGTAAAGTGTAAAAAAGTGAGTAAAGGACCAACTCTGCATTAACCTGGTAGTAGCATCGTGTCTACCTGTCCATGTGGATAAGTCTCTTGGAAAGTTCACATCTGATCCAGCTACAGAAGTGCATGTAGAGAAAGTAATGGACGAAGATAAGTTAAACGAGACTAGCGAGAAATAATATCAACCGTCACCACAGGCCGACATGATAAGAGACATTGACAATTTATTAGTTTCCAGCTAGTGATTTTGTAAATACCAATCTGAAACGTTTACTTTTTAATTATTAAAGTTTACTGATGTATTTTAAAATTTGCAGTTGATTGATTTTCTTAAATTCCAGTTACAGTTCGAAATTTTGGTTTTGTGTGAAATTCAAAGGAATATTTACTTTTTGTGGGGATAATAAAGAGCTGAATTTGACATCAACTATTAATAGAGACATCCTTGGAGCATAGGATGGGTCTAGGAGGAAGGTGACTTACTTGACAGCTCTCTTCTAGAATTTTGCAGTTATCTACCTGTCTGGTCCTGTGCCATCCTTACCTCTAGTTCACCAGTTCTCTTTTCCATTTATGGAAACAATTTTATTATCCAACTTCCATCTCACCACACAAGGTTAACTTGATTGTAACAACCTGGACACCAAACATACCAAAAAATTATTTCCGGCAGGTCCCTTAACAAGAGTGTGGAATTAGGACAAGGAATATGACATACTGGTTTCAGTACATGTAACAGTTAGTGCAATACTTTATATGGCCATGTCAATATTTCATAGTGAGGGGTAGGGGGGAAAATTTAGAAAAACAAGACTCCTTACCTCGCGATTGGCATTAAAATTAGATTATCAACTAAACTAAATTGTGATTGGGTTTCACCCAAGAAAACCTCGCAAAATTACATTTATCGTGGTAACGTCTACTTTTAAACCCAAAGCACTTTGAAGTTTCCCCGCTGCATTTTCTATCTTTGTCAAGGAGACCAGTCCAGGAGGTGACAGATTTTAAAGACAGTCATTAGGGCCAGAATAAGCATTAGCTTGTGTGAAATTGCCTTTTTAAAATCATGACCCCTAAAAATCTGCCCTGTTTTAACAGCAAATAGTTGTAACATAGCAAATAATATTAGTTCACGGGGAAAGACTGCATCTTAAATAGCTGCAGAAAATCCTGTGCATCAAATTCTGGATATATTATTGACCCTATTGGGGTAAGTTGTAACATGTACATTTTCATATTTTATATTTGCATTTAACATCTATGAATTGCTTCTTGATGTATATTTGCAAATGGAGCTGACAACCTCATCATATAAACTAACTTGCCACATAAACCACCACTGCAAGAGCTGGTGACTGCTTCGTGCAGGTTTCCTTACAAGGAAACAATAGCAGAGGTAGCACCAGGATCCACAGGGAGCAGAAAGCGGATGATGATGATATCACAGTATATGTATATATTTTTATGTTAACAATGTTATGTCAGATTTCTTATGTGTGTGTATGTGTATATATATATATATGGCCTGAGAATTCATTCTCAGATATATCAGAAACATTCAGAAGGAGATGAAATGGTGGGGGAAACTGAAAGTCACCTGATGCTTACATCAAGATACAGGATATTAATGAGAGGTATTATTTGTCTATCTCTCAGTTTCTAGTTACCGGAATTCAACGCTGAACACTATCTATAACAGATGGGTCCAGAGGTCACTCGAAGAGGCTAAATTTGAGGCAGTTACTCCTGCAACGCAAGGAATGTGCTGCTACCACACTACTTGACTCCTAAATTAAGAAGGAACAGTCAAAACTTCACTGGGAACCAGCAGTGACTGAACCAGAACTCACTGTCACCACACTGCCAGCTAAGTACCCAGTACTGGCACAGTTTACGGACTATCTTTGTTAAAAACTCCACCACAAAACAATCTTTTCTGAGGAAGATTCACGATACATGAGTTTTTTCTCAACAAATCAATTTTATTCATTTTAACCCAGTTGATCAAATATTTCATAAATAAATCTCTTGTTATCTACGTAAATATAAGTCCATAGTTCATCTCATCTCATCATCTCAACCCGTAAGCCATCATCGGTCATAGGGGTGCCATGGTGCATCAGCAGACAGAGTCCTACACTGCTCTCTATCCTCAGCAATGCGTACAAGTGTGGAAAAACCATGCCCTGTCCATTCTTTGATGCTATCAGCCCAGGATTTACTTTGCCTTCCTCTTCTCCATTTACCTTCGACTGTTCCCTGTAGGATCGTTTTCGAAAGAGTCATGACAAGTTACATACCCAAACCAGGCAAGCTTTTGACGTTTCACTACTGACAAACGTGGGTCTTGGTGGCTGTTAACTCCTCGTTCTGGAGCGTCATTGTTAAAGGTTGTTTTGTAGAAGATGTGTAGTGGCATAGAAGGAGTAATGTTAATGTATATATCCCGCTGATATAGGCAATCAGCTTATGTCGGGCTTACTGGATGGCCGACAGGTGTGTGGTTGTGTAGATATCAATGGACGCGGATGCCATGTAGTACCATTAAGTCAATAACAATCACACACACCTAAGCACATGTAGGAGTCAGGAAACGTTGTAACTCCAAATAACGTTCTACACTGTTTATTAACTATACAGTCACGAAGACATCATAAACGGCACACTGTCACAGGTTACAGTTCACGAGCAAATTATGATACATCAAGTAAGCACCAATCTGTAGGTAATTGAGTGTATAATCCAATAGTATATAATCATCAAAACAGTTCATAACAGATCATCCGTCATCAGTACTGGTACAAAAAATCTCCAGCACAAAGGCTGCAGAGCACAGCAGCTAATAATCATAAACTTCGTGGCCAAATTCTCCATACAAGAAAGGGAACTGCATATGTCGCAGTTTGTAATAATACATATGTATATAGTCTGAATCAACATACTCTGAGGCCTGAAACAGTACATCTCATGGGAGAAAGAACATTCCCTTTTAACAATCTGTCGAACTTCAAAAATATCCCTCATCAAAGATATGAATATATAATGGCCTACAATCCATGGCCTGAAAGTCTTCAATAACATACGTTCTGCAGTATATAAATAAGCCGCATATCCATGGCTTTAGGAAATACACTAGGAAGTATCAAATATCCCTTTCACACCAAAAATATCTTATTCCGGGACACACTGACGAAAAATGGTCACACATCCATCTTCGGAGCTCTGCCCGTATCAACTGTCACGAAAAATTCCCCGCTCAAAAAAAAAAACAGCTCAGTACAAATCCATCCCCGCGCGAATTCGCCCTGGGATGTGAGTAGTGTTCATACCCCCTTCTAACACTTTCTGTATCTCGAACATTCGAGCAGATTCTCTATCATATATTTAAAAAACAAACTAAGCATGTTTACAAGGGTGATTACAAAAATCCGACCTGTACATACAAGTCTTTTAACGTTTAACTCCCCTTCATTAAAATATGACTTTAACAGTGGCCTGCATACGTGTTTATTTTTTCTCTAACATAGACATTTGTTTTGTGCTCTTTATAGCACAATCCATAGTTACAGTCTATCAATGGACTGAGTGAATTGATGTCTGCTCCCTTATGCCTCATTTTTTAAAAATACATACATATATACAGAGCTATTAAATTAATATTTTGCTGAATTGCCTTCAGCTGGGGGCTCATTTAATACGAGTCAAAACATATATTTCTTACAGAAGTGGATGGAGAATACAAAGTTTATAAGAAACTTAGATGACTCAGTTGTTATACTTGCCATTCTGAAAATCCCTGTGAGTCTCCTTAAAATAGAAGCACCAACCTTCTATTTATATCTCTGCAAAGAGTAATCTTGAGTGAAGGTTGCCACCTTTGTAAAAATACTCATTCCTTTTACTTGAATTTTGGCCATTATTGGACCAATTACATAAGAGCAGGGGAGACAACCCATGATACATTTCCATATATATCTTGCAGTAGGCAGAGATCCACTGTACTTGTACCTTTTTAATTCACAGCTGGTTTCCATTACTGCTTTAACTCTTGACAGTTTAACTATATCGAGATCTATTGAAGCTTTAGCCCTATCTAGAACTAATGATAGTTCAACCATATCTAAAACTGTTGATAGTTTAACTATATCGAGATCTATTGAAGCTTTAGCCCTATCTAGAACTAATGATAGTTCAACCATATCTAAAACTGTTGATAGTTTAACTATATCGAGATCTATTGAAGCTTTAGCCCTATCTAGAACTAATGATAGTTCAACCATATCTAAAACTGTTGATAGTTTAACTATATCGAGATCTATTGAAGCTTTAGCCCTATCTAGAACTAATGATAGTTCAACCATATCTAAAACTGTTGATAGTTTAACTATATCGAGATCTATTGAAGCTTTAGCCCTATCTAGAACTAATGATAGTTCAACCATATCTAAAACTGTTGATAGTTTAACTATATCGAGATCTATTGAAGCTTTAGCCCTATCTAGAACTAATGATAGTTCAACCATATCTAAAACTGTTGATAGTTTAACTATATCGAGAACTATTGAAGGTTTAGCCCTATCTAGAACTAATGATAGTTCAACCATATCTAAAACTGTTGATAGTTTAACTATATCGAGAGCTATTGAAGCTTTAGCCCTATCTAGAACTAATGATAGTTGAACCATATCTAAAACTCTTGACAGTTTAACTATATCAAGATCTATTGAAGCTTTAGCCCTATCTAGAACTAATGATAGTTCAACCATATCTAAAACTGTTGATAGTTTAACTATATCGAGAACTATTGAAGGTTTAGCCCTATCTAGAACTAATGATAGTTCAACCATATCTAAAACTGTTGATAGTTTAACTATATCGAGAGCTATTGAAGCTTTAGCCCTATCTAGAACTAATGATAGTTGAACCATATCTAAAACTGTTGACAGTTTAACTATATCGAGAACTATTGAAGCTTTAGCCCTATCTAGAACTAATGATAGTTCAACCATATCTAAAACTCTTGACAGTTTAACTATATCGAGATCTATTGAAGCTTTAGCCCTATCTAGAACTAATGATAGTTCAACCATATCTAAAACTGTTGACAGTTTAACTATATCGAGAACTATTGAAGGTTTAGCCCTATCTAGAACTAATGATAGTTCAACCATATCTAAAACTGTTGATAGTTTAACTATATCGAGAGCTATTGAAGCTTTAGCCCTATCTAGAACTAATGATAGTTCAACCATATCTAAAACTGTTGACAGTTTAACTATATCGAGAGCTATTGAAGCTTTAGCCCTATCTAGAACTAATGATAGTTGAACCATATCTAAAACTGTTGACAGTTTAACTATATCGAGAGCTATTGAAGCTTTAGCCCTATCTAGAACTAATGATAGTTCAACCATATCTAAAACTGTTGATAGTTTAACTATATCGAGAGCTATTGAAGCTTTAGCCCTATCTAGAACTAATGATAGTTCAACCATATCTAAAACTGTTGACAGTTTAACTATATCGAGAGCTATTGAAGCTTTAGCCCTATCTAGAACTAATGATAGTTCAACCATATCTAAAACTGTTGATAGTTTAACTATATCGAGAGCTATTGAAGCTTTAGCCCTATCTAGAACTAATGATAGTTCAACCATATCTAAAACTGTTGATAGTTTAACCTGGTTTAACTATCAATAGTTCTAGATATAGTGCCCCTTCGCGTAAGATCACAATACATCATTCTCCACTCTAACAAGGAAACTTGCACTATCTTCTTCTTCTTCTTCTTCGTTCACCCTCAGATGTCAACTTGAATAAGTTCAAAGAAAGCAGTGGTCAGCCTGAGGCTGTTGATATCTCCGTAGATTTTCTCCAGGAATGGTACTGGTGATGGCCATCTGCGTTTTCTCTGTTCCTCATATGTTGGGCACCTTTGAATCAGATGTTCGGCAGTCATTTTATCGTTGCCACAGTCACACTCATCAGTAGTTCCTATCTTTAATTTGTTGAATAGATGGTATCTCAATCTGTTATGACCTGTGCGAAGTCTAAAGATTACCACTTGTTCACTTCTGCTGAGCTGGTAGTACGAATCATTTTTTGTGTGGCCTGGATGCTCTGCTTCCCACTTGTGTCTGTATCTGTGCTTGGTAGAACTCTTGGCCTCCTCATAGGTTATATTTGTGTCAAGATGAGGAAGCTTTCCCCCTTCCTTTGCCAATCTGTCCGCCTCTTCATTTCCAGGGATGTTGCAGTGAGAAGGGATCCACTGTATCATGACTCTTTTGTATTGCTGGCATAGTCTGTGAAGTGTTACTCTTAGGTCATCCAGTTCAGCATTACTTTGACTTTTCAGCATTGTAATCACTGACAGCGCATCTGAGAAGATAGCTACTGGTCTCTCTGAGCTTTCTTCTGTCATTAGAATTTCTGATGCAGTTTTTAAGGCCTCTGCCTCAAGTTACTTGAAAATTTCCCTGTTGCGACTGCTATCTTTGTTTTGTGTGCCATTGCTTAAGCTCAGGAAGATTCCTCCACCCCCATCTTCTGTTGCATTAGTTGCTGATCTATCTGTATATGCATGGATCCAGGTGTTGCTTCGGTAATGTTTCTATATTTATTTTGTGGTTAGGACTCTCCTTTCTGTTTCATTTTGGCTGTTCTTTCTCTCAATACCAGGAACGTTTTCTATCATTTCAGGGCAGCACTGTTGTTTCCAAATTGGTAGCTCGTGTGCAGTACATATTGGCGTAGCTGTTGATATTGCATTTATGGGTTCTGCTCTCATCTTTGCTTTGACTGTCTATACAAAGTTGCTTTGCTTCAGTCTTCCCCTGAAGGGGAACTAGCACTATCTGGGAACAATCATTTAGAACAATGTTGACACTGCAACAGCTGCAGCTTGTGGAGGTGTATGTTCAGTTCTTGTGACAGTGCTTATCTGCGGCCCATTACTTAAATATTGATACCAAAATCAAGACCAACAACAGACAACTCTTTCAAAGATGAAATGTTTTATTGTCCTAGTTCTATATGTCCGAAATACATTTGAGCACAATATTATAATAAATACAACAAATTAAAAACAAAATGACCAACGAGCGAAGAAAACTTATGTTTCGCTTGGTTCCTAAAGTGCTTCCCCCACAAGTACAGGTTTAACCAAATTTTTGGAAGTACATGTAAACAATATTCCCTAAATTACATGAAGAAATATCTATCTAATAACATACCTAAATGATTAGTTTAACTGATAGTATTATAGATGCTCACCCAAACTATGGCTTCAATTGATGGTACAGGGAGGGTATTGCATCTACTATGTTCACCTAATCCATAATTATGATAGTACTGATGTTCACCAAAACTATGACTCTGAGCTGATGGTATTATCAATGTTCACCAAAACTATGAATTTGATCTGACGGTATTATTGATGATCACCTACACTTTGACTTGAGTTGATGTTCACCTAAGCCATGAACTGAATCAATGGCATTATTAATTTTCACTTGAGCTGTGACTCTGAACTGATGGCATGACTCAATTTCACTCAAGTAACAGCTGACAATGAAGCTATTTTAAATTCATTTTTAATGTGTACAATTCTACCTAAAAAGTACAAACTTGATCTTTGCTTAAAGCAGCTAATGAAGATAATCAAATACAAATTATAAATATTAAACAATACATTCAAATCTAAGCACGCCTATAGCTCTCTCACATACATACAAAAATAATGAATAAATTTTATACATTTGTACTACAAGTATTTATAATCCACTTAAACACGTAAAAACAATACAATACACATTGTCTGTATATATATATAAAATGTGTTGTTAACTAGGTTATGAAATAAATATTAATTAAACTAACAATACAGATACATTAGGGCCTGAAAAGTATTTAGTTCTGAAGACACAGTTTTTCTAAGGGCTTACTGCAATTTATTAAACACAGTTACTGAATTAAAACAAAAGAAACTATATGAAAAATACAACAAACTTATTGTAAGAAAACAAAAGGGGTTTGGGGTTTCCACTCCATTTGTTTGTGATGAGAAATAACAATAAGAAATAGGATCAAAATGTTTTGTACTGGAATGTTACTGGTATATTAATGAGCAGTAGGAAGTGTTTTACAGAAAAAATGATATTGCCAACATTCGAACTCAAGACTGTGTCTCAGTATGCTATCTCATCAACAAGATTGAAGCCATTTCTGAGTTGTTTGTGTGTGTTTTTTTTTGTTTTTTAAGTGCATGAACAACAATTTCTCTATAAATAAACTATAAAGCATTCTAAATACTGAAAAGACCAGATTTTCTGCCCCTATATGTTAAAAGTATTGAACTCTGGGGACATAATCTATATAATAACTGAAAGTCAAACAACAAATCAATGAAGTAAAAAAAAATAATTGGCCAAATCAGAACTGGAATGTAATTGTGTGTTGGGTACTTTAAGATCTCAAGACATTAGAGAAAAGTGAAAGTAACAGACAAATATTAACCAATTATAGAAATACTTCACCAACATGAGCTAACACCTGCCGATACTGACACCAGGTGATACAGCCCTGACTGACACCAGCCGATATATCCATAACTGACACCAGCTGTGACTGACACCAGCCGATACAGCCGTGACTGACACCAGCCGATACATCTGTGACTGACACCAGCTGTGACTGACACCAGCTGATCCATAAGGAGCACAAAAGAAAATGATAAAACCTGGACACTTTCTGACACAGTTAATAATAACCACAGCACCAAGGGCGATAAACTGAAAGATGAACGAAACAAATAATATTTTTTTTTTTAATCTAAAAAAATAAAAATAAAAATGCATGTCTTGCTGTTGTTCAAACATTTTCAAGTCTTCCCTTTCTGAAGTTAGAAAATCAATTTATCACACCACAGCGGTTTATTTGTTTATTTATTTCCTTTCCTTTTTTTTTTTTTGCCTTGAAGCATTTTAACTCTAGTGGACTCGCTGTTAAATGCAAAAATTGACCCCTTCTAGAGTAGAGAACCATCCAAATCGTGGAACTGCATCACATGCCAGTTAGTGAGTTAGTTAGTCTGGTGTGACCTTCACCAATGTTGAGCCTGAAGAGCAGGGGAAGCCCTCTGGGGGTTGCAATAAAGCCCAACAATCTATTTTTTTTTTCTTTTTTTAAATGTCTTGATTTTGAATGAATGATTTATTTCTCTCCAAGTCATTGTGTGTCCACTTTTCTATCTCCAGTCCTCTTCTATCTCCAGTCCTCTTCTATCTCCAGTCCTCTTTATTATTACATTTGGGTAGTTTCTTGTTTAGTTTTGTTGTTTACATCTGGAAGTGGCAGTCATTTCCTTTTCTTGTGACGTACTCTTCCTTCGGCAGACGTGCTAGGTCTTAGCTGCCTTTAGGGAAGTACCCAGGTTTTATTTTTATATAGATTCTTAGGTGTCCTGTCTAGCCCTCACTTTCTCTCCTTTCCCTGACGAAGGCCTTGTGCCCGCAACGTTGGCTATTTTCTTTGTCTTTTGTCCTTGTAAGACGAATCACCTTTTTTCAATTTTTGTTCATACCCGTCCATTGTACTCCACGTCTTACTACAGTTCCCCTCAACTTCCTCCACAAGGGTAAAGAGTGACAACTCAAGTCCTTGGGGTTTGAATGAAATAACAACTACGAAATCTCTAAATACTTTTGATCACAAAATTGTGAGAATATGAAAACTGACCATTTTAACATGTCTGACACAGTACACAAATTATGACATGTCTGACATAGTACACTAATTATGACATTAATTGAGTCTTCAGTTTTAATTTATTCATCCAAATAACTGCACTGCCAGCATGCACATTTTTTTTAAACAGCCAGATACTGCTAAAGTTATTCTTCTTAAAGTGTCATGCCTAACGATATAGATGATTATATGTCTCTCCACAACTTCCTGTCTCTGTTCATGATTTGCAAACAGTACAGTTGTCTTCAATGAATCCTTTTCCCTGTAATTATGTTTGTCTTTTTTCTTGATTTTAATAATAATATATTGTTAATGGAGTCTGATAAACTACCACTATGCACCTATATAAACTACCACTACGCACCTACATAAACTACCACTACGCATCTACATAAACTACCACTACGCACCTACATAAACTACCACTACGCACCTACATAAACTACCACTACGCACCTACATAAACTACCACTACGCACCTACATAAACTACCACTACGCACCTACATAAACTACCACTACGCACCTACATAAACTACCACTACCCACCTACATAAACTACCACTATGCACCTACATAAACTACCACTACCCACCTACATAAACTACCACTATGCACCTACATAAACTACCACTACCCACCTACATAAACTACCACTACGCACCTACATAAACTACCACTACGCACCTACATAAACTACCACTATGCACCTACATAAACTACCACTACGCACCTACATAAACTACCACTACGCACCTACATAAACTACCACTACGCACCTACATAAACTACCACTACGCACCTACATAAACTACCACTATGCACCTACATAAACTACCACTATGCACCTACATAAACTACCACTATGCACCTACATAAACTACCACTATGCACCTACATAAACTACCACTACCCACCTACATAAACTACCACTACGCACCTACAACAGTAGAAGATCTGGTTTCAGGGCATAGGGAAGAAGAAGAGGCAGACCAAAAAGGAAGGTTCCACCTTCATAGAAATCCTACAACAACCCGGGCCCCGGGCTGACGGCAGTAGGACCACACACTTGGCTCAAGAAGACAAACTTCAGCTTGACAGCACAGAGAAGACGCATATGGCCATCACCAGTACCATTCCTGGAGAAAATCTACGGAGATATCAACAGCCTCAGGCTGACCACTGCTTTCTTTGAACTTATTCAAGTTGACATCTGAGGGTGAACTTTGAACTTATTCAAGTTGACATCTGAGGGTGAACGAAGAAGAAGAAGAAGCTTGACAGCATCATTGGAATGAAAGAGTAAAGTATCTGTTGTTTTTCTTCTTTCATTCATTAAAGTGTACTATTACACAGCAGAAATGTTAAACAGCAATAATGCCTATTTCTTGACCTTGATGCCATAAAGATTTCATTTGTACTGTTGTTTATCAAGAAAACTATTCTAGAATCTGAAAACTCACAAACAAATTATTAAAAATTAAACCTTCCAAATGAAAACGCTCTACAACTCTAGCTTACCAAACTAAACATACAAAAGGTTCATCATTCTGTCACTTTTCATATGTTCATTATCTTCACATAACAACTAAATATATTCTCATGAATGTATCTTCCAGCTTTTAAAGGTGTGACTGGTAACTGTGTCTCTCTCAGACAAGTTGTACATATTAAATCTAACTATAGGCCTTGTCATTTGCCGTGTTAACTTTCACTAGTGTTTCAAAAGTTATGTACATACATTATTTTTTGGAATGAATCTTGTGCACATTCAGTGGCAAACTACATACAAAATATATACGTAAAAGTGATACAAAGAAATCTTTGCATCACTGTATCACATTTTTTGTTCTGTTGAGAACAAAATTTTGAACGATACAAACAATGAAGTTATAGAAGGCTAAAGGAATTAACATGGAGGATAGAAATGTCACAACACAGCACCAGCAAAATAAAAATCCTGATACAATCAACTATTTCTCACTGATAACTTGGCAAATACAGAAGTTTACAATAGCACAAAAAGTAATTTTACAAACGTTTATACTTCTAAGCCTTCCTAACAATGAACAATGTTAAGATTACATTATGGTCAAATTATAACTTGTTGGCAATTCAAATTTTCTGTACATGACAATCATTATATACTAAAAAACACTTAATTTTTCAATCTATAATTCAAATGTGAAGTTTAAATTTATTATAACTAGGATACAAGTTTTATATTGCGCTAAAATTGGGTGCGTTTCCAGTCGTTGGTACAAGCTGATCTTTCCACGTAATTCAGAAACATACAAGTTATACAGATACATGCTTTTATAGTTTTGTGGGTGCAGCGGGCTGCAGTTGTGGTACATCTTCTCAGCATCATAGTGACTGATGTCCTTAGCTTCTCTTCTGCTGAGCCGTTGTAAATCCTGGCTGCTTGAGGTCAATGGTCTTTCCGATATACTCCCTGAGGATATTGACCAGAAATGTTCAGTTCTGAAGGATCCAGAGCTTCAGTAAACAGAGCAATGGAAAACATTCTTTACACAAACAACTGTTGCCTGAGACAGTGCACGTCTGTTGGTTACAAACGTACATTGTTAACTGTTGCCTGAGACAGTGCACGTATGTTGGTTACAAACGTACATTGTTAATTGTTGCCTGAGACAGTGCACATATGTTGGTTGCAAACTTACATTGTTAACTGTTGCCTGAGACAGTGCACGTATGTTGGTTACAAACTTACATTGTTAACTGTTGCCTGAGACAGTGCACATATGTTGGTTACAAACTTACATTGTTAACTGTTGCCTGAGACAGTGCACGTATGTTGATTACAAACTTACTTTGTTAACTGCTGCCTGAGTCAGTGCACGTATGTTGGTTACGAACTTACATTGTTAACTGTTGCCTGAGACAGTGCACATATGTTGGTTACAAACTTACATTATTAACTGTTGCCTGAGACAGTGCACGTATGTTGGTTACAAACTTACATTGTTAACTGTTGCCTGAGACAGTGCACGTATGTTGGTTACAAACTTACATTGTTAACTGTTGCCTGAGACAGTGCACGTGTGTTGGTTACAAACTTACATTGTTCAAATGGCAAGTAAATACCTGTGTGTTAGTAAGGAGCAAAGTAACACTGTAACCTTACAGGTATGTCGTAGAAGGTGACTAAGGAGCACTGGGCATGGGGCCGCCCCCCCCCCCCCCCTATCCTGTACATACCTGAGCCAAAAAAACTTCAACAAGTCATCTAAAGCAAGTATCTCAGATAATTCAACTCTGCCATGCAATATGGAAGAAGGCCCTCTATTACGGATATGTATGATGCAGGGATGGTATGGTCCTGGGTTCAATTCTCCAGCGAGCCTATCACTTCTGTTATTTTTCTGTTGTCTAGTTTTCTATTTCTTTATTTCTCACGAGTACCTGAAACATACCTTTATGTGTGTACTATTTATTTATGTATGATGCAGCCCAGGGTAGAGTTACCAAATTGTTTAATGCAAACGGGAGGACAATGTTCAATTTTTTTATCATGAAAAGGAGGATCACAAGTAGGATATTTGTTAATGAGTAAATGACAGAGAAACAGAGAAACAGAAACAGAGAAACAGAAACAGAGAAACAGAAACAGAGAAACTTGTAACATCTCACACAATAAAAGTTCATCAAATCAACTTGATTTTGTGTTTATTATATATAAAGATGATCACAATCTTTAACAAAGATCAATTACTTTTCAAATACACATAGGGCACCGAAGACGCAGCAAGAGAGATGAATGCAGTCAGCGACTCATAGCTTGACTGCTTGCGTCAGGGTCAGCGAACCAGAGCTGACCAAGACCCTACTCCACCTCCAAGTGGTGGTCCTGGAAACAGGCTGCATCACTGCAGTCTGGCTGAGAGAGTAGGGATCGAAGAGGGGAGGCAAATCCGGTCCCAAAAAATACAGTGCGGAAGTCGGATGGGTCGGCCGAAAGTCACAAATATCGCAGCTTCGCTGTAAACGGACACAACGCAACCAACGTCCTGTTCAGGACAAACGAGGAAGAAGAAGAAATACACATAGAAACACATTGTTACCCTCTGCATTATGCCAGTTCCACTTAAGAATTTTTTTATAATTATCCCAAGTAAATGCAACACATTTCTGAGGAAGTCATATGTTACAAGTGTTTCGGTTAGATATTTTGATGTTTCTGGTAACTTATTTAGTGTATTCTGCGCCTTAATTCATTTGAATGGTAAACCACAACTTTCCAATTCAAATAACAAATGATTGTTTTAACCATTTTGCCCCTGATGCATTTGTTCACATGGGAACCACATAATAAACAACATTCGAGTGCTTGGTAGTCATAGAAATGACCATAGTGGTTGTTCTGGTTCTGGCACATGCAAATTTGACACGTTTTGAAGAACGGGCCTTCTGTAGCTGCAACTTTATTCTGTTCCACGTTTGTTTCTTTAGTAAATTTTTATTGCGAGCTTTCAGACGCAGTGCTTATTTTTAGCTTTTCTGTTCTCATGTTTGTGTGAGTGTCTATTTGTTTGTTTTTTAAATCAGTTACACCTTTATCTGCAACGACATAAATGTACCTCCTATGCATACACGAGGCATTCTGCTTCTGAATCTTGCAGACCACAAGCAAAACTTGGAAATTTGTTTCAGTTCATCTGCGAGTGCACACTTTCCTTTTGGCACTTAGAGTAGGTTTGTGTAGTAAATATATAATGTAATTAATTCATGTTTAATTCAATACTAGAAGGGGCAAGAATGGGAAACAGAAGACACAAAGAGACAGAGAAAGGTCAGAAAGGGAATACAGAAGACATGAACAGACCTAGAAGGAGCAGAAAGAGGAGACCTAGAAGGGGCAGAAAGGGGATACAGAAGACATTAACAGACCTAGAATACTTCTTTCACAAAGTGACACCCCGTCTCAGTCTCTCATATAACGACATCTATTTCTCTCACAAAGTGGCAGTCTGTCTCAGTCTTCTCTCATATAACCAGATCTATTTCTCCCACAAAATGGCGGTCTGTCTCAGTCTTCTCTCAAGTCTTCTTTGATCCATAACCGCCAACCGTCAAAGCAGTCAGCGGCCATCACGCCTGGTGGCGTCTTATCTCTCTCATATAACCACATCTAATTCTCTCACAAAGTGTTAATCTGTCTCAGTCTTCTCTCATATAACCACATCTATTTCTCCCACAAAGTGGTAGTCTGTCTCAGTCTTCTCTCATATAACCACATCTATTTCTCCCACAAAGTGGCAGTCTGTCTCAGTCTTCTCTCATATAACCACATCTATTTCTCTTACAAAGTGGCAGTCTGTCTCAGTCTTCTCTCATACAACCACATCTATTTCTCTCACAAAGTGGTAGTCTGTCTCAGTCTTCTCTCATATAACCACATCTATTTCTCCCACAAAGTGGTAGTTTTCTCTCATATAACCACATCTATTTCTCTCACAATGTGGCAACCTGTCTCAGTCTTCTCTCATACAACCACATCTATTTCTCTCACAAAGTGGTAGTCTGTCTCAGTCTTCTCTCATATAACCACATCTATTTCTCCCACAAAGTGGTAGTCTTCTCTCATATAACCACATCTATTTCTCTCACAATGTGGCAACCTGTCTCAGTCTTCTCTCATATAACCACATCTATTTCTCTCACAAAGTGGCAGTCTGTCTCAGTCTTCTCTCATATAACCACATCTATTTCTCCCACAAAGTGGTAGTCTTCTCTCATATAACCACATCTATTTCTCTCACAATGTGGCAACCTGTCTCAGTCTTCTCTCATATAACCACATCTATTTCTCCCACAAAGTGGCAGTCTGTCTCAGTCTTCTCTCATATAACCACATCTATTTCTCCCACAAAGTGGCAGTCTGTCTCAGTCTTCTCTCATATAACCACATCTATTTCTCCACAAAGTTCTGTCTCAGTCTTCTCTCACCACATCTATTTCTCCCACAAAGTGGCAGTCTGTCTCAGTCTTCTCTCATATAACCACATCTATTTCTCCCACAAAGTGGCAGTCTGTCTCAGTCTTCTCTCATATAACCACATCTATTTCTCCCACAAAGTGGCAGTCTGTCTCAGTCTTCTCTCATATAACCACATCTATTTCTCCTACAAAGTGGCAGTCTGTCTCAGTCTTCTCTCAGATAACCACATCTATTTCTCCCACAAAGTGGCAGTCTGTCTCAGTCTTCTCTCATATAACCACATCTATTTCTCCCACAAAGTGGTAGTCTGTCTCAGTCTTCTCTCATATAACCACATCTATTTCTCCCACAAAGTGGTAGTCTGTCTCAGTCTTCTCTCATATAACCACATCTATTTCTCCCACAAAGTGGTAGTCTGTCTCAGTCTTCTCTCATATAACCACATCTATTTCTCCCACAAAGTGGTAGTCTGTCTCAGTTCTCCCACAAAAGTGGTTAGTCTGTCTCAGTCTCTCATATAACCACATCTATTTCTCTCACAAAGTGGTAGTCTGTCTCAGTCTTCTCTCATATAACCACATCTATTTCTCCCACAAAGTGGAAGTCTGTCTCAGTCTTCTCTCATATAACCACATCTATTTCTCCCACAAAGTGGCAGTCTGTCTCAGTCTTCTCTCATATAACCACATCTATTTCTCCCACAAAGTGGTAGTCTGTCTCAGTCTTCTCTCATATAACCACATGTATTTCTCAGTCTGTCTCAGTCTTCTCTCATATAACCACATCTATTTCTCCCACAAAGTGGTAGTCTGTCTCAGTCTTCTCTCATATAACCACATCTATTTCTCCCACAAAGTGGTAGTCTGTCTCAGTCTTCTCTCATCTAACCACATCTATTTCTCTCACAAAGTGGTAGTCTGTCTCAGTCTTCTCTCATATAACCACATCTATTTCTCCCAAAAGTGGCAGTCTGTCTCAGTCTTCTCTCATATAACCACATCTATTTCTCCCAAAAGTGGCAGTCTGTCTCAGTCTTCTCTCATATAACCACATCTATTTCTCCCACAAAGTGGCAGTCTGTCTCAGCCTTCTCTCATATAACCACATCTAATTCTCCCACAAAGTGGCAGTCTGTCTCAGACTTCTTTCACCACCATGATCCTGTCATCAACATCAGCACCACAAACCACTAGCAACATCATTGAAACAAAATCTCACCAATTGTGAACCATAAGTTTCTGGACAGCAATGAGGGCCTCGTACTTGACATTGGGGTCAGCGTGCATCATGTACTGCATGACCAGCTGTTTCCCTCCAAGTTGCTCCACAATACTGCAGGAGATAGACAACAAAGGGCGTGATGGTCACAAATAAATACATTAAAATTAAAATGATTAGACATTGTCATCTCTGCCATTACACAGTATACCCCTTGTTGTTTCTCAGTGGTATCTGAGAAGATGAAAAAATGTTCCCAGAAGGTAACTGAAAAGGCAAAAAAAAAGTTCCCTTGGGTAACTGAGAAGACCAAAATAAAACCTCCCCAGTGGTAACTGAGAAGACCCAAAAAAGTTCCCTGGGGTAACTGGGAAGACCAAAAAAAGTTCCCTGGGGTAACTGAGAAGACCAAAAAAAGTTCCCTGGGGTAACTGAGAAGACCAAAAAAATGTTCCCCAGTGGTTACTGAGAAGACCAAAAAAATGTTCCCCAGTGGTTACTGAGAAGACCAAAAAAATGTTCCCCAGTGGTTACTGAGAAGACCAAAAAAATGTTCCCCAGTGGTTACTGAGAAGACCAAAAAAATGTTCCCCAGTGGTTACTGAGAAGACCAAAAAAATGTTCCCCAGTGGTTACTGAGAAGACCAAAAAAATGTTCCCCAGTGGTTACTGAGAAGACCAAAAAAATGTTCCCCAGTGGTTACTGAGAAGACCAAAAAAATGTTCCCCAGTGGTTACTGAGAAGACCAAAAACGTTCCCTGAGGTAACTTGAGAAAAAACCAAAAGAAGTTCCCTGGGGTAAATGAGAAAACACAAAAAAACCGGAATACTGTTTCCTAAGGCATATCGTGACAAGCAACAAATAAGATGCTTTGCAATGGGGCTGCCGATCTCTTCCTGCTAAATGATTGCTACAGAAATGATGACTCCAAGAGTAAATGAATACTTTGATGCAAGCTTCCTGTAACGTGCCCAACTGCACAGGTAGGAGCTTAAAGAAAATGATGATATACATATATATATATATATATATAATATCAAGCTGGTGCTTACACTAGAGAGTAATATTGAATAACTACTACAACTGTTACAACCACCCAGGGTAAGAGAAATAGAGGGACATCTAAAAACACACAGACAAGGAAAGTGGAGATAAGAAGTCAGGCTTTCCCATGAGATAACAAAAGGTAATGAAGGACAGATGCTGGTTCAGACAGGTTCTAAGTAGCAAGGTTCTAAAGAGGACCAGTGCCTCGTCAATATGGGTTCTTATCGTAAGGTTGTAGAAGGAGCAGTGTCGTGTCCAGATGGATTCTTATAGTTAGGTTATAATAGCAGCAGTTCTAAGGAGGACCATTGCCTCGTCAGTATGGGTTCTTATAGCAAGGTTGTAGAAGAAGCATGCCGTGTCAAGATGCAAGCCAAACTGGAGCTCATGATTTCAACTCAAAGTGTTTCAGAATCGCAGAAAAGCCAAAGGAAAAGCCTAGATCTACAGTGTAGATAATACCAAGGAGTCTTCAACTGGGTATTGGCTGCTAAAGAGCGAGAAGCTCAGCAGCCCTATTAAACAATAACAACAATACAGCATGGTTCTAAAGAGGACCAGTGCTCACCCAGATAAGTCCTACGCAGTAAGGTTCTAAGGAAGACCAGTGCTTCATTCAGAATCACACTCTATATACTAAGGCTGTAAGGAGGCCCAGCATCTTCAAAATGCAGTATTAATGAAGACCACGAAGATGGACACAAAAGAAGAAATATGATGCCACACAAAATAAAATCAAAATAAAACATAAAATCCTGGCTAGTTTCAATCTTACTTTTTTCCACGGGGATAGTAACGTACATACTCTCCAATGTCATGAGCGGCAACGGACAAAACAAGTGGATCCTTGCTGGTGTCCAGTAACTTTACAAGTATCCTACAGATAGGAAACAAGAATTATGTTCACATACTATAAACTCTACTAGCAAGCTAACATAAAATCAATTTAAAAATTATTTATTAATATAACACAATTTAAACTTCATCTATGAATAAAACTGGTTTTTATCAAAACAAAGTTCTGTAGATGATTTACAGTAATGTAACAAATTTATATGTCCTTCTATGTGAACATAGTATAACTGATCTCTATGTTTCTTCAGAAACAAGAGACACAGCGAGGTACGTCTAGTGAGGTATAGAGGAGATGCTAGACACAAGGTCCCATCAACTTGAAACTTTTAGGTAGAATTCCATACAGAAATAACAAAAACTGGAACCAGGCCAGGAGGAAGACATCTGATAGGATAGTACCACACTCTCTCTGGCAAACCTCTACACCCCAGGGTCAAAGTAAGTAAGTAAGTAAGTAAAGTAAGTAAGTAAAGTAAGTAAAGTAAGTAAAGTAAGTAAGTAAAGTAAGTAAGTAAAGTAAGAAAGTAAGTAAGTAAGTAAGAACAAAAACAAAATAGGAGACAGTAGGTTGTTGTCAGCAGCCCTGTATGTGTCTCTACAAACAAGTGCTAGAAATGATGGTGATGGCAGGTCATAATTCATTATCAGCTAAACTGAGCTGAGGGGTCACTCTGAAATAACTGACACTCACGATAAAGAATTTGTTTCACCTGTTCAAGGATCATATTGTGGTGATAGTTCAAAAGGCATTTTCACTTAAACTGAGAATAATGGTTCACCCTGAAATAATTGATGCAGAATATTCTGCTCCTAGGAGATCAACAAATACAACAACCAAGAAGTTACAGACTTTCATAAATGGGTACTTGCTTAGAAAAGCAGAATTAAAGGGGTTATGACAAGGTCACAAATGTGGAACTGATGACATGAACTAGACATGTGTCAGTGGAACAACAGGTGAGAAGAAGACGTTGGTGTTGGATAGTACACACATACTGAGAAATCCAGTTGGTGTTGGATAGTACACACATACTGAGAAAACCAGTTGGTGTTGGATAGTACACACATACTGAGAAAACCAGTTGGTAGCTTAACAAGGCAGTCCTTGTTCTGGAATCCCCCAGGGTAAGAGAAGCAGAAGTAGAGGCCAAAACAAGACACGGAGAAGAGAACTGGAGACAGACATGAAAGTGATAGGGAGACTTGATCTGATGGTACACAACAGGAGGACTTGAGGAGCAGAAGAGTTGATGGTACACAACAGGAGGACTTGAGAAGCAGAAGAGATGATGGTACACAACAGGAGGACTTGAGGAGCAGAAGAGTTGATGGTACACAACAGGAGGACTTGAGGAGCAGAAGAGTTGATGGTACACAACAGGAGGACTTGAGGAGCAGAAGAGTTGATGGTACACAACAGGAGGACTTGAGGAGCAGAAGAGTTGATGGTACACAACAGGAGGACTTGAGGAGCAGAAGAGTTGATGGTACACAACAGGAGGACTTGAGGAGCAGAAGAGTTGATGGTACACAACAGGAGGACTTGAGGAGCAGAAGAGTTGATGGTACACAACAGGAGGACTTGAGGAGCAGAAGAGTTGATGGTACACAACAGGACGACTTGAGGAGCAGAAGAGTTGATGGTACACAACAGGACGACTTGAGGAGCAGAAGAGTTGATGGTACACAACAGGAGGACTTGAGGAGCAGAAGAGTTGATGGTACACAACAGGAGGACTTGAGGAGCAGAAGAGTTGATGGTACACAACAGGAGGACTTGAGGAGCAGAAGAGTTGATGGTACACAACAGGAGGACTTGAGGAGCAGAAGAGTTGATGGTACACAACAGGAGGACTTGAGGAGCAGAAGAGTTGATGGTACACAACAGGAGGACTTGAGGAGCAGAAGAGTTGATGGTACACAACAGGAGGACTTGAGGAGCAGAAGAGTTGATGGTACACAACAGGACGACTTGAGGAGCAGAAGAGTTGATGGTACACAACAGGACGACTTGAGGAGCAGAAGAGTTGATGGTACACAACAGGACGACTTGAGGAGCAGAAGAGTTGATGGTACACAACAGGACGACTTGAGGAGCAGAAGAGTTGATGGTACACAACAGGACGACTTGAGGAGCAGAAGAGTTGATGGTACACAACAGGATGACTTGAGGAGCAGAAGAGTTGATGGTACACATCAGGAGGACTTGAGGAGCAGAAGAGTTGATGGTACACAACAGGAGGACTTGAGGAGCAGAAGAGTTGATGGTACACAACAGGACGACTTGAGGAGCAGAAGAGTTGATGGTACACAACAGGACGACTTGAGGAGCAGAAGAGTTGATGGTACACAACAGGACGACTTGAGGAGCAGAAGAGTTGATGGTACACAACAGGATGACTTGAGGAGCAGAAGAGTTGATGGTACACATCAGGAGGACTTGAGGAGCAGAAGAGTTGATGGTACACAACAGGAGGACTTGAGGAGCAGAAGAGTTGATGGTACACAACAGGACGACTTGAGGAGCAGAAGAGTTGATGGTACACAACAGGACGACTTGAGGAGCAGAAGAGTTGATGGTACACAACAGGACGACTTGAGGAGCAGAAGAGTTGATGGTACACAACAGGACGACTTGAGGAGCAGAAGAGTTGATGGTACACAACAGGACGACTTGAGGAGCAGAAGAGTTGATGGTACACAACAGGACGACTTGAGGAGCAGAAGAGTTGATGGTACACAACAGGAGGACTTGAGGAGCAGAAGAGTTGATGGTACACAACAGGACGACTTGAGGAGCAGAAGAGTTGATGGTACACAACAGGAGGACTTGAGGAGCAGAAGAGTTGATGGTACACAACAGGAGGACTTGAGGAGCAGAAGAGTTGATGGTACACAACAGGAGGACTTGAGGAGCAGAAGAGTTGATGGTACACAACAGGAGGACTTGAGGAGCAGAAGAGTTGATGGTACACAACAGGAGGACTTGAGGAGCAGAAGAGTTGATGGTACACAACAGGAGGACTTGAGGAGCAGAAGAGTTGATGGTACACAACAGGAGGACTTGAGGAGCAGAAGAGTTGATGGTACACAACAGGAGGACTTGAGGAGCAGAAGAGTTGATGGTACACAACAGGAGGACTTGAGGAGCAGAAGAGTTGATGGTACACAACAGGAGGACTTGAGGAGCAGAAGAGTTGATGGTACACAACAGGAGGACTTGAGGAGCAGAAGAGTTGATGGTACACAACAGGACGACTTGAGGAGCAGAAGAGTTGATGGTACACAACAGGACGACTTGAGGAGCAGAAGAGTTGATGGTACACAACAGGAGGACTTGAGGAGCAGAAGAGTTGATGGTACACAACAGGAGGACTTGAGGAGCAGAAGAGTTGATGGTACACAACAGGACGACTTGAGGAGCAGAAGAGTTGATGGTACACAACAGGAGGACTTGAGGAGCAGAAGAGTTGATGGTACACAACAGGAGGACTTGAGGAGCAGAAGAGTTGATGGTACACAACAGGAGGACTTGAGGAGCAGAAGAGTTGATGGTACACAACAGGAGGACTTGAGGAGCAGAAGAGATGATGGTACACAACAGGACGACTTGAGGAGCAGAAGAGTTGATGGTACACAACAGGACGACTTGAGGAGCAGAAGAGTTGATGGTACACAACAGGACGACTTGAGGAGCAGAAGAGTTGATGGTACACAACAGGACGACTTGAGGAGCAGAAGAGTTGATGGTACACAACAGGACGACTTGAGGAGCAGAAGAGTTGATGGTACACAACAGGAGGACTTGAGGAGCAGAAGAGTTGATGGTACACAACAGGAGGACTTGAGGAGCAGAAGAGTTGAGGAGGACTTGAGGAGCAGAAGAGTTGATGGTACACAACAGGACGACTTGAGGAGCAGAAGAGATGATGGTACACAACAGGAGGACTTGAGGAGCAGAAGAGTTGATGGTACACAACAGGAGGACTTGAGGAGCAGAAGAGTTGATGGTACACAACAGGAGGACTTGAGGAGCAGAAGAGTTGATGGTACACAACAGGACGACTTGAGGAGCAGAAGAGATGATGGTACACAACAGGAGGACTTGAGGAGCAGAAGAGTTGATGGTACACAACAGGAGGACTTGAGGAGCAGAAGAGTTGATGGTACACAACAGGACAACTTGAGGAGCAGAAGAGTTGATGGTACACAACAGGAGGACTTGAGGAGCAGAAGAGTTGATGGTACACAACTGGAGGACTTGAGGAGCAGAAGAGTTGATGGTACACAACAGGAGGACTTGAGGAGCAGAAGAGTTGATGGTACACAACAGGACGACTTGAGGAGCAGAAGAGATGATGGTACACAACAGGAGGACTTGAGGAGCAGAAGAGTTGATGGTACACAACAGGACGACTTGAGGAGCAGAAGAGTTGATGGTACACAACAGGACGACTTGAGGAGCAGAAGAGTTGATGGTACACAACAGGACGACTTGAGGAGCAGAAGAGTTGATGGTACACAACAGGACGACTTGAGGAGCAGAAGAGTTGATGGTACACAACAGGACGACTTGAGGAGCAGAAGAGTTGATGGTACACAACAGGACGACTTGAGGAGCAGAAGAGTTGATGGTACACAACAGGAGGACTTGAGGAGCAGAAGAGTTGATGGTACACAACAGGAGGACTTGAGGAGCAGAAGAGTTGATGGTACACAACAGGACGACTTGAGGAGCAGAAGAGATGATGGTACACAACAGGAGGACTTGAGGAGCAGAAGAGTTGATGGTACACAACAGGAGGACTTGAGGAGCAGAAGAGTTGATGGTACACAACAGGAGGACTTGAGGAGCAGAAGAGTTGATGGTACACAACAGGAGGACTTGAGGAGCAGAAGAGTTGATGGTACACAACAGGAGGACTTGAGGAGCAGAAGAGTTGATGGTACACAACAGGAGGACTTGAGGAGCAGAAGAGTTGATGGTACACAACAGGAGGACTTGAGGAGCAGAAGAGTTGATGGTACACAACAGGAGGACTTGAGGAGCAGAAGAGTTGATGGTACACAACAGGAGGACTTGAGGAGCAGAAGAGTTGATGGTACACAACAGGAGGAATTGAGGAGCAGAAGAGTTGATGGTACACAACAGGAGGACTTGAGGAGCAGAAGAGTATTAAATGAATGAATCCATGATGAAGAGCTTGTGTTCAAGGATGATGACATCATCAACATTTATTATCAGTTGAACTTAATCAGTCACTCAAGGGGGGGAAACAAATATGACGGAAAACCACATCCACATCTGCAGCTTACTTAAGAAGTTCATAGTTGTTGTCATTCAGGTGGGCTGCATTCTCATGCCAGAAACGGTCTGACCTGTGTACAGGGCTCCACTCTAGCCGACCAGACTTGACCTCAGTTACGTACTCATCCAATGAACTGCAAAAATAAAGGAATGTGAGATGAATACTACAATACCAGCACTGCTACTTTCTTTTAAATTTTAACTGACAAGTGAATTAAATTTTAGTTTCAGGATTCCCAAACTAGTCAAGTACTACAGGTGTTATACAATATAATTTTAGGTGTATTAGAGATTCCCAAACTGCAGTCAAGTACTACTGGTGTTATACAATATAATTGTATGTGTTATCAGAGATTCTAACACTACTATCAAGTACTACAGGTGTTATACAATATAATTTTAGGTGTATCAGAGATTCCCAAACTACAGTCAAGTACTACTGGTGTTATATAATATAATTTTAGGTGTATCAGAGATTCTCAAACTAGTGACAGGGAACTCTATACACATCATTAAAACGTGAATAAATCTGACAATCAAAAATAGTCCCACTGTCAGACAAGTATTTTGGCCCACCTAGACCCTCCTGACACTCTATGAGGGTGACCCACTCAGGTCATGACTCCCAAATGTCATTCTCCTGGTTCCTCACCCCCCATCTAAATTTTGTTTTTTAAATTAGCTGTTTAATTCTAGTTTTATCCATTCTGCCTACATGAAGTGGTTGTGAAAATAATTTTGTTGTTTATAAACTTACAATCCTAAAATCTACTGTTGACTGCAGTTATTCCACAGCCAGAATGATATTTTTCCAGCAGTTTCTTCTAGACTTTCAAGTGCTTTTGTTCTTGACTGTCCCCTCAGGCATAATTTATTTTTCCAGCAGTTTTTGTTTACCAGGTTGGCCACACAACATCGCACCTGTCTCTACAACTGTGACTTTTGTTGTCAATGCTTCATGTCTCAATTCCATTTTCAGATCATTAATTTATTTCTCACGATTCTGAAAGTATATTGGTCATCTAATTTAAATTCAAATGCCACTGTCAGCTCAGTCATCACAATCTGGTATGAAGACAGGAAGTGCACCACTATATCTGGCCATCTCTGGGACTTTCTATTGACATTGGGGTTTGCCCCCTCTCACATTGTCTTATTGCTATTTCCCAGTCGTTTGCACCATCAAGAATCGCCGGTAAGCTAATATTTGTTAGTTTAGGATGTGCCAACTGTCCTGCTCTCGAGATGTATTTATAATATTAGATCTAGTGACAGGGATCACGACCTTCCTAAGTCTGTTGTGGCAGCTAGCTCATTTAGTACTCTGTTGTTGTATCTGGCATGCTGAAAGTACATACTCTAGTATTTGCTTCTCTTGGCCACGAGGTTACAGAGCATCCTCAGATTTTCCCCATGTTACAAAGTTTGTGGCTGACTACAGGTTTGATGATGAAGCTGAGTCTAAATGTACCCTATGCTGTTGTTTGTTCTTCTTCTTCTTCCTCGTTCGTCCTGAAAAGGACGTTGGTTGCGTTGTGTCTGTTTACGCCGAAGCTGTGATATCTGCACCTTTCGGTCGACACATCCGACTTCAGCACGGCATTTTTTGGGACCGGGTTTGCCTTCCCTCTGCGATCCCTACTCTCTCAGCCAGACTGCAGTGATGCAGCCTGTTTCCAGGACCACCACGTGGAGGTGGAGTAGGGTCTTGGTCAGCTCTGGTTCGCTGACCCTGATGCAAGCAGTCAAGCTATGGGTTGCTGACTGCATTCTCTATTGCTGCATCTTTGGGTCCCTGTTGTTTGTTCCATATCAAGAACATCTGCATAGCTCTTTCCCCTTAAGTTCACTGACCTTGTTACGCTTCTTTTAATACTTGATACATCCTCTTTTCCTCTGTCTCTTAGATTTTATGTACTACCATATCTATGTACTATTTGTTTGATGCTGCAGATCACCAATGAATGTCACAATGGGCACATTCCCCCATTTGTTAGTCTGGATGTAACTGTGCTTCCTTTATCTGAAGGGTTTTGAGGGAAGTCCCTACAGCTTCACTCACTTTCCACTTCCTTCCATTTGACCACTAAACTACAACTTCAGAATGCAGAACGAAGACTTCAGCTGAAATTAAATAATTCTCTTAACAAAAGCCTCATTTTATTCAAGCAAATTTTAAACACTGAGAATCAAGACATGGTGGATCTTTGTATTTTTTGTTTCCAGATCTAACAAGCAGGCAATGATCAGAACCTACAAATAAAGAATGTTGCAAGATGACCACAGTTATTACAATCAGTAAAGAGATAAACAACTAATCTTCAGTAGTACTATGCCAGTTACAAGAGATACCAACCTCAGATTGCGGATAGATTCCTGCAGCTTCTCTGTCAGATATTTCAAGTCTGCAATAATGTCTTCATCCTGGTAATGACGGCCTTCCATCAACTCAAGATGCTTCAAAACCTGACCAGAAAGAGTTGTTCAGCTATGAATTAGGCTTTAGGCAAGATTAAATATATTGCTTATTTTAACTTTTTTCTCTTTCTATTTGTATGCACTTGTGCCATTATGGTTCATAGGATAAAGTAGAGACTTGTTGAATCTGGGAAAGTATGATGTGGGTTACCTAACAAGGCTATTATGTGTGCCACAAAAAACTGACCTGGAGCACCCTGAAAAGTGCATTCTAAAAATATGACAACTCTGTGTAGCTCCCAGGGGTCTCAGTGGAGACAAAGGAAGTATAGGACAGACAAAAGTCATGGAAAGGCTTTGAATGAATGGCACAGGACAAGAAGGCTTGATGTGATTCTGCTGAAAGCATGTGCTCCACTGGGAGCTAACATGTAAAGATGAAAGACACTCTAAATCAGTCTGTGACAGCTGGAATGATGAATGACACTCTACATCAGTCTGTGACAGCTGGAATGATGAATGACACTCTAAATCAGTCTGTGACAGCTGGAATGATGAATGACACTCTACATCAGTCTGTGACAGCTGGAATGATGAATGACACTCTAAATCAGTCTGTGATAGCTGGAATGATGAATGACACTCTAAATCAGTCTGTGATAGCTGGAATGATGAACGACACTCTAAATCAGTCTGACAGCTGGAATGATGAATGACACTCTAAATTAGTCTGTGGTAGCTGGAATGATGAATGACACTCTAAATCAGTCTGACAGCTGGAATGATGAATGACACTCTAAATAAGTCTGACAGCTGGAATGATGAATGACACTCTAAATCAGCCTGACAGCTGGTATGATGAATGACACTCTAAATCAGTCTGACAGCTGGAATGATGAATGACACTCTAAATAAGTCTGACAGCTAGAATGATGAATGACACTCTAAATCAGTCTGACAGCTGGTATGATGAATGACACTCTAAATCAGTCTGACATCTGGTATGATGAATGACACTCTAAATCAGTCTGACAGCTAGAATGATGAATGACACTCTAAATCAGTCTGACAGCTGGTATGATGAGTGACACTCTAAATCAGTCTGACAGCTGGAATGATGAATGACACTCTAAATAAGTCTGACAGATGGAATGATGAATGACACTCTAAATTAGTCTGTGACAGCTGGAATGATGAATGACACTCTAAATCAGTCTGACAGCTGGAATGACGAATGACACTCTAAATTAGTCTGTGACAGCTGGAATGATGAATGACACTCTAAATCAGTCTGTAACAGCTGGAATGGGGAATGATACTCTAAATTAGTCTCTGACAGCTGGAATGATGAATGACACTCTAAATTAGTCTGTGACAGCTGGAATGATGAATGACACTCTAAATCAGTCTGTGACAGCTGGAATGATACTCTAAATTAGTCTGTGACAGCTCGATTGAGGAGTGACACTCTAAATTAGTCTGTGACAGCTGAAATGATGAACAGACAGGTTTGTGCACGGAACATGCATGATCATCTGCAGCAGTGGTTCCCAAAGTGGGCGGCAGGTAGGCGTTCAGTTGTAAGGGGATGGTTGAGGAACTGACAGGCTAAATTCAGCAATATTACTTGATATAACGCTTACATGTAAAAGTGTTTTAATTATACAGGGCCCTGACATGAGTATTAAAAGGAAAACATAGCCCGAAAAAACCTTAACCTAATGCACCTCTACAACTTCGCTCGTTCCAGTTTTTCCTACACTCTACAGCAGAGATCCTTAACCTGGAGTACGCGTGCCAAAGGGCACAAGATGCTTGTCAAGAGGGTACAGGGAATATTTGGTAATTAACTGCATTATCCTTTTCAAATATTGCGTAGCAATGTTAACGGAACAAAAATTTTAGTATTTTAATAAGTTTTGTATAAACAATTTAATAAATAAGTAAGCTTATCTGCAGCTTTATTTTAGACTCGAATAAATAGAGCGATTAGGATTCACTGTTTTGAATTAGCAGTTGCTTTTATCTGCCACTCGTTATAGTTTTTTATATAATGCATGAAAATGGAGGGGGGCACTGAGGATTGTCATCAATGATTACCTCTACTTCTACTGACCTTGCATTGCACCATAGATAGAGCATGTTCCTGGCGAATGCTCTCCTCCTGCACATTTTCAATCAAGTTCTGGAGACAATCAACCTCAGTCAATTAAACTCATCAAACTGGAATTTTTCTTAAATATAACAAAAGCTGTCAAATTAAATCCAGAAACCAGAAAAATACCCACACACACAAAAAAGTCAAATTTGGCATCCCACAGGAATAACTTAAAAATTGTTTCACTTTTTGTCATGATTTACAAATGCTCAGTTAAAGTATATATGCTATATGGAACCATAAGTATATAAACCAATAAAACGGTATTGAATCAGTTCTACAAATTAACGGTTAACATGAAACAAGGGACGTTTCGGGTTTTACCCTTCGTCAGCCCCAGTTACAAACAGGTGACAAGGACAAGAATTACATATAGGTACTACAAAAACATACGATGATGAGAAACATACACCAAATGAGCGATACAAGCAGATGGAAAAAGTAAACACCCACAGTGATGAGCGAAAATAGAACAATAATAATACAAGAAAATCGTAAAACCTGAAAGAAATAACGAAACAAGAAAGTAAATAATCAACGAAACGAAAAAAAGAGAATGAAAAAAAAAACTTTGGAACAAGTAAAAGGTCACTTAGCTAGATCCGTAAATGCTTGGAATAGAACACAGAGGTACCTTGTCCAAGAAATCGTCTAAGGAAGTAACGTATTATAAGGTAGCGACAATTTTAAAAGATTCAAAAGGATACCAAACGAACCAAAACAAAAACATAAGAAGATAGATCGAAAATACAACGAATAAAGAAGAATGAAAAAGAGAGAAAAGCCACCAGAATTTATGCAAAATGATGTTGGACATTAAGGTTTATCTCCTTCTGGAGATAAAAAGCCCATTTGAAAAATAAGACGATTCTCCAATGAAAAGTGAGTCCGGTCATCACCGACACATGAAAGGAGGGCAGTGACATGAATATCGAATTACCTAAAGGGTCAGGCCTATTAAATGAAGGGCCACCGGTAAATGTTTGCCATGATAGATGTCACTTAAGTGCTCACGAAACCTGTCTGCCAAACGTCTGCCAGTTTCACCAATATAGGTAATGCCACACCTCTTGCAGATGATAGCATAAATCAGGTTTCTGGATTCGCACGTGAAAGACTCTCTAATGACAAATTTTCCTTTCGGAACAGTGACTATCTGAGTTTGGAGTACAAACGGACAGCTCTTACATATATGGCTTGGCACGGTTTAGTACCAAAGTATGAAGGGCTAGTATGTCGCAAGCGACTGTGTACAAGAATATCCCTAAAATTCCTATCCCTACAATATGCCACCAAAGGTGTATCACGAAACAACTCTCTGGTATCAGGATCAGAGTGGAGAATAGGCAGATGTCGAAACAGAATTCTCTTCACCGCCAGACAGTGAGGATGGAAAGTTAGAACCAGTTTGAGTCTGTCAGATTGGACAGAAGGTTTAGTAGTGAGTACCATCTGGCGCATGATGCAATTAAGAGCATCAGATAAAACATGTTCTGGATAAAGATGTCGGCGAAAGAACTCGAGCATCTCTTGAGCTCGCTGATGGAAATCATTGTCATCGTGACATAACCGACGCAAGCGAAAAAGTTGAGAAAAGGGAATTGAATTTTTACAACTAAGAGGGTGCGATGAAGTATAAAGAAGGAAACCATGTAGCCTTATAATAGACAGACGTTTTAAGACCAGTAGGGCTAATAGTCACAGTGATGTCAAGGAAGTTCACAGAAGTCGTAGAAATTTCAGAAGTGAATTTGATGGCAGGATTGAAATTACCAACATAGTCAATAAATCGACGGAGGTCTACCTCAGACATGTCTGTAATGCCAATACCATCATCAATATAGCGGCGGTAAAATAAATGTAATTTATTTATTTATATGGAACCATATAGCTTTGGTTCAAACAGAACTTTTGATTTCTGAAGGCCCAACTGTTTTTTATCTGTAACTCAAGTAGGTTTCGATCACTCTGTAATTCAAATGGTTTTTAGTCACTACATTTTTAATCAGGGCCAGATTAAGCCAAGAAGGGCCTCCATGATTTTTGGTGTTTGGGCCCCCCTTCATCTAATAGGCAATAATTTTAATATTGTTTTTAACCCCTGATGATATATAACAGTATTATTAATAGACTGGTGTGTTAGTTTGCTAGCATTGCTTACCTCTTATTTGAGTAATTGTGTTGGGGGTTCATTATTTCTTTGAAGTTATTTTTGTTTTTACTGTCAGTTTAGAACTTTATGAATGCAAACATTGTCTTTTTCTATATAAATCTATGCATTTTAAACAACAATTTTTAACTTATGCACGGCCCCCCCCAAGAGCTCCGGGTCTTAGGCTTCAGCCTACTTAGCCTAATAGATAATCTGGTTGTGGTTTTAATAGTTTCGGTATTTCTGATTCTAACAAAAAGACAAAATGGTATGCAAGTTTACTATGAAACAATGCAATAACAACATAATATATCATTTTAAAAAAAAAAGAAAATGGTAGTCAGTTTTAGGAATGGATGATCCAATAGAGACACAGGACTGTTTGGGGTTCACACTTCATCAGCCACAGGTACAAACATTAACAACAACAAACGACTGTTGAGAGCTGCGTACAACTGAAAGATTTTGGTTTACCCTAAGGGGTTTTGCTTTTATTATTGTCACACAGATCTGTAAAGAAAAAATATACAGTGGTGGTGAAGATGAGGACATCATGGTGGAAGAAGTCGGGCTGGTGTTAAGACCAGATAGTCTAATGTGTATTTATATATTTAAATCCTCGAATTAGTATCTGCAGGATTTTCCATAAGGTATACACTGGGAATACTGATAATGAATATGCCAACTTTATGCTAGAGTGTATTAGATTGAATCTAATGACTTCTAAGTGCCCAGATGAAGGTTGTCGTTTAGTTTCACGGCGAGGACACAGAACAATGATAATATTTATATTTGCAAGGAGCTATGAATTAGCCTATGTATTAAGAACAGGCCGGTCTTGCCTTATGGGAATTAATTGTTCAATGTCAGAGTTCTGGACTAAATTCAGTAGGATCGTCCTTGCTATGTTGGTATGTTTTCCTTGATGTTTTTAAACCTGTTGTATGAAAGTAATCCCTCAGATTCTAGGCCATCAGTGGACGGGTTACACAACAAGAACACTTTGGAAAAACTATTCATCATACAATTATTTTATTTCACATTCTTGTCCACTTGTGTTGGTGTGTGTCATGGGAAGAGGTATTTTTACTTCTCAACGTGGCAGTTGCTTTAGGCTGTGTGTTGTGCCAGGTTTCCTGTTTTAGTCTCCTTTCATTAAACACAATTAAAATAACACCGATCTTCACTTTCTGGAATGTTATTTTGACTTTGGGCTGTTCTCAACTATATTTCTGAGTTACACCCCTTTCATCTGATGTTATTTATCATCATTACCTCCCTTCATCTCCCCAAGGAGCATAGGCCTTCAACAAACGTATACCAAGTCTTCCTGTCCCGTGCCATCAGCTCAAGATCTTTCCATGTCTTCCTCACTCCTTTCATGTCTGTCTCCAACTGTCTTCTCCATGTCTTCCTCACTCCTTTCATGTCTGTCTCCAACTGTCTTCTCCATGTCTTCCTCACTCCTTTCATGTCTGTCCCCAACTGTCTTCTCCATGTCTTCCTCACTCCTTTCATGTCTGTCCCCAACTGTCTTCTCCATGTCTTCCTCACTCCTTTCATGTCTGTCTCCAACCGTCTTCTCCATGTCTTCCTCACTCCTTTCATGTCTGTCTCCAACCGTCTTCTCCATGTCTTCCTCACTCCTTTCATGTCTGTCTCCAACCGTCTTCTCCATGTCTTCCTCACTCCTTTCATGTCTGTCTCCAACCGTCTTCTCCATGTCTTCCTCACTCCTTTCATGTCTGTCCCCAACTGTCTTCTCCATGTCTTCCTCACTCCTTTCATGTCTGTCCTCAACTGTCTTCTCCATGTCTTCCTCACTCCTTTCATATCTGTCCCCAACTGTCTTCTCCATGTCTTCATCACTCCTTTCATGTCTGTCCCCAACCGTCTTCTCCATGTCTTCCTCACTCCTTTCATGTCTGTCCCCAACTGTCTTCTCCGTGTCTTCCTCACTCCTTTCATGTCTGTCTCCAACCGTCTTCTCCATGTCTTCCTCACTCCTTTCACGTCTGTCTCCAACCGTCTTCTCCATGTCTTCCTCACTCCTTTCATGTCTGTCTCCAACCATCTTTTCCATGTCTTCCTCACTCCTTTCATGTCTGTCCCCAACTGTCTTCTCCATGTCTTCCTCACTCCTTTCATGTCTGTCCTCAACTGTCTTCTCCATGTCTTCCTCACTCCTTTCATGTCTGTCTCCAACCGTCTTCTCCATGTCTTCCTCACTCCTTTCATGTCTGTCTCCAACCATCTTCTCCATGTCTTCCTCACTCCTTTCATGTCTGTCTCCAACCATCTTCTCCATGTCTTCCTCACTTCTTTCATGTCTGTCTCCAACCATCTTCTCCATGTCTTCCTCACTCCTTTCATGTCTGTCTCCAACTGTCTTCTCCATGTCTTCCTCACTCCTTTCATGTCTGTCCCCAACTGTCTTCTCCATGTCTTCCTTACTCCTTTCATGTCTGTCCCCAACTGTCTTCTCCATGTCTTCCTCACTCCTTTCATGTCTGTCTCCAACCATCTTCTCCATGTCTTCCTCACTCCATTCATGTCTGTCTCCAACTGTCTCCCTCACTCCTGTCATGTCTGTCTCCAACTGTCTCCCTCACTCCTGTCATGTCTGTCTCACACTGTCTCCCTCACTTCTGTCATGTCTGTCTCCAACTGTCTTCTCCATGTCTTCCTCACTCCTGTCATGTCTGTCTCCAGTTCTTTTCTCCACGTGTTCTTTGGTCTCCCTCTGTCTCTCTTACCCTGAGGATATCAAAATAATGACTGATTTGTAAAATATTATCAACAGGTTTTCTCAGTGTGTGTGCCATCCATCACCCGTGTCTTCTCATTTCTTGTTCCATTGGCACTTGTCTAGTCTGCATCATCAGTCATCTTGTCGTACCATTTCAGTCCTTCTATTCTATGCAAGCACTCATTTATGAAAGTCTGTAGCTTTCTGGGTGTTGTTTTTGTTGTTCTCCATGTCTCAGAGCCATACAATAGGACTGACTTCACATTTGAGTTGAAGATTCTTATTTTTGTGTTGGACTTGATTTCTCTTGATCTCCATATGTTTCCCAATGCAATGAAAGCTCTCCCTGCCTTTTGTATTCTTATTTTGATATCACTGTCTGTCCCTCCAAGTCTGTCAACATTTCTGCCAAGATAAATCTATGATTCTACATCTTGTAGTGATGTTTCTTCAAGTGCAACGTTGTTATCTTTCTTGCATTTATTCTCCTTATCTTTGTCTTTTCCCTGTGTTTTTTCAGACCTACTTGCTGTGATCTCTATCAAACATTTTCATTTTGTCTTCCATATGATTATGGTTATGGGACAGAAGAGCCAGGTCATCATCAAAATCTAGATCATCAAGCTGTTTAGTCAGTCTTTTAAATTACACTCCTGTTGGCTGAATTCGATAATTGCATACCCAATCTACAAAAGTTAGTTGCTTATCCTTTACAGGACGTGGCAATCAACCCCAGCTTTTATTGGCTGTTTTGTGATTTTTCTAGGCAATTTTTACATTCAGTAGTTTGCCATTGCTTTCTGAACGGTACGGCGCTTATACCATTGTTAAAAATCCACACAAAGCGATCTGCTACCAAACCGCCTGCAGCAGGTTTCGAACCAGGTATATCTGGATTATGAAACTGCGTTCATATCCATTAGGCCACAGACGCCGACACCCAATCTACAAGGATGAAAAATGGTGACAAGGGGCATCCCTGTCGCAGTCTAGTTCTTATCACAAACGGTTCTGAAAGGTGTTCTTAATGAAGAACTCTACATGTCATGTCTTCATATGTTTTCTTAATTAAACAAGTTAATGATCTTCAGGGGACTCCATAATACCTGATCAATTTCCAAAGTGATTCTCCATCTACACTTTCTTTTTACTGTCCACAAGTCCAATGTAAAGAGGTTAGTTCAGTTTCAGACTTACCTGATGTTACTAGTATGCCAGATATTTCAAAACTATGTAGGTAATAAAAAATCTCCCATATTCTTTTTGTCACAACGTCCAAGTAAACGTTTCGATGAGACAACCAGACACAGCAACTTACTTTGAAGGTGGCAAGTACAATGCGGGTGACCTTTTCCTTGACAGCGTCACTAAGAATGTCGGCCAGAACTGGAATGATGTTGCCTCTAGAGAAGAGCAAATACATTAAATATTGTAGACAAATCCTCATATTAAAACTCTATTCTCCCCAGGGAGCAGAAGAGTACTGATAATACATGAGTATAGCAACAACAATTTGTAAAGGTAGTGCAGAAATGCTTGAAGTTGGCGCAACCTTGTTCTAGTTCACATCAGACTATCTCAACAGTTTTAGTTTTCATTCTTTTAATATTCATGAATAAAATCTTCATTTCTTTGGTCAGGTTTGTTAAAATAATCGGTATATTTCTGTATTTTCCGGGGAAATATAGAGGACAAAGAAAGAACAGCTGTACTACAACAGCACATTAATGCTTTGGTACAGACTCCCAGCAAGAAGAACAGCTGTACTACAACAGCACATGAATGCTTCGGTACAGACTCCCAGCAAGAAGAACAGCTGTACTACAACAGCACATTAATGCTTCAGTGCTGACTCCCAGCAAGAAGACCAGCTGTACTACAACAGCACATTAATGCTTCGGTGCTGACTCCCAGCAAGAAGACCAGCTGTACTACAACAGCACATTAATGCTTCAGTACAGACTCCCAGCAAGAAGAACAGCTGTACTACAACAGCACGTTAATGCTTCAGTACAGACTCCCAGCAAGAAGACCAGCTGTACTACAACAGCACATTAATGCTTCGGTGCTGACTCCCAGCAAGAAGACCAGCTGTACTACAACAGCACATTAATGCTTCAGTGCTGACTCCCAGCAAGAAGATCAGCTGTACTACAACAGCACATTAATGCTTCAGTACAGACTCCCAGCAAGAAGAACAGCTGTACTACAACAGCACATTAATGCTTCGGTGCAGACTCCCAGCAAGAAGACCAGCTGTACTACAACAGCACATTAATGCTTCAGTGCTGACTCCCAGCAAGAAGACCAGCTGTACTACAACAGCACATTAATGCTTCAGTACAGACTCCCAGCAAGAAGAACAGCTGTACTACAACAGCACATTAATGCTTCAGTACAGACTCCCAGCAAGAAGACCAGCTGTACTACAACAGCACATTAATGCTTCGGTGCTGACTCCCAGCAAGAAGACCAGCTGTACTACAACAGCACATTAATGCTTCGGTGCTGACTCCCAGCAAGAAGACCAGCTGTACTACAACAGCACATTAATGCTTCAGTACAGACTCCCAGCAAGAAGACCAGCTGCACTACAACAGCACATTAATGCTTTGGTACAGACTCCCAGCAAGAAGAACAGCTGTACTACAACAGCACATTAATGCTTCGGTGCAGACTCCCAGCAAGAAGACCAGCTGCACTACAACAGCACATTAATGCTTCAGTACAGACTCCCAGCAAGAAGACCAGCTGCACTACAACAGCACATTAATGCTTCGGTGCTGACTCCCAGCAAGAAGACCAGCTGCACTACAACAGCACATTAATGCTTCAGTACAGACTCCCAGCAAGAAGACCAGCTGAACTACAACAGCACATTAATGCTTCAGTGCTGACTCCCAGCAAGAAGACCAGCTGTACTACAACAGCACATTAATGCTTCAGTACAGACTCCCAGCAAGAAGACCAGCTGCACTACAACAGCACATTAATGCTTCGGTGCTGACTCCCAGCAAGAAGACCAGCTGTACTACAACAGCACATTAATGCTTCGGTGCTGACTCCCAGCAAGAAGAACAGACTCCCAGCAAGAAGACCAGCTGCACTACAACAGCACATTAATGCTTCGGTGCTGACTCCCAGCAAGAAGACCAGCTGTACTACAACAGCACATTAATGCTTCAGTACAGACTCCCAGCAAGAAGACCAGCTGCACTACAACAGCACATTTATGCTTCGGTGCAGACTCCCAGCAAGAAGACCAGCTGTACTACAACAGCACATTAATGCTTCAGTACAGACTCCCAGTGGCTCCATGCTCCATATGGAACAAAAACAAAAGGACATGATGATAAAGATAATGCCTAAAATATTTGATCCTATCAATAACATCAATGAATGAATGTCTTTTTCCCCCTCTAAGCAGCATGGGAGCCACCACCGCATGTTGCCCCACTTATGTCACAGCACTTCTTGTACTACTGGAGTAATGGTTTCTGTGGCAATTTATTTTTAGCATCAGGTTAGCCGAGAACCCAGTTGCACACTAAGCTTAGAGGAGTCACTAAAGACCCAGATGTAACTCTGGCTTATACCTGGTCGGCTGCATGCGGGAGGATCTCACTGTGGACCCATGATTGGCAGGCTGAGCTGAGAAGTGGTTCTGTGTAGGACATGACTATTCCTTGAGAGAGCCCCCTCGGATGGTGGGGAATGAACAGTATGCCATGTACTTCTTCCTCCTAGCTTAAGACCAGATGTAATGATCCTTTAAATGCAAGCCAAGGTGGAGAAACTGGAGCTCATGACTTCAGCTCAACTCATTTTGGAATGGCAGAAAAGCCACAGGAAAAGCCTAGATGTACAGTGTAGATAATACCAAGGAGTCTTCAACTTGGTATTGGCTGCTAAAGAGCGAGAAGCTCAGCAGCTCTAGTTAAACAACAACAAAAATACAATATTGAGTGAAAAAAAACAGTTGTCAAAGGTCAAAAGATGTTAAAAACAAATATTTACAAATTAAACTTTTATGTTAACCCTTGCAGAAACAAGTACATTAACCAAATTTTACTGATATTCTTATTTCCAGATTTCAGTTCTCTCCCCCACTGGATGTTTTTGGGTCTCTTATTTCTCTTGAGTTCGACTGGCTAAGCGGTAACAGCACTTTCCTCTTGTGGCAATTACCAGGTTCTGGGATTGAAATCTGGTAGCGTCACACTCCAACTTACTCAGCTGTAAAAATGGCTACCTAACTCTGCTCTTGAGTTAGGGAAGGCTAAGGCAGCGAGAAAGGGGAACTAGTCATCCCACCTCATACAAAATCTGGACCTAGTATGGTCAAGTCTCTACATTTCACACCCCTATGGCAGTATCTGCTATGGAATTACCCTATTTCTTCTACTCTGTGGATTCAATAAAAAAAACTTTGCCTTGTGAAGCTATCTGATGGCTTTCACAATGCACATATCCCTGACCCTGTGCTCCGCTGGCATTTCTATTTTCCAGCTCTGAACTGACATAAATGATTCACCTGTTCATCCTCTCAGCCAGGCTGGAATTGTGGGAGATGCACCACAAACAAAACACAAGCTGATACTGAACTTGGAATCCTGGGTTGCCAGATAGGACAGAGGCAATGCTGAAAAAAAAAAAAAATTTATTGCAGCCAAAATTTGGGCTTCTTTTCTCTGCGTTCATTTCTGAAAGCATTATTATTTACAATTATAAGTTTACTTGATTTTTTTTTAAAACCTGTCAACAGAACATTCACTGACAACAAAATGATGTATATGTCACAAGGAAAAAATAATTAGAAGTCGGTTGTCAATGATACAAAGGAAGTGACAAAATTATACTTGCTGTATATGATAATGAATTGAAATTATTCAGAATGTGAAGAAGCAGAAGATGGATGGATAAGGAGGAAGAGGAGGATAGCAATAATAAAGTTCTGTTAACGTCTGCTGATGAGATTTGCAGATGTCACTTACGCAGCTGTTCCATCTACTTCCACAAACACAACACGATAGTTGTCAATCCTCATCATCATTTGCAGACAGCGACATGCTGACAGTAAATATTCATTGTTCTGCAAATTGGCAGTAAATGTTGAGTGTAAAAGATGACATATTATTACACTATATATATATATCATTGCATGTAATAATAATAATAATATTGGCGCTACTAACGTTTGTTTGAAATGTTCATTTTATCCTAATTTATATTCTATAGTGTCTGCAGAACAATTCTAAAAATTATGAACACTATTTTAAAAATTTAAACATGTTTCAAACATAAAATTGTATGGTCAGATCTAGACACACAGTGATACTTTGATCAAACATAAAAGTTTATGCTCAGGTCTAGACACACAATGATACACTAATTAAGCACACTTACTTACTTAGTCGTTCCCCTTCTACCGTGAGGTGTAGAGGTTTGGAAGAGAGAGCGCCAGACTATTCTATCGGCTGTCTTCCTCCTGGCCTGGTTCCATTCTAGTCCTCGGTCCTTCAAAGATTGTCTAATGTTGTCCCCAGCGGACTCTGGGTCGTCCTCGGGGTCTGGATCCTTGGCTCTTTGTTTCCCATGCTTGTCGTGGTAGCCGATCTTCTCCCATTCTGCAGACATGGCCAAACCATCTTAGTTGGGACTGTTCTACTTGGGTCTGTAGGGGGTGGCATTTTAGGCCTTGACGTATCGTCTGGTTGCGTACCATGTCTCTTCTTGTTACTTCAACCACCTTCCTCAGATATCTCATTTCTGAGGTTTGGATCTGGCTTTTATGGGTTGTAGTCATTGCCCATGACTCGCATCCATATGTCAAGACTGGGACATAGGTGGAGCGGTATACAGCCATCTTCGTTTTCTTACCAACCTCTCTCTCTTGCTGAGGAATCCTCGATTTATGGCCTGAAAAAGTCTCCCAGCTGCTGCTTTTCGAGTGGCCAACTCTTCTTTGATGCCTCCCTTTCGGTCTATAATAGCTCCGAGGTATTTAAAGTGGTCGACCTGCTCCAGGACCTGTTCTCCCAGCTTAATCTGATGTCTTCTTTCTTCTCGTGATATCACCATGGATTTTGTTTTAGAGCTGCTTATGACCATCCCTCTCTTCTCCAGCTCTTCCTTCCATACTTGCAGGTTGGATTGGAGATGTGCCTCTGATTTAGCAATCAGGGCAACATCATCAGCAAATGCCAGCTCTGAAATATAGACCTGTCTCATCTTCCAGTACCCCACTGAATACTTTCTTGTTCTCTCCTTACATGCCTTGATGACATCGTCCATAAGGAGTATGAAGAGGTAAGGTGATAGGATATCACCTTGTCTTACACCAGTGGTGGTCCTGAACTCTTCTGACTTATGGTTTGCTGTCCTCACATAATTTCTGCAAGACTTGTAGAAGCTCTGTATAGCATGAATCAGAGGTGCTGGAATATTCTTCCTTGCCAAACAGTCCCAAAGTTTGCTCCAAGGGACCCTGTCAAACGCCTTTTCCAGATCTATGAAACAAAGATGGATCTCACTCTTATACTCAAGGGCCTTTTCACTCAGCTGTCTGAGTGTGAAGATTAGGTCTTGAGTACTTCGGTTTGCTCGGAATCCGCACTGGACCTCATCCAATTGTGGCTCAGCTAGGCGTCGGAGTCTCTGCTCTAGGATTCTAGAGTAGATTTTTCCAGGGACACTGAGAAGGGATATGCCTCTATGGTTTCCACACTGTCGATTGTCACCCTTTTTGAAAATTGGTGTTATTATGGCGATCTCCCAATCCTTTGGTATGGTCTTGTTGCACCATGCTGCCTGTAGGACCCTTAAGAGTAACAGGTCGCCTGATGCTCCCATGTACTTAACCATTTCTGGTGTTATACCATCATGCCCTGCTGCTTTGCCCATCTTGATTTTCTCCAGTGCTGCCTTCAGTTCTTCCATCTTTAAGTCATCTTCATCACCATTGGTTTCCTCTTCTGTGCTAGTGGTTATCATTTCTGATGCTTGACCTTGCTCACCATCAAGGAGTTCTGAGAAATATTCTTTCCATCTTCCATTACTTCCTTCGGGGCAGTAAGCAATTTGCCTTGCTTGTCCTTTATAAATTTGAGAGGGCATTGTTTTTCCTTCCTCATGTTCTTTAGGGTCTTATAGAACAATTTCTGGTTTTCTTGTGCATCTTTTTCTAGCTTTTCTCCAAATTCTTCCCAGGACTTCTGTTTTGCGGCTTGCACTTTGTTCTTTACTTCTGTTCTGAGTGTCACATATTCTCTATATTTTTCCATTTGTCCTGTTGTGTTTTTTAGCTCCTAAGTATTGTTTCCATGCCATTTTCTTCTCTCTTATTTTCTCTTTGACTTCCTCTGTCCACCAAGGTGTCCTCTTTCTCTGGTTCCCAAGTCGGACTTCACCACATGCTTCTGCAGCAGCTGTCTTTATGATATCCTTGAATTTAATCCAGAGGGTTTCCAAGTCATCAGGTTGTTCTTCTGTGTTGTTCACCGCTGCAGCAATAAGCCCCTGATATCTGGTCTTAATTTCTGGCTCTCTCTCAGCTTGTAGGTCCTAATGCTCATTTCTCCTGCTCGTTTACTTGGTTTCTTGCGTGATGTTGAGCAGTTCCTAGGCTGAGCAACTCTTTCAGTTGTTCGTTTGATTGTTAGCAGGTAGTGATCACTTCCAATCTCTGGCCCCCTCCAGACTCTTGCATCTCGGACATATTTGAATGAGCTTCTCCGAACAATGGCATAGTCAATCACTGACTTCTCATTCTTTGTTGGTTCACATCTAGTGTATGCATGTATGCGCTTATGGGGGAACTTTGTGTTTGTAATGATCAGATTCTGCTCACTGCAGAATCTAAGGAGTCGCTTTCCATTGTCATTGAGAGTGTCTTCTCCATATCTTCCGATAACTCCACCCCATCTAGCATGGTCATTTCCAACTCTGGCATTAAAATCTCCGAGCATGATAACTTCATCTAGGCAGTCATCCACTGTCCTTTGAAGCAGCTCGAAGAATTCCTCCTTGACCTCTGCTCTCTCATCCTCATTTGGCCCATACACTATGACCAGGTTGACTATGGTTTCTCCTTCTTTTAGTTTCACAACCATAATGCGCTCTGAGACAAAGTTCCACCCCTTGATACTATCTTTTTGATTTTGGGCCACAATGCAACCCACACCCCCTTTAGCTCTTTCGGATATGGGTACACCACTGTAGAGCAGCGTGTTGCCATTGAGATCCATGACTCCTTGTCCTTTTTTCTTCTAATTAAGCACACAAAAAAGTTTATGTTTACAACTGGACATGCAATGATACTTTGATCAAAAGTAGGAGATTGTGTTTAGAAGTGGATACACAATGATACCTTGATCAAACATGAAAGTTCAGAATTGAACACACAAATGATCAAACATGAAAGTTTATGTTCACAACTGGACACAAATGATAACTTGATCAAACATGAAAGTTTATGTTCAGAAATGTACACACAAATGAGACATATTTCTCATTGCCAAGTACTCACAGGCAATTTAATTTGATCCCTCAACCACACGAGGTAGCTCTGAAGGTTCTTGCGATCCATCTGCTCCTTGGACCAGCAGGCAATCTTGGCAATAATGCGACTTGCCTGGAAAAATAGGTTCATTGCTGTCAGTCTACTGTCCTATTTTGATTAATTCTAGCACTTCTTCCATCTCTCTCCCCTCCCACCAAGCACAGAATGAAAGGAAAGAGAGAGTTGAAAGCTGCTAATCTTACACATTAATGACAAGGCTGTCATGAACAATATGCATCTCCTTTTTCACCACTTATGGAGCATGGAGTCACCACTGTGGCTGACCCCCTTGCAAGAAGCCTGCATCAAAGCACATGCTCCTTTAGTGGTGGTTGCTGTGTCAATTTGTTTGACATGATACTGTTGCCAGCACCATGCACAAGTCACCTTTCATGACACAACAGTCACCTTTCATGACACAACAGTCACCTTTCATGACACAGGGCTCATCAATAAGATGCACACACAAAAATAATATAACATTAGCATGCAGTCAGTTTTACACATGAAAGATAACTAGAAACACAGGGAATTTCGAGGTCTACCCTTCACCAGCCATAGTTACAAAAAAAGGAGACAAAGAAGAGAAAAACTGGCACGTTAAGAGAAAAAGACAAAGGACACTGCAAACACGTTGGAAAAATAGATAAATATGTAAAAAGAAAACATGAGTGAAACAGAAATTTGAAAAGAAAAAAGTAAAGCTAAAAAACACAAGTAAAAATACAGAACAATAAAGAAATATCAACGCAAAGCAGCTAATAAACAAGAGAAATGCAAAACTGAAAGTGAAATAACAAAAAATATTAAACAGAAAGGCCTAACATGTTGTAGTTGTTTGCATTCACTCGACCATATCTCACTCTTACATGCTGGCTTTTTTTTAGCGGTATGTACATTGTGTTGTAGTTTACAGCAGAGCTGCAATATATACGCCTTTCGGCCAGACACATCCGATTTTAGCATGCAATTTTTACGGGTTTAGCTTTCCCTGCCATCCCACGCCTTTATGTATGCTTTACCTCATGTCCATACAATAGTGGAAACCACACACAGTCCTGTAAGGCAGCATTCACCAAAATGGGAAAGGCCGAATATGAAATCAAAAGCAGCAAGTCAAGAAGGATAACGGTTCTCTGCAACAGCAGAAAGACTAATGACTGTGGTTTACCCCGAAATGTCCAGTGTTGCTAGTGTATATTATACATTTGTAAAAATGACCCCATACAAATTTTTTTGTTTGGGGTGTTATCTTCCACTTTTACAGACGTCCCCTTTAAAATGAACAATATCCATATATGCATGACCTTCATTTCCTTTTTCACTCCTTATGGAGCAAATAGTTACCACTACATCACATAACTTATGGAGCAAATAGTCACCACTACATCACATAACTTATGGAGCAAATAGTCACCACTACATCACATAACTTATGGAGCAAACAGTCACCACTACTGTGATGATATTGCCTCCCCTGCTTTGCAGTAGTGGTCCAACAGTGGCCAAAACTCAAGAGTATCTATTATAGGCTTCAATGGAGCCTATCTTTACAAAAGATTACTCTTGGCAGAAATGTAAATAGAAGAGTAGTAAAGCTTCTATCACATGGGAGTCTTCACAAGATATTTAGATAAGTGAAAACAATGCTGGCTGTTGCTGAGCACGTTAATTCTGTAATCTGCCGACAACTTTTGTGAAGGATTTAAGCAATGGTTTATTCTAGTTCGTTAAGCCCCCACCACTGAGTTAATCAGTGGAATTATTATTATAATATAGCTCTGCGTAGAGTGTGTGTTTAGTAACTTTGACTGAGACAAATATGTAGTACATTTAAAATGACTGAATCGAAGTTAAATTGGTATAATTACAAAAATAAAATTTAATAATCACTTTAAGTTTAACAGTTTAAAAGAAAGGAATAATAGTTAATTACAAAATAAAGTTTTCATCCCTCGGGTGATGGTTTTTTATAAGAGGTTCAAGTGGCAGCATACGGGTTAACTTAGCTGCCAGTGACGATTCTGATCCTCCTCCTCCTGATGAGTTGGTTTTCTGTACACTGTGTTCACTCGTCTCTGGTCAAGGTTCGTAGGGTGAAGCTTGTTTCCCAGGAAAGTCTAGGACAGTCTTCAAAGCTGGTCTTCCGTCTTAAAGCGTAACCACTCGTCCCTTCTTGTCCCAGAAATGGTCCTTTTTGCTGGTACCACCAATAAGCCAATCTTGGCTCACAGACATTTTTGCTCAGAGGACTTAAAAAATAAGGGCACAGGCAGCTGCCCACGTGTACTAGGGGTTGTTAATTTTAACTTCAATTCCCTCTGACTCTGTGTCTTTCTTCAGTTTCCTAGTCCCCGTGTTCCTTATTAAAATGTAGAGATTTCCTGTGCATTGTCTTATTTGGTTCTCCAATAAAAGGTCCGGTTAAAAAAAGGAATTATTAATCTAGTCTTCCCTCTGGCGAGGTCTGATGTTGTCTTGGCGAGCGTGAAATTCACAGTGAAATAAAACTGCGAAAATGGTCAGACTATATTCCCTGCCTTCCCACGCCTTCATTTGTTATGGAGTTAAATAAACGCTCCAATCATATTCAAACAAGTCGGGTGTGGTACATTCATAATATTTCCGAAATGGAAATATTTTGCAACGGTCACATCTCCTATATATGGTAATATGATGTCCGATGCCCTTGTGTATTTCTTCCTCGTCTTCTTCCTCGTTCGCCCTGAAAAGGACGGTAGTTGCATTGTGTCTGTTTACGCCGTAGCTGTGATATCTGCACCTTTCGGTCGACACATCCGACTTCAGCACGGCATTTTTTTGGACCGGGTTTGCCTTCCCTCTTCGATCCGTACTCGCTCAGCCAGACTGCACTGCTGCAGACTGTTTCCAGGACCACCATGTGGAGGTGGAGTACGGTCTTGGTCAGCTCTGGTTCGCTGACCCTGATGCAAGCAGTCAAGCTATGCCCTTGTGTACAAACTTACAGACAGATCAGGGAACTCACATGACAACATGTGTAAGCTGTAATACTTATTACTTTATTAGAAAGTAATGTTGTCATAACAAGTCGGCCTGGAAGTGGTTATGTCACACTTGTCTGCCCACATGTGTCACACAGACAGTAATCTCGTTATCTGTCGTATGAGTACGCAAGACTCAGTGTTTGCCCAGCTGGGTTACCAACCGAGTTGTCTTATCAGCGATTCAATCTAAACACGCCGGCGACTATCTTATCTTAGTTGCTCACCGCAAGCCAGGATGACCGGGTAACAAACCGGTGACATCACAGAGAGGAGTGTCGAATGATTTGATAAAATCAAATATCTGCTACTTAGCAGAAAAATAACGAAGAAAGAAAGAAAGAAAAGTGCGATACTTGAGAGCACATAATAAAAATTAGTACCACAAATGTACCGATACTGCCAGAGAGAAACATAGATCGATAGGGGCTGCCCCGTTTTGTCACAACTACATCACATAACTTATGGAGCAAACAGTCACCACTACATCACATAACTTATGGAGCAAACAGTCACCACTACATCACATAACTTATGGAGCAAACAGTCACCACTACATCACATAACTTATGGAGCAAACAGTCACCACTACATCACATAACTTATGCTCTTGTAGCACTGGTTTCTGTAGCATTTTCTTTTACATGATGAGATTGCCATTGCCCGTGCACAGCTTCATATTAGTCACCTCTCATAACGTGTATGATACAGGAGCAGTATATTAGTCACCTCTCATAACATGTATGATACAGGAGCAGTATGTTAGTCACCTCTCATAACATGTATGATACAGGAGCAGTATATTAGTCACCTCTCATAACATGTATGATACAGGAGCAGTATATTAGTCACCTCTCATAACATGTATGATACAGGAGCAGTATATTAGTCACATCTCATAACATGTATGATACAGGAGCAGTATATTAGTCACCTCTCATAACATGTATGATACAGGAGCAGTATATTAGTCACCTCTCATAACATGTATGATACAGGAGCAGTATATTAGTCACCTCTCATAACATGTATGATACAGGAGCAGTAAGTATATTAGTCGCCTCTCATAACATGTATGATACAGGAGCAGTATATTAGTCACCTCTCATAACATGTATGATACAGGAGCAGTATATTAGTCGCCTCTCATAACATGTATGATACAGGAGTAGTTCTTTTCTTGTTTTGTCTCCGAAGAGAAACTCAGGAACCATATGGGGCATTTATATCACCTTGACCTTGAGAAAACTGACCAATCTGAATATGCTACAATCTACTTTGGTCTTTCAGCTCCATGTGGAGCATAGATCTTCAATTAGCTCATGTCAAGTCAACCTGTTCGTGTGTTTTAACTTCTTTCTTTTTCTTTATTCTGTTTACATCAGTCTTTAGATCTCATCATCACATTCTAAATGTGTCACTAAGTCAAACTCCACAGCATATCTGACTCAAACTTTACAGCACATCTGACTCAAGCTTTACAGGATATCTCACTGAAACGTTACATCATATCTGACTCAAACATTACAGTACATCTCACTCAAACTTTACAGCACATATGACTCAAACTTTACAGTATATCTCACTCAAACATATTTAACTCAAACTCTACAGCACATTTGACTCAAACTTTACAGTATATCTCACTCAAACATCAATCAATCAATACCCTTTAGCTCCCCAAGGAGCATAGGCCTTCAACAAACATATGCCAAGTCTTCCTGTCCTGTGCCATCCACTCAAGATCTTTCCTTGTTTTCTTCATCATTTTCACCTCTGTTTCCAGTTCTCTTCTCCATGTGTTTTTTGGTCTACCTCTGCCTCTCTTTCCCTGTGGATTCCAGAAAAAGAACTGCCTTGTAATGCTATCAACAGGTTTCCTCAATGTGTGTCCTATCCATCACCAGCGTCTTCTTCTCAACTCATGTTCCACTGGCACTTGTCTGGTTCTTGTCATCAATTCCACATTTGTGACTTTGTCATACCATTTCAGTCCTTCTATTCTACGCAAGCACCCATTTATGAAAGTCTGTAGCTTTTTGGTTGTTGTTTTTGTTGTTCTCCATGTCTCAGAGCCATACAATAGGACTGACTTCACATTTGAGTTGAAGATTCTTATTTTCGTGTTGGACTTGATTTCTCTTGTTCGCCATATGTTTCCCAATGCAATGAAAGCTCCTCTTGCTTTTTGTATTCTTATTTTGATATCACTGTCTGTCCCTCCAACTTTGTCTATATTACTTCCAAGTGTAAGATTCTACATCTTTTAGTGGTGTTTCTTCAAGTTCAACCATGTTATCATTTCTTGCATTTATTCTCATTCTTCTTCTTCCGTCCTTAGCCACTGACCGTCAAAGCAGTCAGTGGCCATTACGCCTAGTGGCGTCTTAGGGCAACAGCAGATAGGTTTTCTTTGCCATTGTTTCCCATCACGCCTATTGGCGTCTTTAGGGCAACGGCAAATCAATCCATTTGATTTATTCTCATAATCTTTGTCTTTTCCCTGTGTATTTTCAGGCCCACTTGTTGTAACCTCTCATCGAGAATTTTCATTTTCTCTTGCATCTGATTATGGTTATGGGACAGAAGAGCCAAGTCATCTGCAAAATCCAGATCATCAAGCTGTTTAGTCAGATTCCACTGGATTCCATTTCTGTTGTGTGATGTCGATGTTTTCATAACCCAATCTATTGCTGGTAAGAAAAGAAATGGAGACAAGAGGCATCCCTGTCTCACTCCCGTTCTAATCCTAAACGGTTCTGTAAGTTGTCCTTCATGAAGAACTCTACATGTCATGTCTTCATAGGTCTTCTTTATTAAGTTAATGATCTTCATGGGAACTCCATAATGCCTCATCAATTTCCAAAGCGATTCTCTGTCTACACTGTCAAATGCCTTTTCATAGTCCACGAATCCGATGTATAGTGGTGAATTCCATTCCAGACTTTGTTTAACTATTATTCTCAATGTGGCTATCTGGTCTGTACAGGATCTATTTTGTCGAAAACCTGCTTGTTCATCTCTCAGTTGCTTGTCTATGGATACTTTTGCTGGCACTGATAGTAACAATATTCCTCTATAATTTGTGCACTCTTGTAAATTTCCCTTCTTAGGCAACTTGACCAGATAACCTTCCTTCCATTCTGCTGGTATTTCCTCTCTCTCCCAGACTTTGCCAAGTAGTTTGTATAATATCTCTGTAGAGGTATCAATATCTGTTTTGATGGCCTCTGCTGGAATGCAATCTGGACCAGCTGCTTTTCCATCTTTCAGAAGCTTTATGGCTTTCTTTCTTTCTTCTCTACTTGGTCGTTCACAGCTGATTTGTAGCTCCTCTTCTGCTGGCTGGATGTCTGGGGGATTAGTTGGAGATGGTCTATTGAGAAGTTCCTCAAAATGTTCTGTCCATCTCTTCATTTGTTCTTGTATATTACTAAGCAATTTTCCATTCTTATCTTTTATGAGGCCATTTGCTTGCTTATATTTCCTGTTAGCTTCTTTGTGTTGTTGTACAGGTCCTTCATATTTCCTTTTGCTGCAGCTTCCTCTGCTTCCCTTGCCAAATCATCAATATATTTCATCTTGTCTCTTTTGATGTTTCTTCTTACTTCTTTGTTTGCTACTATGTACACTTCCTGAGCCTAGGCTTTGGAGCTTCTGGTTTTGCTTCTGTTTAAATCTGCTTTCTTGTTTTTCCTGTCTTCTATCTTACTAATGGTTTCTGTTGTTATCCATGCTTTGTGCTGATGTTCTCTTTTTCTCAGTACTTCTTCACATGTCTCATTCCATATATTTTTACTTGTTGCCAGTGGTCTTCCGTATCTGTTTCATCTTCCAGCTGTTCTAGTATTTGGTATTTGTTGGATACTGTGATTGAAAATTTTTCTCTTATTTCCTGATTTCTTAGATATCCCACATTATACTGTTGTCTATAGCTATATGCTGTTGTAAATTTCTTGAGTTTTAATTTTGTTTTAGCCAACAGAAGATGGTGGTCTGATACAACATCTGCTCCTCTACATACTTTCACATCATGCAATGATGACCTAAACTTCTTGCTTATGCATATGTGATCAATCTGATTCTCAGTTCTGTGGTCTGGTGATATCCATGTTGCTTTATGTATTCTTTTATGTGGAAATATGCTTCCTCCTATAGCTAGTTGATTTGAAGCACAGAAGTTTGCTAATAGTTCCCCATTCTCGTTCATCATACCTAATTCCTGCTTTTCCATGATTTCTTCAAAGCCAGTGTTGTCTGTTCCTATTTTCGCATTTAGGTCCCCCATCAAAATTGTGATGTCCAAGACACTTTGTAGACTGGTGTAAAAGTCTTCTTTCACAGATTCTTCTTTATCGTTTGTTGGTGCATAACACTGAATGATGTTTATATTTACTTTCTTTTTGGCTGATTTAAACCTTGCTGTTATAATTCGGGGTCCCATTGCTTCCCATTCTATAAGTGCCTTCTGTGCTTCCTTGGACAGCATTAGAGCCACCCCTTCACTGTGGTGGGCTCTTTCCTCCTCATGACCTGAGGACAACACCATTTCTCCTGTGATCAATCTCTTCTTCTTTATGCCTTTCCACCGTGTCTCGCAGAGACCCAGGATATCAATCCTGTAATTTGACATTTCTGCTGCTACCTGTGCAGTTTTCCCTTGTTCACACAGAGTGCGAACATTCCAGGTGCCAATCCTGGAGATTTTCCTAGACGAAAAAAGGTTAGTCGGCAACCCAGACTCCTTTCGGCTTTCTCTAGGTTGCTTCATGCGCCTCCTTTCCAGAGGACCTTCTTCTGTCTTGGGCGGCTGAGTTGATTTATATTCTTTATTTGACTTGTCCATGTTTGTTGAAGTTTTTGTGGTAAAATGTTTTTTACGGGATGGGGTAACCAGCCCCATGCCCAACCCTCCTTAGTCGCTTTTTACGACATGCCTGGTAGGGTACAGTGTTACTATTCTCTGCTCTCCTTTCAGGCCCCGGTAACACACGGGTGCACTCAAACATATTTGACTCAAACTCTACAGCACATCTGACTCAAACTTTACAGTATATCTCACTCAAACACATTTGACTCAAACATTACATCAAATCTCACTCAAACTCTACAGCACATCTGACCTGGTAGACTATGAATTTATCGTCACGGTCAAGCAGATGGAAAAATGGCTGCCACACCGATTCTTTGTTCTTCTTAGCAACAGCCTTGAATATTTCCACCCTGCTCTTGTCCTCCTGCAAGAGACAGGAAAGCCATTAATTTGAGCCAAAATAAAATTTTAAAAATATTAAAAAACAACAATTCTTTGAATAATTTATTAATACTGCAGAGGAATACAAAAATTGACAATTGTTTAAGAGGATTTGAGGGATGAAGTCCTTGTTTAAGAGGATTTGAGGGATGAAGTCCTTGGATAGTCTTGAAAAATTTATGGGAATACAAAAATAATGAATGTGAACCCCCTAAAATTATGGATGTGTCCAGCTTGTCAGAAATTGCTGCTTTAAAAAGGGTGACTCATCCATAAGCTCTACAGACTCCATCAAGTAAGATAGTCTACCAATAAATATTTTATCTCATGGCTCACGAATTTGTATAAGACATATAACAACTCATAAGATTATTTATGGAGACTGTTAGAGAATGTATTCATTCCCTCACTGTGTGCCATTCGGACTAGCATTCACAGCCATGCCTTACAGTCTCCAGTGTCTTGAATCAGCTGTGTCTTCAAGCTATTCTCATGCCATGTGGTCAGTATGGTAAGGCATTCCTCAGTCTTCCTCCTCTCTGAGAAGAAATGTTTGGCTGCTACCGAATTCTCAGTTTTTAAAAAGACAGTATCATGAGGCTACACACAACCTATATTACCTAATAAACAGATGGAAAGAAGTATGCAAGCAGAAGAGATGTGGTTTCAAAGAAAAGAGAACAGCAAGACAATCCAAATGAGGAAATTCTCAGAGAACCAGATGACAGTCATCAATCAATCTGGCAGTCAAAGTTCACTTGACATGTCTTCTTCTTTCTTTGTTCGTCCTGAAAAGGACGTTGGTTGCGTTGTGTCCATTTACAGCAAAACTGCGATATTTGCGCCTTTCGGCCGACACATCCAACTTCAGCACAGCATTTTTGGGACCGGGTTTGCCTTCCCTCTTCAATCCCTACTCACTCAGCCAGACTGCAGTGATGCAGCCTGTTTCCAGGACCACCACTTGGAGGTAGAGTAGGGTCTTGGTTAGCTCTGGTTCGCTGACCCTGACGCAAGTAGTCTAGCTATCGGTCGCTAACTCTTGTCGCGTCTTAGGTCCCTAACTTGACATGTCATGACAAGAGTACAATTTGAGAATCTCATAATAACTGATAAATTTAATTGAAGAAAAATAAAAGTATCTCCACAAAATAACCATACTGCAAGGAAAAAGACTAAAGACGTGGCTGATTGAAGACCTCCATAGAACACAGGAATTAGAAATAAATGGTAAATATGTTAAATAAATGTATTCACATCTAGATCGTTTTCAGCTTCGGGAACATTCAATTGTGTCTCTGGTGGTTCCTTGTTCAGAGTTTCTCTGAAGTGCTCTGCCCATCTTGTTTCCTGTCCCTCTGCTGTCGTGATGAGATTACCTTGCTTATCTCTTACTAATGTAATATTGTTTGCACCTCGTTTTCCGCTGATGAATACAGACATTCCACGAAAAGAAGAAATCATCACAGCAATCAAAGGGTTAAAGAACGGCAAAGCTCCGGGCCATGATAACTTAAATGCAGATCTATTTAAGACAGACCCTGAGCTAGCAGCAGAACTATTAGAACCATTATTTGCACAAGTCTGGAAAACGGGGACAACACCATCAGAGTGGAACAAAGGAATAATTGTCAAATTGCCCAAAAAGGGAGATCTTGCAGACTGCAATAATTGGAGAGGAATCACTCTTCTCTCAGTTCCCAGCAAAATACTAGGCAGGATAATTATACAGAGAATTTCAAAGGCAGTAGACCACAAACTGAGGAAAGAACAAGCAGGATTTAGAAAGAACAGGAGATGTGTAGATCATATATTCACTCTCAGGAACATTGTAGAGCAGTGCTCAGAATGGCAAAGACAGCTTTACATTAATTTTGTTGATTTTGAAAAGGCTTTTGACAGCATACATAGGGACAGTTTATGGAAAATACTGAGGGCTTATGGAATTCCAAGCTGCATAGTGTCAATCATAAAAAGCCTCTATGCCAACTTTACGTGCAGTATTGGGCAGAGCAACCTAACCTTTGAGGTGAAGACAGGAGTACGACGGGGATGCCCCTTATCAACCACTCTATTTTTAACAGTCATAGACTGGGTGATGCGCCAGACAACAGAGGGCAGTCCAAGAGGAATAAGATGGACAACATTTTCTACATTGGAAGATCTGGAATATGCAGATGACATTGCACTACTAGCACATTCACATCAACACATCCAGGAAAAAACGGATAGACTCAATAAGTTTAGCCAGCAGGTGGGCTTGAACATCAATTTAAAGAAGTCTGAGGTCATGACGCTCAATGTGAGCAACCCTGAGCCCATATCAGTAAGGAATCAGCAATTGGTACAGACAGATACCTTCACATACCTAGGAAGCATAGTAACACCAGATGGCGGGGCAGGCAAAGACATCAACATCAGAATGAATAAGGCAAGAACAGCCTTCTTTAGCCTAAACAACATCTGGAAGTCCTCCCAATACAGCACAAGCACAAAATTAAGATTATATCAGAGCTGTGTGCTTTCTGTGCTTCTCTATGGTGCAGAATGCTGGAGAGTTACAGAGAAGGAAATGTCAAAATTGTCCTCTTTTCACACAACATGCCTAAGAAAAATTCACCGAATCTTTTGGCCGAATACCATCACTAACCAAGATCTGCTTACTCGTAGCAAGCAAGAGGACATGCACACCATCATAGCTGGCAGACGCTGGAGCTGGGTTGGTCATGTCCTCAGAAGAGACCCTGATGCCATCACAAGAACAGCTATGCTTTGGACCCCTGAAGGAAAACGAAAGAGAGGCCGACCAAAAACAACCTGGCGGAGGACTGTGGAGACTGAGATGCAAAGAATGAACCAGAGTTGGGGCACTGTACGAAGGATGGCCACCGACCGAGCAAAGTGGAATCAATTTGTTACAATAGAAATAAGAGTACATGTGTACAACAGAAATAAGAGTACCTGTGTACAACAACAGAAATAAGAGTACATGTGTACAACAACAGAAATAAGAGTACATGTGTACAACAACAGAAATAATCCCTTTTCTTCAACACATTTGACTTGCCTAACAGGACTATCTATGTGCTTTATACATGTTCAGGGGTTCAGAGATATTGTTCCAATGAACTTTTTACACATGGACTATATTACTCAGGGATATGGGAGTCTATATGTCTATAAAGCATAAAGTCCACAACACCGACTGATGAGCCAGGTCCTGTCCACAGCAAGATCAGGATGACAGCTGACAGATGCATTCATCCATAACATTAAAGCAGTTAAAATGTCTTCCCCAGTAATAACATTTAATCACAAAACTCTTGCAAAGTTTTAAACAAAGAAATGTAACAAAATGACAGTTTATCAGCCAATGCTTAAATCTGCAAATTACATAAAATGATAAACAAATGCACCATACCTGCAGAACATCATCAAGCATGGTTAAAACATACTGCAAAGTCTGATCTCTAGAGATTCCTTCCATTAGCATACGGAAAACTATGGCAAACTGAAAGGATCAAAAGACAGATTAAACCAGTAAATCAAGAACACAAAGTTAACTAAAACAGAAAACATAACAAGTTCCAAAGGTTGTTATTGCCGGGAGTTGTAGTGAGGATAAGCTCTCACTGCAGATAAAATACTTCTATGGCACGCGCCTCAAACAGCCTCTGACAACCAAGTCCAGCTCCCGGCCTTCACGTGTGGCTCAATTTGAGCCCGGCGGAACTGTTTCCACTGACGGGAGAAGGGGCAAAAGCGAGCGACTGGCGCCTTAAAACCAGCAGCTTCGGGCAGATAGGGCTCGTGATCCTTGGTTGGTAGCTTATCTAAGAGAAGGAACTCTGAATTCAAACCACCGCTGCCTTGCGGGAATATCCATTTGTGGAATTGGCTTCGGGAGTAAACCCTGAGGATAAATCCGGAGTCGGAGTCCCTAAGGCAGTCTAATGTTGATTCGACATTATTCTGGCAACTCCTGCGACATGGCTGGTACCAAACTGTATCGGCTACTGCCGTTCCTTTGGATCTACCGGCTGTGTGGAGAGGGGGAACATGCTGCATGGGCAACAGCTTGATCTCCATATAACTGTGCCCAAGCTCGCGCCCTGGAGAGGACACTCCAGCTTCACCCTATAGGTGTCGGCAAAACACGGGAAGTAGCAGTTACCGGTTATAAGCATTTTGCCCAATTGGCGTAGGGCATGGCGCCAGGGGCTACTTCCGACAGTGGGAGAGGTTCTAGGATCTCACTGGATAGCTACCGCCCGCTTCAAGCTGGGCAGCCCCCAGTCAATAAGGTGTTGTCCCGCCACTGTCTGCTTTCCCCATTGGGTGCATGGGGATTAGGGTCAAACCCGAACTGTGGACAGAAAATTTTGCACCAAGCAATTATCGAAAAAATAGAAATAAGCAAACTCTCAGATTGGGATGCTGGAACGTCCGGACTATGTTGACTGGACTATCCAAAAACCTACAGGATGTAAACGATGTAAGGAAGACAGCCATAATTAATGATGAGCTTAAACGACTTCAGGTGGATATAGCTGCACTTCAGGAAACGCGCCTGGCGGGCTCTGGAACGGTGAGCGAGAAGGACTACACATTTTATTGGCAAGGGAAAGATCTTAATAAAGCTAGAGAACACGGAGTAGGTTTTGCGGTCAAAAAATCGCTAACTAACATGGTTGAACCAGGCGAGAACGGATCAGAATGCCTGTTAACGCTCCGCCTGCAAACTAGCACAGGTCCCATCACCCTTGTCAGTGTGTATGCTCCTACTCTGTACTCTGCCTCAGAAGCTAAAGATGAGTTCTACGAGAATCTAGCAGCAGTAATCAAAAGCATACCTAGGCAAAACTTGATGCTGTCAATAGTCTGCCAACTATGGAGGAGCTGGATGCCGAACCACCATTAGAGGAACTCAGTAAGGCCATTGATAGCTTGGCCTCTGGCAAAGCACCAGGCAGTGATGGGATTCCTCCTGATTTAATCAAATGCTGTAAGAAAACGCTATTACATCCCCTGCATAGGATGCTGTGCCAGTGCTGGGAAGAGACAACTATTCCTCAAGACATGCGAGATGCCAAGATTGTAACACTGTATAAAAATAAAGGAGACAGAAGTGATTGCAATAACTACAGAGGCATCTCTCTTCTTAGTATTGTTGGTAAGGTTTTTGCCAAAGTCATCTTAATGCGACTACATAAGTTAGCTGAGCGCATATATCCAGAGGCACAGTGTGGATTCCGAGCTGGCAGATCAACAACAGACATGATCTTCTCTCTCCGCCAGCTTCAGGAAAAATCAAGAGAGCAGAAAGACCATTATATATCGCCTTTATAGACCTCACAAAAGCATTCGACCTGGTTAGTAGGGATGGACTCTTTAAAATCCTCCTGAAAATAGGCTGCCCTTCTAAAATGCTGGAAATGATAAAGTCATTCCATGATGACATGAAGGGAACAGTCCAATATGCTGGAAGCACGTCACAGCCCTTTGATATACGAAGTGGCATTAAACAAGGCTGTGTTCTGGCTCCGACCCTCTTCGGAATCTTCTTTGCCTTACTCTTGAAACATGCATTCAGAAATGCAACTGAAGGAATATGCCTTCACACTAGGTCAGATGGCCGTCTGTTTAATCTTTCAAGGCTGAAGGCAAAAACAAAAATCAGAAGGGTCACTATAAGAGACTTGTTGTTCGCTGATGATGCTGCAGTCGTCACTCAAAGCCAACAGGAGCTTCAGAGCTTGATGAATCGCTTCACTAAAGCATGCAAGGACTTTGGCCTCACAATAAGTCTAAAGAAAACGAATGTGCTGAGTCAGGATGTGGGTGCTGCACCAGTTATCACTATCGATAACTATGAATTGGCAGTGGTGCACCACTTCACATACCTAGGGTCTACCATCAATGACAAACTCTCACTGGATACAGAAATCGACAGCCGCATTGGCAAAGCTGCAGCTACCTTTGCCCGCCTCACATCGCGTGTTTGGGGAAACTCCAAACTCACAATGAAGACCAAAGCTGCGGTATATAATGCCTGCGTCACCAGCACACTCCTATATGGCAGCGAGACCTGGACGACCTATGCTAAGCAAGAAAGAAGGCTCAATATCTTCCATTTACGGTGTCTACGCCGCATCCTCGGCATTTCGTGGAAAGATAAAGTGACAAATGTCGAGGTGTTGTCACGTGCTGGCCTTCAAAGTATGTATACACTGCTTAGACAGCGCAGACTTCGCTGGCTTGGCCATGTTCGCCGCATGGAAGATGGTCGCATCCCAAAAGATATCTTCTACGGACAATTGGCAGATGGCAAGAGAACAGTTGGGCGACCACAGCTGAGGTTCAAAGATGTGTGCAAGAGAGATATGAGGGCACTGGACATGGATCCAGCAACATGGGAGGATGAAGCTGCCGAACGCACTAAGTGGCGATGCTATTTACGGCGCCACCTCAGATTGGGCGAAGAGAGGCTCACACAACAAGCAGAGGAGGGGAGAAAACGTCGAAAGGAGCAACAGGAAAATAAGCAGCTGAGGGCTGTCACCTCAGGGGCGCATTCCCATAGTCAGTTATGACTGAAGGGGCTATTATTATTATTATTATAACAAACAATGTTAACACCTTGAAAGGAAAGTCTGAGACATTAAAAAATCCAGTTATAATATTGCCCTTCAACAACACCCCAAGGAACACAGGCCTTAAAACAACAATAACAACAAAATGTGTGTCCTGTGCCTATCTATACTACTGGACAAAAGTTAAGGGCCGCCATTCAGTTTAGATAAGGTTTATATAATTGATTGGCAAACTGTAAAGACAAGTGAAAATGTCATTAAAACTGAGCTCAGAGAAATGTATATACATTTCTGTGTGCACTAGGTTAATTTTTTTTAAATGTCCAAAAACTGGGTCACTTTAACCCGCACGTGAAAATTGCCATTGTTGCTGCAAAAGCTAGTGGTTTTTGCAACACGCCCCACTAGTTCAAAAGGTGAAAAAGTGAGTCGAATTTCTTTTTGTTAGTAAGTCACACATTATTAAAAAGACGTGACTGATCTTTTCCACGGATGAATCAACTTTATTTTGTAATAAATTGTTTACACCTGGTTGCATTTATTTGGTCCATAGTGGAGTTTTTCTTGGTGGCCCTTAACTTTTGTCCAGTAGTATATTTTTTTTCCTTTTGAATTTCTCTGGGTTTTTTTGTTGCCCCTTAAGAACCATGAGGCCATCACTGTAGTTACCTCCCTTGCAGGACGCCTGAAACAAAGCATGTCACAAGCTCTTGCATCACTTAACACTTTGTTTTACGTCATGAGGCTGTCAACTGCTATTTTTATTTGATCAAATGCTGATTTTTATTCAGTTCTGTCTCAATTTTTTGGTGTTTCTTCATCAACAAGATATATTTGTTAACATGTTCAGCTGCTCTACTACTGTATTTTGTTTCTCGCAAGGTTTGTCAACTGACTTTTACAGTACCCTGTCTGATATACACACTGAAAATCATTCAGAAGGACACAGCCTCGGTAAATACATTTTTAAAACTTAGAAAACGCAGCAAACTTCAAATAAGTGGGGGGGGGGGGGGGAATGTACGACCTTTCATTCATTCATTACTCTTCAGCTTCCCATGGAGCACAGGCCTTCAACAGAAACATGCCAAGCTCTCCTGTCCTGTGCCATCCATTCAAGGTCTGTCCATGACTTCTTCATGTGCCTCATGTCTTATGTCTAATTCCCTTGTCCACGTCTACCTAGGCCTCCCTCTATTTCTCTTATCATGGATTCCAGAAAAAAAGACTATCAGCTGGTTTTCTCAATGTGTGTCCTATCAGCTGGTTTTCTCAATGTGTGTCCTATCATCAGCTGGTTTTCTCAATGTGTGTCCTATCAGCTGGTTTTCTCAATGTGTGTCCTATCATCAGCTGGTTTTCTCAATGTGTGTCCTATCAGCTGGTTTTCTCAATGTGTGTCCTATCATCAGCTGGTTTTCTCAATGTGTGTCCTATCATCAGCTGGTTTTCTCAATGTGTGTCCTATCATCAGCTGGTTTTCTCAATGTGTGTCCTATCAGTTGGTTTTCTCAATGTGTGTCCTATCATCAGCTGGTTTTCTCAATGTGTGTCCTATCATCAGCTGGTTTTCTCAATGTGTGTCCTATCAGTTGGTTTTCTCAATGTGTGTCCTATCATCAGCTGGTTTTCTCAATGTGTGTCCTATCATCAGCTGGTTTTCTCAATGTGTGTCCTATCAGCTGGTTTTCTCAATGTGTGTCCTATCATCAGCTGGTTTTCTCAATGTGTGTCCTATCATCAGCTGGTTTTCTCAATGTGTGTCCTATCAGCTGGTTTTCTCAATGTGTGTCCTATCATCAGCTGGTTTTCTCAATGTGTGTCCTATCATCAGCTGGTTTTCTCAATGTGTGTCCTATCATCAGCTAGTTTTCTCAATGTGTGTCCTATCAGTTGGTTTTCTCAATGTGTGTCCTATCATCAGCTGGTTTTCTCAATGTGTGTCCTATCATCAGCTGGTTTTCTCAATGTGTGTCCTATCAGTTGGTTTTCTCAATGTGTGTCCTATCATCAGCTGGTTTTCTCAATGTGTGTCCTATCATCAGCTGGTTTTCTCAATGTGTGTCCTATCATCAGCTGGTTTTCTCAATGTGTGTCCTATCATCAGCTGGTTTTCTCAATGTGTGTCCTATCATCAGCTGGTTTTCTCAATGTGTGTCCTATCATCAGCTGGTTTTCTCAATGTGTGTCCTATCATCAACTGGTTTTCTCAATGTGTGTCCTATCAGCTGGTTTTCTCAATGTGTGTCCTATCATCAGCTGGTTTTCTCAATGTGTGTCCTATCATCAGCTGGTTTTCTCAATGTGTGTCCTATCATCAGCTGGTTTTCTCAATGTGTGTCCTATCCAAAGCCAGCATCTTCTACTCATCGCTTGTTCCACTGATGTTTGTCCTGTTCCTTCCATTAGTTCTATATTGGTGACCTTGTCATACCATTTCAATCCTTCTACTCTATGCAAGCAACCATTTATGAAAGTCTGTATCTTTCTGGTTGTTGTTCTTCATGTTTCAGAGCTCTACAAGAGGACTGACTTGACATTCAAGTTGAAGATTCTTATTCCTGAGTTAGATCTATTCTGATATCAATGTCTGTCCCTCCAATTTTGTCTGTACCGCTGCTTGGGTATATGTTTGATCCTACATCTTGTAGCAGTAAGTGAACAACAAAGGTTGCCAGTTTAACTTTTACTCAACAATACATCAACAACAAAGGTTGTCAGTTTAACTCTTACTCAACAACACATCATCAATAGAGGTTGCCGAATAACAACTCTAACTGACATCTACTTACTGCAAGTAAGATTTCCAGTTCACATTGTTTTTTCTGACACTTTCAGCATGTTCCTGCAGTTTTGATGTTGGAATCTGACCAACTGAAGAGGTAAAACATTTTAGCTAAACAGATTTTTTTCTTTAACTTTACAAGAAACTTGTCATGTCTTGAATTTATAAACATTTGTTTGGGAAAACATAATTCTTAACATGAAACAAACATAAATTACTGTAATAATAACAGAAAATGTAAAAATGCCAGGAATCTATCAATTATTACTCAAGTTTTTGTTTAAAGACTGTCACATTCTGTGTAGCAAAAGTAAACAAATAAGTATCACTTCCTCAGTACAGTTTTACAGTAACTTAAGCATCATATGTCAGTGACTTATAAAATAAAGATGGAAATCCACAGAACTTTTTTATTCTAAATTTTGGTGAAAATTTTTCACACTTGAGTTTCTGTCATTTGCAAAAGTTGTATAAAAAATTATATCAGCATAAGGTAGATCAGTGTTTCTCAAGCTGTGTGCCGCAGCGCTTATCAAAGTGTGCCACAAAAATTTTGTAAATTTTCTACATGAAGTATATTTTTGGTGATCATGTAATATAAAACTGATCTTACAGCTTGAATTCATTCAATAGTAGTAACTGGAGCTATTAATTTCTTTGAACAAAAATAGAAATACTTCAAAGTTATTTTAAACAATTAAAAGAAAGTCGAATTGAGAGTTTTGTTTATTCTAAAGTACCCAAAAATTTGTGTATTTAATTAGTATATATCAATGTAATTTTTTATTTAGGCACGGGGTCAGATAGGTGTGCTGCAAATTTTTAGAAAATTGAAAAGTGTGCAGTGAACACAAAAAGGTTGAGAAACACTGAGATAGATACTGATCTACCAGTAGATCACATGGGATGATTTGGCAGACCTCTAGATGGTGGAATGAAAAAGAGAAAGAATTTTAAAGCTAGAGAAATTTTGGACTAGCCCTCTTCTGCCGGCATACCCAGCACAATATCCCCAGGGTTAAAGGTACTTTTTCTGTCTTCCCAGTGAACACTCATGAGAAGACCATCTTTTCTTTGAAGTGAAGTTAACAGTCAGTTAAATATCATTTAGTCTGACTTTATTACTGCTCTGTCAATGGAGTTGCTGTAAGTTTGGAAGATATAAAAGTTATACCGAGGATGCACTTATTCCAAAATCCTAATAGGCAGGCCTATATGTGAAACCTGAAAAGAGACATGATTTTATCAAGGACAATCTTTAGAAAGCTGAGTTTCTAAAGTAGACCCCCACAGCTCCTGGATTGCCTGCCTCTGCTATAAACTGACAATGTTCAATCAAACTGTGAGCCTGAAGTCCACCATTTGAGACATGGTTTTAAATCAGTGCCCTTGGAATGTCAGTCCAACTGGTAGGTAACTTCAGCTGCATGACTGATTGTACAAAGGGAAAAGTGCATGGTTTTTACTTTAAGTCATATATATCTTGATTTTAGCCTCACAGTCATGTGTCTCATTTCCCATTCCGCTCCCAACGAAGCCACCACCACAGCTGGTCCCCTTGCAGGGAGCCTGCACCAAAGCATGCGTGTGCTCTTGCAGTAGTTTCTGTAGAAATTTGTTTTGCATGATGAGGTAGTTTTAGTGACATCGAAGGTTATATAAATGCTAGTCTCTCTCTCTGTGTGTGTGTGTGTGTTTTTTTTTTTTTTTTTTTTTTTTTTAATAACGAAATCACAAATGACACTTTGTGAAGGTTGAGAAGACCGACGACCATAATAGAAGGAAAACGTTTAAGCCAAACGTGCATGAAGAAGACAGCGTTATAAGTAAAAGATAACATCAAGAGACGGGCGAGAAAGTGCCTATCAGAGTGTATCAACAAGACAAGAGACGGGCGGGAAAGTGCCTATCAGAGTGTATCAACAAGACAAGAGACAGAAGGCGTTGGAGATCCATCGCAGCCGACCTTCGATGTGGAGATGGCACCTGACGATGAAGGTTGAGAAGGTGAAGCCGGTGCACAACACTGATACATCTTTACTTACCACTTTTAAGCCGCTCCAAATCTTCGATAAAATGACTAGCTTCCCCTGAGGACATTCTGAGAGAGCTAAATGAATAACAACAGGACGACTAAGACAATAATTGCTTTGGTTTCTAGCTTGACAATCAAAACTGTCGTTCAATCAACTGATTAAAAGTAATGTGGGAGAGTAGTTTCCCTTGAAGTCATATGACAACGGTTGTTCTCGCGAGAATACTAGTTAATTAAAAAGTAACCCACGACGGCTGACAAAATTATTCCGTAGAAAATATATCAGACAAGGGTTTTTTATTTTATTTGAGCACGCGCTCTAATATAACTGACGGATCTTGTGCCTAGGTTGAACAACGCTCTTCATCAGAAATAGACAATACTCCTTACAAACAGAAAATATTATTCATAATGTCACAAAACAGTTTCATGAGTGTAAATGATGATAGTGATTGGTGTTAAGGGTCACTGACCTGATGTTGTAAACTCTTGTTTAAGTGTAACTCAGCTACTGAGTTAATGTCCGATTTTATGTCAGCATTGTTGTGACTTGTGCGTGTGCTGGGAGAAAGCATGTAGTGAATACAAGTCTGGGGTGACTGAGACTTTCTGTGTTTGACAGCCGAGCTGGGCGCTCGAGTCTGTGTTTGGAAGCCGAGCTGTAAGCTCGTATTTGTGACTGAGAGGATCCATAGTTGTGATTATGATATTTATGCTGTGATAGATTCTATCCACTTATTTCTTAATGGCGATGATTTTCTCGCCTGGCGGCGCTCCTGTTGGAGCCATAAATGTATGTTCATGGAGAACATTATAAGGTGACGACTTTTCCACCTTGGAGCTACGGAGAAGTAAGGCGACGCGTTTCCCGCCTTGTGGCTATAGTAGATAAAGTACAGGCGAAGTGTATTGTCCCGCCTGGAGAGGATTCTGTGAATCTATATGGCGATGTTGATGCCGCCTATCACTAATGATAAGTGATATACACCTGGATGGGGATGTATTAGTGCGATGGTGTTTTTCTGCACGTAGAGTTGTTTGAGGGATTATTGTGTGCGAAGAGTGTATACCGCACCAAGGACATTCTGTGTACTGTTATTGTGTGTTTGGAGAGACAATGTATGAATACTGTAGTTTAGTATGTCCTACAGGCAGCGTTAGCCTAAGTATGAGATCAGTGTTGTTGACGAGGTAGTTGATATCCAGGAAACGTATGTGAATGTTCAATAAATGTCATGGAATTGTAACCAGTGGCGTTGTTGATCATCATCTACACACGCCACCCCCCATCATCCTATATCTTATATAGTATCCTTACAACTGGGGACATCATCTATACAGATCCTGACACATAACAAATATAAACAAGACACATATCTTGATTGGCTTCAACTGAGGTTTTTTTAAATAATTAATAGTAGGGATTATATTGAAGTTATCCCCAAAAACACGTACAGAGAAATTTCGTGACATCACGGAAAAAACGGTATTCTTACAGACAGAATGTTTACGGAATTTTGGGGCCCAATACAAACAATTTGGACCCTTGTATATAAGAAGCACACGTTTTAGGGTGCGTGTTGGCCGATTTTGTTATTGTTTTTGTATTTATTTATTTTTTTGGAAGACTTAGTTTTATTTTAATTGATGAAGAAAAATATCCCGTTCAACCTCCTATGGGTTATAATTAGAATAAACAGTGTCTCCGTGTCCATATAATGTGTTTAACTGCCGATATACAAACATGGCTTCGCATTTCTTGTCCTATTGTTGTAAATAGAGTAAATGACAATTTCCAAATTGTGTGTGTTTCCTTCATTCTAAAATTGTAACCTTATCATACGTTTTACATTATTAATGTGTAATAGGTGTTGTGAATAGATAGACCAAAATAATTGCACAATATAGTAAAAACAGTATATAACAAGAACTAAAATTAATGTATTCTTCTTCTTCTTCGTTCGCCCTGAAAAGGACGGTGGTTGCGTTGTGTCTGTTTACAACGTTGCTGTGATATCTGCACCTTTCGGTCGACACATCCGACTTCTGCACGGCATTTTTTAGGACCGGGTTTGCTTTCCCATTTCGATCCACACTCGCTCAGCCAGCCTGCACAGCTGCAGACTGTTTCCAGGACCATCACGTGGAGGTGGAGTGCGGTCTTGGCCAGCTCTGGTTCGCTGGTCCTGACGCAGGCAGTCAAGCTATGAGTCGCTGACTGCGGTCTCTATTGCTGCGTCTTGAGGTCCCAAATTAATGTATAAGAATCAATGAGGGTGTGAGGAAAATGGGTAGTCTGATGGGGGTGCTTGTATGGCTGATGGCAGATAATTGGTGGATTTGATGTAATCTCGGACACCCACGGGCTTTCTCACCACTTTTCACCTTGTTAACATCCGGGCAGTTATGGCAGACTTCTTTTTGGTTTTTTTAATTTTAATTTTATTCTTTTTTATTTATTTTTTTTTTTTAATTGTTTGTTTGTTTCTTGGAAAGGGGAGGTCACACACACAAAAAGTCACACAATTTTGGTTTTGATTTACTCTATTTGGACTGAGTGAAGGGGAGAAGGAGGTACTATATTCGGATCCTAATTATTACCCATCAAGGGTTGAACGGGATACTTTATTTTAAAAAAATATATATATATATTAATTGTCACGTTACTATATGGTGCTTGAAAAGATTATTTGGCCGTTCATAACTGCGCATAAAATATTTTTTTCTTGCATTGTGTACTTTAAACAAAATAATTATGTTAGTGTTAGTGGTGTTGATACTTTGTGTTACGACAGGGTTTATGATGTTAGCCACTTTTATAGTGAGCTCTTTTAAAGTTATGCATTAAGGGGTTTGAAATGCTAATAATATATATTATGTTTCGCGCTTCACGGTATTGAACGCGAATTTGTAGAGTTGCTTAGATTTATGATGACGTGTTGCGTTGGTATGCTAACACGTGACGACATTATAATTGTACCCTTTGTATTCTGAATTCCGTCCTAGTCAGACGTGACTTTTCAACGCTCCCGTTAATGATAGTAATTGTGTAGAGGTTTCTCTATTATATGGCACCAGGGTCTGCCGACTTGATATGGATACAAATAACGTCTCATTTTTGATGGATGAATCATTCTTCGGTTCAAGAATAGTTGCAGGGAGTATATTATTAATAAGTATCCAAATTATAAGTATCGACCAACATTGGTTATTCGTTACCGGATAACCGACATACGGAATCGCGAGTAAATAGCCAGACCTTGTGACGATTAATGAAGTAAATTCAGGAGACGCTCTTATATTTTGCATGAACATGATGTATATTGATTAATACTATGTCTTATGGATTTTCGTTACCGTAAATAAAATGTATCTTGTGGACTCTTACCACCTATGGACTTATCAACTAACTATCGTTGAAGTTTGATCAGTTTCACCCAACATTCGTCACCTTCATATATAAGCACGATCGCTCCAAAGAAATAAGTCAAAGATGATAAAGAGAAAATAAATAAAGACGTGGCCAGAAATAATGAACACTTTTTTATTAATAAAAGAACTGTATAAAATGTCAAGCAGCAAAGACAGACCTCCAAGCCACAAGCACGCGCAACAAAGTGGTAGCACTTTGTGTAGTAGTTTCAGAGGGTCTCTGGGTAGACGACGAAATAATTGGCCTGCTGCTGCGTCTGGCATGTTGTAAGAAGTAACTAATATGTGGTTGTGCTCGGGGCTAGCAATCACACTATGTACCTGAACAGAAACCAACACTGCAAGAGCACACGACTGTTTCATGTGCTTGAGTGTGGTGTGTGTGTAAGTCAGCAAGTATACCGGTACTTATATTTGTATTGACATATTTGTGTGTGTGAGTGTGGTGTGTGTGTGTAAGTCAGCAAGTATACTTATATTGTATTGACATATTTATGTGTGCGTTTCATGTGCTTGAGTGCGGTGTGTGTAAAAAAAAAAAATAATTGGGGACACCAAATGAGCTGTTTGCCTAGAGCGCCAAATGAGCTGTTTGCCTAGAGCGCCAAATGAGCTGTTTGCCTAGAGCGCCAAAAACCATAGAATTGGCCTTGATCCCCAATCGGCCTGTTACTTCAGGCCAGATTCTTGTGTTCTTTTACTCTCGTCTTTTCACTTTCAGCATCCGATTGGCTGTATAGTTAAAGCGGTTGTCTGAAGCAGCAAAATTATAGGGTTCAAAATCTGGTATAGTCATCCTCCAGTATACGCAGGTGCTTATGGGTGGCTGGTTCTGCTCTTGAGTTAGGGATGGCAATGGCAGTGATAAAGGGAACTCATCACCCCACCTAAGAAACTGGACCTAGTATGGTAAGTCTAACTCTTCACTCCCCTATGCCAGTATTTGCTGTGAGACTACCTTCACCTTTGCACTTGACACCACATTTTCCAGACCAGTGCTTCTTAACCAGGGGCATATTCTCCCTCCTTCCCCCCCCCCCCCCCCCCCCCCCCCCCCCCCTTTCCGTGTGTACGAAACCCACCTTCTTCGGGTACGGGACATACTAGATGTTTTAGAAGGCAAATCATCATAAACACAATATAATTACAAAACTCAAAATGTATTTGTGTAAAATAGAACAGTGACGTGACATCAATACCGAGCCTCAGTCACAGTTTGTAAATAACATTTTCTCATAACATATTTTTATCTCTGTATGGTATTTCTGGCATATATTTTCTCTCTTTATGGTATTTCTTTCTGGCATATTTTGATCTCCAATGGCATTATTGTCTCTCACATGATGATGTAGCAGTTGAATAATTTCAAGTTCTGCTTTCCCATAGCTCCAAGCTCTGCACTCCCTGCTAAGACTGATGACTTGCTGGTAGTTTGTCCAGTTATCACCTGATTTACTCCATTCTTCTCCCTTGGATATATTATCAACTGTGATCACCTGTCTAATCGTAGCCTCTGCCTCTTAAGATGCTATAAAGGGGTGCAGGACTTCTTAAGATCTTGTAAAGGTTTGTGAGGCTTTTTAAGATCTTGTAAAGGGTTGCAATGTTTCTTAAGATACTGTAAACGGCTGTGGAAGCTCTAAAAGGTTAACAAACTGTCTTCTAAACCCTCCTTAGTGTTCACTACTTGTACCTTTCTTTTAAAGTACTAGTCTGTTGTTGTTGTTGTTACAATCTTCCACCCACTTTGATAAGCTGTCACCTGGTTTAATGTGTCTTTGACCATTACCCTTCATATCCCTAAGAAGAATAGGACCTGCTAATTCTCCATCTTGTGCCTTCCTTTCCATGTCTTCTTTATCTTTCAACCTGTCTCGTTTCCTTCACCCCATGTTTGTTTTATCTTCCTCTACCTCTTACCCTGGGAGATTTCAGAATACGGACTGTCTTGTAATGCTATCAGCAGGTTTCCTCAGTGTGTGTTCTATCCAATGCCAGCATCATCTTTTCATCTCCTTTTTCAATGAGACTTTTCAGGATCTAGTCATCAGTTCCACATTGCTGACCTGGTCGTCACACCATTTTAATCCTTCCATTCTATGCAAGCAGCCATTTATGAAAGTGTAAATTCTTGGTTGTTCCTTCTACCGTGATCTCCCAAGGCTGGCAACCTCATCATGTCAAACAAACTGCTACAGAAACCAGACAAGACAGCACATGAATGCTTTAGTGCAGACATCCTGCATTTGTAGTGGTGGCTCCATGGAAACAAGCAAAAAAAAAAAAAAAAAAAAAAAAAAAGGAAACAATGAATGAAGGTGCACCTTACCACGTGTGTCATCCAGCAGCAACTATGAATGGTTGCACACGATGCTAACAATCTCTTCATGTAAACAAGCCTCCACAGAAACCACCATGGCAAGAGTTTGGCAGTGAGAATGGTCTGATAAAGAAGTTATATTTCTTCTTTGCAAGATGTAAACAAAAATAAGAATGTGAGAAAGTAAACAACAGGTAAACAATTCCAAGAGGACACTACTAGTTTATTTAAGGATACTGCTGAACATTGCATCAATGAGAGTAGGGGTCAAAAGCCGTTCGATCTTGTCTACATGAAGATCACAGGGAATGATTTGGTCTAGGGCTCGGAGATTGTCACATATCGTATACTGGGCAGGGACCCAAAGATGCAGCAATAGAGAATGCAGTCAGCGACCCATAGCTTGACTGCTTGTGTCAGGGAACCAGAGCTGACCAAGACCCTACTCCACCTCCACGTGGTGGTCCTGGAAACAGGCTGCATCACTGCAGTCTGGCTGAGAGAGTAGGGATCGAAGAGGGAAGGCAAACCCGGTCCCAAATAATGCCGTGCTGAAGTTGGATGTGTCTGCCGAAAGGCGCAGATATCGCAGCTCCGGTGTAAACAGACACAACGCAACCAACGTCCTTTTCAGGACGAACGAAGAAGTATACTGGGCAGAGCACCATACTGCTACAGTATGATGGGAATGGCCTATTGAATGTTGTCAAGAAACCTATTCGAGATAAGGACAAAAGAGAGAGAAGGCGAATGCTCTCTACTAGATAGTGTTTTCTAGTGAATCATGGATAGTTTTTTCTATTTCCGTACAAGCTTCTGCCATCAGATCTTGATTAAAAAAACGCCACCAAAGTCCTAAATGAAGGATTTTACCTGTATGTAAAAACTTAACACATACAACACGAGTGATCCATTAGATAACTAGGTAATGATCAACACGGCTATACAATTTATTAGTTAAATATATATATACATATAGAGTTAGTTGCAAGTGAAAAGAATGATGGTGAAAGATAATTCACACACAGATGAAATGTACAAATGTAGTTACTTAAATATGAGAGTGAATCTAAGTAAATAGTAAAATAATGATGAGATATATTAAGTGTTACCACACTGATGACACTCTACACTGTCTATGAGAATTAAAATTGCCTCCACTGTTTGAGTATGTGATGATATGCACGGACTGTCCAGTGTAGATGTATGTTACGCCATGTGGGTTATCTAGAAGATGAGTAATTATAGCTGAAACTCTTGCACATGTAGTAGTGAGAGTTTGGAAGATATACTGTCCCTCAACGCTTGGGAACTTCTCTAGTGCCGACAAACCATTGACATGTTGTTTCCGGAAAATGTCAGCTGTCTGATCTTGAAAAGGCACTACCTAGACTGGAGCTCTTCACAAAATGATCTTCTAGTAACAAGTGTGTTTCGTACAATGAAGCTTGCTTGCGTGAATGCACGTCGTGCAATCCACGATTATAGTAGATTAATTCACTTCATGCACTGACACAATGAACTACTGAACTTGGTTCCAGCTATCACTGATAGCTGATAGTATATATATAGACTCGGTCAACTTGTGAGTATGTATTCTTGACTCAGGAAATGTGCTTTTGAGTGAGCTCCTTCCCATCCACAGAGGGTTTATCACAGGAGCCGTTCAGGCTATTCAGTCAAATTTCCGGCCGTAAACATTTCTTCAAACGCCGACGCCCGGGTTTGAACCATGAACACCTGGTCGCCAGTACAACGCCGAAGCCATTACACCAGCGCGGCTCCCAAATAAAGGGATACTCACGTAAAATCAATGTCACGTTAGACATAAATAATAACCTGAGATTTCGCCTCGAGTATTAGCGGGTGTAGGAAAAAAAAAAAAAACTGTTGACTTGATAGTGACCTCACTATGGCTTCATCATAACTGATCACTTTGGTTTTAATTCTCTTAAGATATTCGACATGTGGCGCACATGGTGGTGTTAAATACAGTGAGCATGAAAGCGTGCACCAATGACAGTCTGCAATGATCTAATAATCTAGATGAAGGTGAAGTATATATGAATTACTTCTTTATATTGTAAGTCATAAAGGAAAAATCTTTTGATTAACCATTAATGATTAGAAGTAATGAAAAAACAGTCTTCCGCACATTTAGCTATGGGGCTAAGTGCAAAAATAAATCACTAATAACAGAAAAGAAAAATTATTAATACTTTTTCTAAATTCACCAACTTTTTGTCCCTTCGCAAATTCCTTTAGAACAGATCTGAAATTAAATTCCAAATAAAAATCCAATAATGGAACAGGCTGTCAAAAGGCTATGCTTTGAGAAACTACTCCACGGGTGTTGTAAAACCTTACTGACTTCTGGCGAACGTGTCGGTATATTTCTGGATTGCCAATGTGTGACAATTCTTGGGCTGAGTCCTCGGACTCCACCCTTTCCTACATTTATTCGTTGTCCATCGTGCCCTGCGATGTCTGCATGCTCACGTGCAATTTCAGTGCCTATCAATTGCTAAAAGTGGGTGGGCTCTCATAATCAACCCTTTACCTTCTTGCTGGGTGTTTGATGACTAAACAAACTGTGGTTTAGAATTGGTTGCTCGATATAGAAATTATCCGCCCCTTGTCAGAAAGTCCTCTGTTGTGACATACCGCCACTGTCTTTTGTTATACTGTTGCCTGGCACAACTTTTGTTTCTTTGACGTTTGTCTGCTCCTTTTATTGCCTCTGCTCGTAAACAAATCTAGGCTTCTTAGCCGCCATCAGTCTACCATCTGGTAACAAACATTCCTGTGCATGTCGTGAGTTCTTTGTTGTCAACTGCCAGCGACTGGCCTGCCATTGTGTCCTAATGTGGTGACACTTGCTTTGTATAAGTAGGGGATTAAGCCCTCAAATGAATTCTTTTTATTGCCAAGATGGCTGTCTACAGCACCAAACAAATAGCTTGTCTAACGAGCCAGTTGTGTTCCAAAAGATAACATAAGGTTGGGAAATATAAAAGGTGATTAAAGTTACACTTGTTAAGCAAAAGCTGTGATTAGGAAAGATGACTTTAAAAATGATGAAAGAGCAAACACAGGAGAGAAAATAAGAATGATTGATAATTTTTTTTTTTTTTTTCGTTCGCCCGCTAATACTCGAGGCGAAATCTCAGGTTATCATTTATGTCTAACCTGACATTGATTTTACGTGAGTATCCCTTTATTTCTTGTACAGAGACAAATGTCCATCGCCATTCAGGCAAATACTCGCCGATTTCGGAGGTACCCATTGCAGCTGGGTCGGCTCAGGAGCCGCCAGTCCCTGGTCGACGACACTCCTTCAAATGTTCTCGCCAGGTCTCGAGTTAATCCAGTCCAAATCCCGGTCGACGAAAAATCCTCAAATGCCGTCGCCCGGGTTTGATCCTGTATCACCCGGTCGCCAGAGCGGTGTTGTAACCACTACGCTAGCGCGGCTCCCTGATTGATAATAAAAATGATAATGAAAGAGGTAAAAGATGAAAAGGATAGAACACTTTATCACAGAGATGGCGAGAAAATAAAACAAAAAATGTCTGTGCTATCCCTCCCGCCAGTTATTAAGGTGCAGTATCTTCAAGATTAAAAGTACCTTTCCTGCATTCTCAATGAAAACCTGCAGCTAATTTAGTCAAATTGACTATTCGTTAAAGGCATAAGACAGGAATGTGATCTTTTAAGTGAAGTTAACATTCTATAAAACAAAATTTAGTTTCAATTTTTCCGCGGCACTCATTCTAAATACTCTGAAACCTGGGACCTCAAGACGCAGCAATAGAGACCGCAGTCAGCGATTCATAGCTTGACTGCCTGCGTCAGGACCAGCGAACCAGAGCTGGTTAAGACCGCACTCCACCTCCATGTGGTGGTCCTGGAAACAGTCTGCAGCTGTGCAGGCTGGCTGAGCGAGTGTGGATCGAAATGGGAAGGCTAACCCGGTCCTAAAAAAGGCCGTGCAGAAGTCGGATGTGTCGACCGAAAGGTGCAGATATCACATCTACGTTGTAAACAGACACAACGCAACCACCGTCCTTTTCAGGGCGAACGAAGAAGAAGAAGAACTCTGAAACCTGAAGTGACATGACTTTATCAAGGTAGATCTTTAGAAAGCTTGTGTTTCTAAAGTAGATGTGCACACCTCCTGGGTTGCCTGTCATCGATTTATAGCAATGCAATTCAAATCTTGTTAACCTTGACGTTGGTTCTGATATATATGTAGAGGATGCTATGGGGAACTGCTGTAAGACGTGGAATAGGGTAGATAGCTATGACAAAAATATATGATTCGTCTTACTGGGACAAAAGATAAAGAAAATAGCCAAAGTTGTGGCCACAAGGTCTTCGTCAGGGAAAGTAAAGAAAGTGAGAGGACGCACGAGAAATAGAAATGGGTACTACCAGTAAAATCAACTGTGACCTTGTGTCCAGTGACAAGAACTTGCTAAGTCAACCAGGTGAATTTAATTCCTAGATAAAATGTACACAAAATCTGGCTTCACGTCTGAAAAGTTGAACACAGCTTCATTTAACATAATTTATGAAGGGGAAATCTGAGTATTGAGAATTTCAAAATATTGGGGCATTTGCTAGTTTCTACTTAAATGTAGATCTATTCACAGGACACAGGCCTGGAATAAGTTGCAGCGGACAAGGTGGTCTCTATGGTCAAGCCATTTGTTTTCCTGGATTGAGGATTTGGCTGCGGTTCTATCAATGTTAGCAGATTTGATTCAGCTAAAAAAAAGGCAGTTTTGGTGGTGACATAGGCTGTACATTATCAACATTTAGCAGTTTCTAATTCACATGCATATCCTCCGCATAAGATGTCCAGATGTAATAACAAATGTAGAGCAAAGGAAAAGATGCGGGCAACAGCTAATACAAATGGAAATTAAGGTAAGAAAGTGGGGATGGATAGGACATACACTCAGAAGAGAACAATCAAGCATAGCCAGAGGTGCCCTTGACTGGAACCCACAAGAGAAAAGAAGAGTGGGGAGGCCAAGGAGAACTTGGAGAAGAACAGTGGAAGAGGAGGCTAAGGAAATTGGAATGACTTGGGTACAGCTGAAAAAGACAGCACAGAATAGAAATCGATGGACAGCAACTGTTTCAGCCCTATGTTCCACGAGGAACGGTAATGAATTCACAAGTTAGCAAAGATGCGTGATCATACCAAAGGGAAAAGTCAGAGCTGTAGGATTTATTTTTTGTAGAACACGTTCCTTGCACCAAGTGATCATCATTCTGACAAATAGTGGCTGGGGATTTGTAAATGGGCGATTTTTTTTTTTTACATTTTTTTCTGACAATCTTTTTCAAGGCTTTGCTGGTGCTGTAGACAAGATTTTCCACCCGAGTACAATTTATTTTGGTTTTTGCTAAGTTTCCTCGTAGCGCCACACCTTTAAACCATTTACATGGAATTGTCAGTTATTTCAGGACACTTTTTATTTTGTGTGACATATATCTTAATTGTGTATGCTGTATGTGCTGTCATGTATTATTCTTTAAGATGGTTTTACACTTTAGTTGTTCAGTAGCTCAAATGTCTTTTCTGGCATGGCATTTTCTATTAAGAAGCTGCGTATATATGTCAATCCTGCAAAAGTATAGCTCACTGGCCTGCAGAAATCCTGTCTATTCTCATGAGCCCCCACCGGTTCACCATAATTGTTTATATCACTTGGAATTATAACCTGTCTTCCCAGATGAGAATACTATAGAAAATACTGGTATCAGTGGGTGAATATGCAGGCAGATCTTGTGTCTTTTCTGCTTTTGTTATGGCTATTATACAGTGTGTCCGGCAGAATCACTACCAATAACAAATGTCAATATTTCTTATACTAATAACAGCAGACCGACAAGATTTTGATTTTCTGTTAGGCAAACTCATTAAGTTTCAGTAGCAACTCACCAAGTTTCAGTAGATCTCCACATGAGCGCCTTTAGTGGCTCAAAGAATGTCAACACGGTATTCTATCTCTCTCCACGTGTTTTGCAGCATCTGAGGTGTGACGGATGTACAAGCGTCAATTATTCGCTGCCGAAGATTATCCAGTCCCTGCACTGGAGTTTGATAGACAAAGTTTTTACGTATCCCCATAGAAAGAAATCTAAGGGGGTCAAATCTGGTGACCTTGGTGGCCAATCAATGGGACCTAATCTTCCAATCCATCTGTCTGGAAATTGTTGATGAAGGTAGTTTCTTACTTTATTGGCATAGTGTGGAGGTGCTCCATCTTGCTGGAATATGAATCCTTCTGGTATCCTAGGAACTGCAAAATTTTGCAGCATGTTTAGGTATGTTGCTCCTCTGACTGTGGCTTCGGCGAAGAAAAATGGCCCGATCACACAATTCGAGGTTAAGGCACACCACACGTTAAGTTTAGGGCTGTCTCGCTCATGCTCCATTACGACATGTGGCTTTTCATTTCCCCATATCCTACAATTATGCCGGTGCACTTTGCACAAGTGTGTAAGGTCGCTTCATCGGAGAATACCACACGATTGAGAAATTCATTGTCATCATCGAGGTGACATAGCATTGCATTTGCGAACTCGACCCGTCTGGGTTTATCATTTGGCTGTAACTTCTGCACTAGCTGGATCTTGTAGGCTGTAAGCCGCAATCTTTTGTGCACAATGTCGTGAACAGTAGATTTTTTAATACCCAATTCTCCCCTTGCCCGTCGAATGGATTTCCGCGGGGTACGTTGACAAGCTTCGCTAACTGCTTCAACTCTATCTGGAGACAACGCTTCATTGCCGTTTCCCTTCTTTCTCAACAAAGAACCTGTTGCTTGTGCCATTTCACTATGGTATGTCGCTCCGGAGGTTTCTGTCCATATTCCTGCCTGAATCTCCTTTGCACAACAATGGGAAACTTTAATTCCGCAAGCCAATAACAGCATTGCACTTTCTGCTGCACCGTGAACTCCGCCATTTTCACTACACGCTTCATCATATTCCGCGGCTGCGCATTACGTATGCGTTATCTGCACATTATCGGACAATTTATCAATTGTCTTACTGCTCCTAAAAATGTGATGGTTTCTATACGAGGTAACCATAAAAAAATAATTATAACTTACATGGATGAGGAGATATTGACATTTGTTATTGGTAGTGATTCTGCCGGACACGCTGTATAACCATCTTACCCAGAAAGAAGTTAAAAATAACATATCACATGCTTACACATGAATTAATTCTGACTGTATAAGCGTGAGCACATTACTGTGAGAAGACCTTAGTTGATTATATTGTAGAAGAGTTATGTGAGACGTCGCATATATAATATACGATTTTCAGGAGGTGCATTTTTCAGGAAAGTCGTCTTTGAGTTTATTTGAATTAAGATTTGTAAGGACTGTTCCTGAGAAGAGTCAGTGGAACAAATATATAAATATATGTGTGCCTATCCTTTATATTTTCTGTAAAATATGCCTAAGTATAATCATAAAGTTTTGTTTGTCAAATACTGAACATGAATTGGTAAGTCTAATTCTTTCAAGTGAATATGAATACTGGTCTAACTGAATACAGAAGTGACTAATATAATTAACAGCGTTAAAGATCAGTGTAACTGCTGGTGTGGCAGTTCAATCCTTAACCCTTACTTCTACAGTTACTGGCTTGAGCACATGACATGCTCTGGTACAGGCTCTTCAGGCATGAGAGCCACCTGCATTGGTGGCCTATGCTCTTAAAAGAACAAAAAAGGCAATAGATAATAAAATATGTTATGTACCTAATGTATGGGACCCAAAGTCATGTACCTAATGTAAAATCATCAATACAGTAAATCAAAACATTTATCAAAAAATGAAAATTTATTAAACAAAGCGAACATTTATTCTGCTGAAACACAAACCGAAATACTGGCAAATCAAAGAACATGGTCTACTGTTTATGAACGTACAATCTTTCTGTGACGAGAAAAGCTGTAATAATTCTGCACTAAAATCACATAGAACGCTGATGTTTGTCCCATGCAAATAAACAGACTAACAATTTGTTACAGGTTTCTTGTGTCACTGCTTAAAGTACTGAATTTTGATATGGAGAAACATTTCTATTAATATCTGTACATTCACAACATGGCAGTTTAAGTACCAGGCACCCCACACTAGGTTAAGCAAGAGCCGCAGGACATTCCAGGGACGTAGGGTGGTCTTGGCTAAAAAATGCTTCAGTATAACCAAGCCTAGACCTGTGGTACCTCTGATTACACACCAAGTACATGTTACAGGTTGGGGTAGCACCTACTGAAATAAGTATACAGACGAAACAGCATGTTACTTGACAGGCATTGACACAACAGCTCTTTTTCTCAATTTCACATCCCTGTCCTCAGGTCTACTTGGCAGCCTTGTGCACTTCAATTAGCAGGTACTTCATTTTATTCTCATGATGAACTTGACCTAAAGCACAACATCCTAACTACTAATCTAATAAAGTGTCTATCATATCCAAGTTGGAGTGGGTTCAATTGCGCATGCGGAAAAATCAACAATAAACTGACACTGACGTTATGACCCAACTGGGCATACCCCTCCTTAGAGTGTAAAGGAGATTAAAGGATCTAAACACCAGTCTGATGGAGGGACACTTCTGATGATCAGACTACTTCCTGTTGTAATACTCTGTACAGTTTCCTATCATTGTAGCACAGATGTTAACATTTAACCATAAGGAGTCCTTATCTCTTATTTATGCTCCCTGTCTACAACAGGTGCATTCCTCTGAAGTATATTTGGGGGAGTCTCCTTCAGCTCTGCCACTAATGTTATGGTAGCTTTGTCCTCTTCTACCTTTCTTGTCAAAGGTCTCCCTACTTCTCCAAGGTTCCGTCAAATGCATGCCTGATTATACCAGGCGATTGAAAGTCAGGGTGAGCGTACTAATACCAAATCAGATACTCTTGCTTAATGATTCAAACATTACTTTGTACTTATTATTAAGAGTACAATTGTTTCACTGAAAGAGAGCAAGTCCAGACTGATAAGTGCACAGTGAATTTTCAATTACCCTTCATCTGTAAAGTGTTTCCTATGTCTATGTCCTATACAATAATAAGCAATAATTTAAGCCAAGCTTCTAGCCCCATATGTTTATTATCAAATAATATCCACCCCCCCCCCTTCCCCCACACAGACACACAAACAACTGCTTAAAATATAAAGATATGAAGGAAAACAAAGGAACACCACAGAGGTGGTTATCAATCATCCAAGGCTCCAGATCTGTAGGCATCTTGATACGACTGACCAGACGGTTTCTCAGATACAAGTTTGATCATGTCATCGATGCGAAGGATAGTGATGGCAGCCTCCGTGGCAAACTTGAGAGACTTGATTTTGGACATTGCCGGCTCCAACACGCCAGCTTTCCTGTTGTCTCTTACTACACCTTCATACAGGTCAAGGCCAACCCTGACAACAACACATTGGGAATGATTCATCAATACCACAACGTTTCATAATATATTCTACATTATTACAGGCAGTAAAACCATATAAAAACTGTCGTTAAGGCAGAACTAAACATTTCTGGTAAGTAACAAACAATTCTTAGGTTTAGCTTTAAAATGTCACATGACTAAAGAACAGCTATAATACACAGAAAATTAAAAATAAAAAAAAATTTTAATGGATCAATTCACGACAATCACTGACAAACCAAGAATAAATCTTTTTTTACAATTTGCTCTTTAAAATGTGACCTCCACCAATGTTGCGCCCACTGGGGTTGCAAGAAAGCCTAAAAACCTATCTTTAAATGCTGCAAGGGTAAAGAGTGAAAACTCAAATCCCTGAGGTTTGAGCGAACAAAGAGCTGAAGGCAAAAACAACTTAGATTTTACACATTTCATAAAAAGTTTTAAGACATGTAAACTCATAAATTCAGGACGCGATATTAACTCGTACGTGTGCACTTCACACACAACATAATCAAATTTATGTGAGAGTTAAGTGTTAACAAAAGATTATTTTTACTTAACAAAACATTTTAAGTAAAGATAAAGATTAAAAAAAAAACCAACCATCTGAGTTCATTATGTTCTGCTCGAGTCTGGGAAGTGTTGTGGAAGGCGCGAAGCTTTGCTACCAGATCTGTCGAGTCCTGAGCTGCATTTATTGCCAGCTGTTTAGGGATGACCAGGAGTGACTGAGCAAACTCTGCAATTGCTAGCTGCTCTCTGCTGGCCTTTAAGAAATACGAGATGTAGGAGTTAACACAGTAATTAACCCAGGTAATGTTTACAAAATCTAATCCCATCTGGACGAAGTTTCAGAATTGATACTTTGTAACAATGAAGACGATTTAAATTCATGATGAATAATAGCAATGAACTGCATAATACTGTAGCATATGGGACTTGATAACTGAAAGTTTAACACATTAACTACCGAATAGAAAAACACACTGTGGCCGAATTAAATTTTTTTCCATTTTCATCCTGTAGGTGTTTGCACAAAGTAAGCTGTAGTTTTCGTAATTGTTTACAGATTTTTATGAATTACACGTCATTTTAAAGATAAATGAATGTACTATTACAATAAACACCGGTTGTAACTAATAGAGGTTGTTGCTATTTAACGGCCCTCCGATGGCCGAGGACTTGCAATATTTTCACAATTATAACTGCTTGTGCCCCATCTCTATCAAAATCACAATTTCAATCAATGTGCACACCGTTTTCACTCTTGTCCTCGTCGCTAGATCTATCAGTCAATTGTTGAAACACGTTTCTATCCTATTCAGCCGTTAGACAAGATGTACACGCATTTTTTTGTAGTCCTATCACTAGTTGCCACGGTAAACAGTTTTACACGATTTGGTAACTAACCCAAAACGCTGAAAAATATGAACATAATATCAATTTTCCAGTGTTCTAGAACAACCATGCTTTGGGAATTTGTTTTCCGTTGGCAACTTAACCTTTAGCACGCTGCAGTCGCATTATTGCGACAGAAGTACGCTATGCTCTGCCAGCTGGAGGCGCATTATTGCGACTGCGGATATCTTCGTTTTTTTAGCATTAGGACTTGTGTACATGTGATTTCAGCCCCGGATGTTAAGTTGTAATGTTATTTGCAAGAGAGTTAGCTTCCGTTTCCGATCTTAAAAAAGTGATGGGTGTATCCGCGTTTATTTTTTGTAAATTTTTTAAATCGAAATGAATCGGCATCAACACGCGGCCATATTCGCTCTAATTTTATTGGATTCTGACGCCATGCGGTGGGGATGAGATTTTTGTCTTTATAAGCGCTGATATCGGTTCTCAGAATATGTTTGATGGCTGAGATGGAAACGAAAGTAAAATGGCATTTCTAGTATGTATAATTTTCGGGGTTAGGATTAGGAATATCGGAAAGGTTTAATTTACGGCCGAATGTCACTGCTGGCTAGGGAGTTTGTTGCTTTGCTACTGATGATGGGTGTAACGAAAAGACCGTTATTTCATTTGTATTGGTCAAATGACTTTCATTGAGATGCAAGGGATATGGACTCTTCGTTTGTTGGTCATTTTTTTTTAATTTTAAAATTAAAAAAAAAAATTTTTTAAATTTTTTTTTCGTTGTTTTCATCTTTCCTTTCCTTTCTTCCTATCACATCTAACATGTACACAAACAAATTTTATATCATCAGATTCATCATTCATTCATTTCTATACAGTCTAAAAATTAGAGCAATTGACCAAAAAACAAAAAAACTATAGAATTTACAAGTCACCCACTATAAAAATGGGGCGTTGTGAAAAAGAATGCAGTGGTTGGGCAAGTTTTCTGAATTTTTATGCAGCGTGCTAAAGGTTAAAATCTCGAACCAGATCAGAGAGTGTTTCAGTACATTTTTCATTCGTTTTATTACTAAAATTAGATTGGCGCTCTGAGCGGCTTGCGGTCCAAATGTGATTATTTTATGAGCCGCTGACAGCGGCTTGCGGTAGTTAATGTGTTAAAAAATAAAATAAACAAAACCAGAAAACCAATTTATCATGAAAAAAATAGCAAGCATGCCTTAACAAATAGAAGTATTTATTCTTACGTTGCCTGTTCATTGTTGATCTAATGGATCATGTATTGCAGTGGTATCTACTTGTTTGCTGAAGCAACTATGAAGCTCTTAAAATGTGGATGGAGAATGTTCCACACATAATTAAATGCTGGGTATTCAAACAGCTATAGAATAGAAGAACGAAGTGATAAGATCACCAATATGGAACTGATGAAAAGAGCCAGACAAGTACCAGAGAAGAGAAGAATATGCTGGAGATGGATATAATACATACTGAGCATAACAGGCAGTCCTTGTTCTAGAATCCCATGAGTAAGACAGATAGTGGGAGGTCAAAGAACAAACGGAGATGAGAATTGGAGACAGACATGAAGGGGATAAAGAAGATAGCACAGGACAGGAAGACTTGGCATACGTTTGTTGAAGGTCTATGATCCTTGGGGAGATGAATGGTTATGATGATTAAAAGAGATGCCCAATGTAGTAGTTCTCGCGGGTCTCCCTGAAGTGATGAAGACCAGAGCTATTCCAAGGCAACTAATGAGAGACTGCATGGGACTCGCTACAAGAATTTGTTTGTCATAGATTTCTGACATGGGTACCAGCAGCAGTGGTACCCCCATGCTCTGTACGAGTGAACAAGGGAAGACAATTGAATGGATTCACAGAGCTGGTACCAGACAAAGTCAAACAGGTACTTCCAGAACTGATATTCCACAGATGCTGAAGGCTGATTTTGGTCAGCCTAGTTACTGCCTGCATCAACTGACAAAAGAAATACATATGATACAAGTTAAGACCTAACTAACAAAGTGGAACAGTTTATTTTGCAAACTGACCCAGCAACAAATAACATGTAAGTCAGCCCTAACTTAATAAAATGGCAAAGTTGACTTGGTAAATTGACATAAAAAATATACATGATAAACAAGTGGGCACTTTACTAACAAAACAGGCAAAGTTTTCTAAGAAAACTGACATAAGAAATATACGCGATTGTGACGAAAGTACTGAGATTCTGTCTTTCAAATGGCCCATGTCTTTTTCTCCTTGCATTTTGTTCACTATATTTTTGGGAGGGATTACAGAAAAATCCTTCTCCATGTTTCTTCTCCTTCTATTATTTACGTTTTTTTTTTCAAGATGAGATCACGAGGGGAGTTTGATCTCATCTGCATTATGGTTCTTCTTTATGTGTTTAGAATGGGGGTGTAGGGAATTAGACAGTATTTTTCTAGAAGGAAGATTATAGAGGCTAGATCAGGATTTGCACCAGTGTCTTTTTTTTTAAAGATATTGCGTGGCCATATACGCATTTTTCGGGAGTTAAATTATTTGCGGCCATTTTTGCTTCATTTCCGCAGTATAGGGCTAGGACCAATTCCCGGTTCTTTGTCTAGCAGAAACTGGTTGCATCAGAAAGATCTAAGGTTCTGATTGGCTGAGAGATAACTGCAGTTAAAATGCAGAGCTCTCATTGGCTTTACAACCACGCCGCGCATATGACGTCACGAAGTCGGCGCGTGGGGGGCTCGATTATAAAAGGCCTATATTTCATAGTTTATTTCTCTTTTAATGAAAATTAATTGCCAAAGCCGGGTGCCAGAGTCAAGTCGATTGCCTTCAGTTGGACATTCGAGATTTGCAGGTGCCGGTTTTTTTGTGGGAATGAGAGCGGAATTTTGAGACCACAAAATTTCTCCCACGGCAAAGTTGGGGCATTCGCAGAACCGCAAGGGTTTTACGTTAGTTGCCAGTAGTGGACGGAGAGGAAGAAAATACGTTTTCCCAACCAGGGGAAGACATTTTCCAGCGAATAGGATTTTTGTGGATAAATCCTGAGCTCTGACGCTCGTTACACACGCAGATTTGGCAGGCTGCCAGCGGTGTGGTAATTTTGTGTTCGTTTCTTCACGGCCATAATAAAGCCGACAGCCCAGTTATAGGTACTCGGGCAGGTAATTTCCGAGTGGTAGAAGTCCGCTACAGTTCCAGTCCAGAATCCAGTGGGGTTCTGTTAACCCTCAGTCATCAAGTCCAGAGTTAGTGGAGAGAGATAGGGTAAACATTCTCTCTACTGAAGTCAGCACAGATAGGCAGAACTGTTAGTTTTGGTGAATCATAGCAGAGGACAGCTGCTGAAGTTTAGAGGTGCAGTTAGTTGTGTTCAGGAGATTCCAGGATAGGCTGTGTAGAACCGAAGTCTGTGCAGAGATTGTGTAGTCACTTCGCCGTCGTTCCAGCTATCAGTGGACTTAGAGTTAGAGTTAGAATTTAGAACAGCTAGTTTGGAGTGTAGGCGACATCAAGTGCAGTGTAGTTCATTTCAGTTAACCTTACCTTCTTTCTCCATACAGGTTGAAATTGTGGGAGAAGGGTTGGGGTTGATGCATTTTTAACTGTGCTTGCTTTTGTTTTCAGGAGTGCATCCTCGCACTTGATGTAAGGGACATGCATATGTTTGTTGTTTATAGGTGTATAATAAACTTGTATAAATTGTAGCTGGCCTCAGTCATTTCCTTTAGTACAGTAGCTATATGTTGTCTGTACCTTGGTGTTTGTGAATCTTAATTGAACCTTATCCCCATAGGGTAGTTAGAGGTGGTTCGAGGCCATAGCAATTTAAACGTCCGAAGTGGCGAGGAAAGAATCAACCTCGGTTCTCAACCTCGGAGCCAATGGTCTCAACTTTCACAGTTTGCACTATATTTCTATCTGAATCTATCATTTCAGTCTTTCTTCTTACTATTGTCTTGTCACTATATGTAGACAGTCTCTAGTCCTAAATCCATTTCGTGACAAAGTGGGTGCTATCGTCCGGTGAATCATCTTTGTTACGTTCAATTCTGTGATCTTGACAAAGTGGTGGCGTCGTCCTTGGGATCATCTTTGTTGGGATCAATTCTAGATTCTTAAATTGTCTCTGAAGAAAGTTCTGGAAATAGATTTCAAAAAAAAATCCCCTAGACTTGAGCTATATTAAGACTGATCCAGCTATAAGTTTTTTTCCACAGGTTCCAGTTAGTATAGATGATAGTGGTTGTAAGGTTGTTTATGACTTAGAAGTAATTGATGGCTAATGGAATTTTTTTCTTAACAGGAAAGTAAATTCGGGTTTTGGGTAGCTGGATAACTTGAATTTTTTTCAGGTAGTTATTAGTCAGACTTGGTGCTAGTCTGAGTGCGGGTTTTTGCGACAGCATATTCATAGTAGGTAACCGTAAATTTTTCTTGTTCCTTTTTTGTCATTTCCCCTCGTTGTGAGTACTGCTGATTTGTCAGGTAAGATGGCTGAATTGGTCAAGCTACTTACTGCATGGAAGGACGCAGCTAAAAGCATGGGGATGAATGAGGCCGAGACTAAGGCTTACATTATGAGGGAACAGGACCGGCAGACGGAGAGAGAGAAAAGGGAAGCGGAGAAAGACCTGCGTAAATTGGAAGCAGAGAAAGAAGAGAGGGCCCGACTGGCAGAGATGGACCTGCGTAAATTGGAAGCGGAGAAAGAAGAGAAGACCCGACAGGCAGAAGAGAGAAAAGCAGAGAGGGAAGCCCAGGAGAAGATAGCACAGAGGGAAGCCCAGGAGAAGTTAGCACAGAGGGAAGCCCAAGAGAGGGAGAAGGCAGCAGAGAGACAGCATGAACTTGCCCTGCGTTCACTGGAACTGCAGTACCGATCTTCGGAAGGCAGTTCGGCTAACGGAGATTCTCCCGGAGCAGGGGCAACAGACACCTCAGGAAACGGAGGGCCCCGGATGGCAGCCATGAATTTTCCGATGGACTCTTTTCCTAACGGGAATGAGAAAATTGAGGTATTTTTAGAAAAATTTGAACGGATGGCAAAGGCATACGGGCTGGATGATAGTCTTTGGTGTCTCAAATTATCTCAATCTCTAAGAGGACATGCGTATGAGGTCTATAGCAAGATGCTGGTAGATGACCAAGGTAACTTTGAGGCTCTGCGGAATGCCCTGTTACAGCGATTCCAATGGACTCCCCGGAAGTGCCAAACGATGTTTAGGGAAAGTCGACTGGAGAAGGGAGAAAGTTTTCCCCAATTCGCAGAGAGGCTGAGGAATTACCTCACTCGCTGGAGAGAGTTGTCGGGTTTGGCTAAATCTTTTGAAGGATTGGAAGAATTAGTTCTGTGCGAACAGATAAAGGCCAACATGTCTCCGGACTTAAGGAAGTACCTGGCGGAGCAGGGCGCCCAGCAACTGGACCAGATTATTCTATTTGCTGAAAGGTTCCAGTCGGCACAGGCCGAAGTACTGGGCCAGAAAAGAAAACACCCTGACCTGCCAGCCCCGGACAAAGGAGCATCTTCCTCGCATTCGCCTTCCTCTTCAGCTCACCAACCGCAAGGGCCGTCTCGCAAGGAGCCCCCTCCCAGTCATAACATGCGCTCCCAGCCGCCTAACAGAACACAGGGGCCGACTTCTCATGAACCCGTCAGGAACCGGGGAGATAATGAGAGATATTGTAGGTTCTGTCGGACTACTTCTCATTGGACAACACGGTGCCCAAACAAACAACCCGCTCATCAGATGGCTTGTTTAAGGCCTGTGAGGGTGAAACAAGGGAAGAAGTGGAAACCCTTCCCGTCAGAGAAGTTGTTTTCCAACAGCGGGCCAGCAGAAGTGAACGGGACTGAGACAACATGCTTATTTGACAGCGGGCTTACATACCCCAGCATAGTCGCCCGACATCTGGTGAAGCCCTGGCAGATGACGAAGGAAAAAGTGAATATTGGTGGAGTTTTAAGGAAAGGGACTTCACAGTGCTTTCCGGTAGCCAATATTGAGGTGAAATGTAGGTTCGTGTCTGGCACCATCAAGGCAGCTGTAACGGCTCAGCCGGCCTACGACTTCATTCTCGGTAACCCATATTTAGTTTTGGGGAACCCGCCCACACCGATCCTTGCTGATGCAAGGGGGCCTACTGCAGGCCAGATAAGTGAAAAAGGAGAACCCCTAATTCACGGAGCCCCGAGCGAGCTCAAACATAGCTGTCGTGCCAAGGAGAGGTGCAACGCCTCTGACGACAGCGGTATGTTATTTGCAGAGGCAAATTCGCCCGCCAGCCCTGTTCAGCCAACCGGCCAAACAGTGGTGACGACGCCTCTGATTCCGGAAGTACACTCTTTGTTGTCGGGAATTAGGCCCCCGATGGTATTAGCTTCCTCAAGTGAGGAACATACTGACAAGAGCAGTATTACATATGTCAACGACCAGCGCCATCTTCATAGGGCACAAGATAGCGGTCTGAGCGAGCATATAGTTCCAACCAGCCCTGGAGCCCCATCCGACCAGCACTTTACTCAAACGGAGGAGGACAGTGATCTGAGTATCCGTTTGCCTATAGACGGAGATGGGCCCCACAACTCTCGTATCTCGTTTACAGGAAACGACTCTTGTAACGAGCAGCCTGAAAAATTGGCTATCTTTTCCAATTCGTTTCACGGAACATTGGAACCAGTTACTGAGAGCTTTAACTCAGATTCTCCGCGATCTAACGGGATCTTAAACCGTCAAGTGTCACTGCAGGACACATCCCAACTGACGCCAGTAACTCTTACAGGGGAGGGCAAGGTTGAAGGTAGAACCAGGGTGTTAGACGGAGAGCTCCCGTGGTCTACATTTTCATCTCACCAACTTTTCAGGCCAGAAAAGAGTGAGAAAAGCGACCTTACGCATTTGCAAGGAGCTATTTTGGAGAGCTCTGTCCCGCTTCAGATTGGTAGGGGAAGAGCGAGTCCAGAACCACTGCCAGGGGCAGATCTTACCTACCTTTCTCCAAAGGTAGAAGCTATTGAGGTCGATCGTGATCCAATAGACACCCAGCAAGAAATCGGAGGCTCTACACCAGAGGAACCCGAGACGTTGCATCGTTCTCGCACGGTACCAGCAGTCACAACCCTGCTGACGCGCAGCGAGGAAGTCGTCATCGCCAGGTCGCCACAGCGCCCGTCGGTCACATCAGCTGACCAGGACAGCCTTTTGACGGTCATAGCAAGGGAAAGTTCAGACCCGCCATTAGACGGCACAGGTCTGAAGAGAGATCAACTCTCCCAACGGAGCATAGCTCATTCTAGGAGAGGAGGAAGGAGGAAACGCAAAAGAGGAAGGTCGAAGAACACTGAATAGGAGGGGTAAGGACAGACAGCCTTGTAGACAGAGTTAAGGGCCAGTGTGAAACACAGAGATTTCAGTAATGAGATCGATGCTCAATCTTCGAAGGTGGGAGTGATGTGACGAAAGTACTGAGATTCTGTCTTTCAAATGGCCCATGTCTTTTTCTCCTTGCATTTTGTTCACTATATTTTTGGGAGGGATTACAGAAAAATCCTTCTCCATGTTTCTTCTCCTTCTATTATTTACGTTTTTTTTTTCAAGATGAGATCACGAGGGGAGTTTGATCTCATCTGCATTATGGTTCTTCTTTATGTGTTTAGAATGGGGGTGTAGGGAATTAGACAGTATTTTTCTAGAAGGAAGATTATAGAGGCTAGATCAGGATTTGCACCAGTGTCTTTTTTTTTTAAAGATATTGCGTGGCCATATACGCATTTTTCGGGAGTTAAATTATTTGCGGCCATTTTTGCTTCATTTCCGCAGTATAGGGCTAGGACCAATTCCCGGTTCTTTGTCTAGCAGAAACTGGTTGCATCAGAAAGATCTAAGGTTCTGATTGGCTGAGAGATAACTGCAGTTAAAATGCAGAGCTCTCATTGGCTTTACAACCACGCCGCGCATATGACGTCACGAAGTCGGCGCGTGGGGGGCTCGATTATAAAAGGCCTATATTTCATAGTTTATTTCTCTTTTAATGAAAATTAATTGCCAAAGCCGGGTGCCAGAGTCAAGTCGATTGCCTTCAGTTGGACATTCGAGATTTGCAGGTGCCGGCTTTTTTTGTGGGAATGAGAGCGGAATTTTGAGACCACAAAATTTCTCCCACGGCAAAGTTGGGGCATTCGCAGAACCGCAAGGGTTTTACGTTAGTTGCCAGTAGTGGACGGAGAGGAAGAAAATATGTTTTCCCAACCAGGGGAAGACATTTTCCAGCGAATAGGATTTTTGTGGATAAATCCTGAGCTCTGACGCTCGTTACACACGCAGATTTGGCAGGCTGCCAGCGGTGTGGTAATTTTGTGTTCGTTTCTTCACGGCCATAATAAAGCCGACAGCCCAGTTATAGGTACTCGGGCAGGTAATTTCCGAGTGGTAGAAGTCCGCTACAGTTCCAGTCCAGAATCCAGTGGGGTTCTGTTAACCCTCAGTCATCAAGTCCAGAGTTAGTGGAGAGAGATAGGGTAAACATTCTCTCTACTGAAGTCAGCACAGATAGGCAGAACTGTTAGTTTTGGTGAATCATAGCAGAGGACAGCTGCTGAAGTTTAGAGGTGCAGTTAGTTGTGTTCAGGAGATTCCAGGATAGGCTGTGTAGAACCGAAGTCTGTGCAGAGATTGTGTAGTCACTTCGCCGTCGTTCCAGCTATCAGTGGACTTAGAGTTAGAGTTAGAATTTAGAACAGCTAGTTTGGAGTGTAGGCGACATCAAGTGCAGTGTAGTTCATTTCAGTTAACCTTACCTTCTTTCTCCATACAGGTTGAAATTGTGGGAGAAGGGTTGGGGTTGATGCATTTTTAACTGTGCTTGCTTTTGTTTTCAGGAGTGCATCCTCGCACTTGATGTAAGGGACATGCATATGTTTGTTGTTTATAGGTGTATAATAAACTTGTATAAATTGTAGCTGGCCTCAGTCATTTCCTTTAGTACAGTAGCTATATGTTGTCTGTACCTTGGTGTTTGTGAATCTTAATTGAACCTTATCCCCATAGGGTAGTTAGAGGTGGTTCGAGGCCATAGCAATTTAAACGTCCGAAGTGGCGAGGAAAGAATCAACCTCGGTTCTCAACCTCGGAGCCAATGGTCTCAACTTTCACAGTTTGCACTATATTTCTATCTGAATCTATCATTTCAGTCTTTCTTCTTACTATTGTCTTGTCACTATATGTAGACAGTCTCTAGTCCTAAATCCATTTCGTGACAGCGATACAACTAGTGAGTTCTTACTAACAAAGTGGCATAGTTTTCTAAGAAAACTGACATAAATACACATGATACAACAAGTGAGTACTTACTAATGAGGTTGCAAAGTTTTCAAGGTAAATTGACAACGCTGCTTCTACGGCTCCACCTCCTACCACCACTTTCTTTGACTCAAGGACACGTTTGACCACACTCAGAGCATCATGGATTGAGCGTTCCATCTCATCTACCATGAAGTCATTTGCACCACGTAGAATAATGGAGGATGCAGTAAAAGCCTTTGGTCTGAGGATAAAAATCATGGAATTATTATGAATATTATAGTGCTCTGCTGACTTCAAATGTTTTTTAAACTGCTTACAATTACAGAATTTCCAACTACAAACAGACATGTTTGACCTGTGAGACCCAGCAGTGAATGAATACAGGCTAAATCAGTCACAGGTATAGTATACCATCATTGCCTTCCTTACGAAGCATGGAACCACCACCATCGACAGTTCCCCTGCATCAAACAAGCACACACACACTCTTACAGTAGTGGTTTCTCTGGCTATTTGTTTTACATGATGAGGTTATATCAGCAGGCTGAATATTGAAACAAAATGTAAGCAATAAATAGGTAAAACTCAATAACATCTTTACTTGTTATTTTCATGACAAATCCAGAAGATAAAAGGAATTCAAACGTACAAACAACAAATAAAATGTCACCACACACACATACAAAAAGTCCTTTTAATGCCTTATCTATAGGTAATAAGGAAAAGGAATTATGCGTGAAAACCTGGCGACCATTCCAGGCTGTAAAGGAACACATTTTGTACAGCCTTTCAATCTTTTTGTTCTACATGTGTTTGGTTTTTTTCATCACAATGTGTTTACCATCTCTTAAGGACCACTTGGGACCTTCTCCAACAGCAAATTACTGCACAAGAAAATGCACTAAAGCTGCATCAGCTGTCCCAATGACAGGAAAAAGCTGAGACTAGTTTTTTTCACAGATGCATTGTCAGATACAACAGCACTATGGAGTCAAAGAACTAAATGTCCTAAGAACAAAAACATTCTGAAAAACTATATCAGCAATTCAAAAAACATTGTGACACAGTAATATTCCCTGGTATGAACTGGCCAACAGCCTGGCTCAAAAGAAGGTGGAAAACTACCTCACACCAACATAAAAATGAAGAGGCCAAGAGACTTATCGAGGGCACATACAGGAACAACTGGGCAACGAAGCATCCAGGCCAACACTAAAGTTATGCCTATCACCGGCTTTAAAGAATACATGGAAAGACCTTGAGCAGATAGCACAGGACAGGACTTGGCATGAATTTGCTGAAGGTCTAAGCTCCTTGGGAAGCTGAAGGGTGATGAAAGCAGACTATATGTATACGTATGTGACCAGATATAGCAGTACTAACACACTTACCCTTTCACAATAATAAGCTCATCATCACAGATTCTCTCCACTGCCACCTCGTCTGCATGGCCTAGATAAGATGGCTCAAATGATTCCTCACCCTCCATGTTTGCCAGTGTCATCAAAAATGTGGCTGTGGAACAAAGTGAATATTCTTACTGCTGTCAACATAGTTATTAAGTCTCCTATGCTTCTAATAACTTGTTAGAATCTGTCACGTTTCTAATCAACGACTACATTATTTGTGATAACTTGTTAAATTTGTCACGCTTCTAATCAAGGACTAAATTACTTCTGATTACTTGTTAAATTTTTCACGCTTCTAATCAAGGACTTAATTTCTTCTATAACTGGTTAAATTTGTCACGCTTCTATAATCAAGGAATACATTACTTTGATAACTTTTCAAATTTGTCACGCTTCTAATCAAGAACTAAATTACTTTGACAACTTGTTAAATTTGTCACGCTTCTAATCAAGTACTAAATGACTTCTGATAACCTATCAGTTCTGCCACACTTTTAATCAAGGACTAAGTTACTTCTGATATTATACCTGCCATACTTCTAATCAAGTATACACTTACTTTGATAACTTATTAGATCTGTGACACTTCTAATCATGGACTAAATTAATTCTAATATCTCCTAGATCTAATCAAGGGCTAACTTCAGATAATTTATTAAGCATACACAAAAATCACTATCTCTACACAAAAATCACTATCTCTAGGATACAATCTAAAAAACAGACATCACATTTAAAATGAACCTATGGCATAAACTTCTAGTGATAAAAAAAAAACAAACTACAAATTGTGAGACGCAATAACAATTACTCACTGTAATATTTAATTTTATGTTGTTAATTTTAATTTTATCGTACGCCTGCTATTACTCAAGGCGAAATCTCCTGTTTATATATCTAACCTGAGACTGATTTTACTTGAGTATCCCCATTTTCCCTGTACAATGACAGGTGTCCTCTCGCCATTCAGGCAGATACTCCCCGATTTCGGAAGTACCCATTAGAGCTGGGTCAGCTCAGGAGCCGTTCAGGTTATTCCAGTCCCTGGTAATATTTAATAATTTAGTATCTGTACTCACATCTCTGACAGCAATTTAAACTGTCAATGAGCAACACAGATGTGAGAATCCACAACCTGACCACAAACCATGACTTTACAGTCAAAATTTTAACAGATGTTACTTCCTCCGGTTTAATAAATGAACAGATTACTGACTTCATTTGTGTAAAAGTATACAATGTTTGAAAAACTGATCACACTTTTCCTTCAGAAAACCATTCAGAATACATCAGACTTTACTTCAAGAATAAGTAGTGGCTAGTAAATTTCATTTTACTAGTTTATCTACATTATTATCAACTCTTTATTGGAACATGTAAAAGCAATATAATTTGATTTCTCAGGGGTACGTTGCGTTGGAAGAACTGTGCGACACTATTCCCGTGAAATGGAGGTTAAGCTCCGTCTCCCATCAGTTTCGTTGCAGACATGCGCAGATCTCAGCTCTCGCAACTTTCAAGTTAACGGTAGCTGTAGGTGGTTTGGTATAGATGTGAAAAGCCAAGTAAACAACATGGCTAAGTGCATGATTACTGATTCGATGATGAGAACTTTTTTTCCCACTGTAAATATCGAGGAGAAAGAAGTTGATATAATATGATGTATTTAATATGCTGCATGACTTCTTGATGAAATATACACTATGATATTTAATAAACGGATCTGTGATGTTATTATCAGGAAAGACGAGATGTAGGACTATAGTTGCATCTTATGGAGTAGAACACATAACTAACAGCACACATATATGATATGGTGCTGCGAAACAGCACGGAAAAGTAAAAGCAAATAAAAAATTTTTTTATTCAAACTACTGTATCAGACTTCTCATAATGTCCCTTCCTATAACAGTTAGGTCAGGCTGTACTCTTTTTTGTTTGTTTATCTTCATAATTACCCTGCCAATTTTTCACTCAACCATTACATTTGCATGCTCAGGTATAAACATGTCACACAGTAATCCAATGCATCAGACGTCCACTTCCTGCAGCACACTATATTTTGAAGGCGGATCTAAATTCTCTCGCCCGCAAAAAGCCAGACTGCAACGCAACGTACCCCAGATTTATCCAGCCAAATAACTTGATGTAATTAAAATTTAACAACAGGTTTAAGTTCAAAACAAAGATGCAGCCAAGACAGTCTACCTCCAGTAGCCTTAGCAATCCTCTTGAGATCAGCCTTCTTGCATCTTCTGACGGCCATCACTCCAGCCTCCACGAAGTATTTGAGACAAAGGTCATCAATGCCTCCAGTCGTCAGGATAACATTAGCACCAGCAGAAAGAATTTTCTGGATCTTCTCTTTAGTAATGTCTAGCTCTCTGTAAAAAATCAGGTATTGAAGGGAGAGATAAAAACCAACTGAAAACTTTCATATGGAGAGATAAAAACACAAGAGATTTTTAAAAAGATAAAAACAAACTGATAATTATCATTTGGAGAGATAAAAACAAACGGATAATTATCATGAGGAGAAATAAAAACTTATAATTATTACATGGAGAGATAAAAACAAACAGATAATTATGACAGAAAAACAAACTGATAATTATCATATGGAGATTTTTTTTGCGTACGCCCGCTATTACTCGAGTCGAAATCTCAGGTTAGTATGTCTAGCCTGAGATTGATTTTTACGTGAGTATTCCTTTTTTTCTTGTACAGAGACAGGTGTCCCTCGCCATTCAGGCAGATACTCGCCGATTTTGGAGGTTCCCATTAGAGCTGGGTCAGCTCAGGAGCCACCAGTCCCTGGTCGACGACACTCCTTCAAATGTACTCGCCAGGGCTCGAGTTAATCCAGTCCAAATCCCGGTCGACGAAAAATCTTCAAATGTCCTCGTCCGGGTTTGATCCTGGGTCACCCGGTCGCCAGCGCAGTTTCGTAACCACTACACCAGCGCAGCTCCCATATATGAAGAGATAAAAACAGACATAACAACAAACTCAAAATTATCATATGAACAGATAAAAACAAACTGATAATTATCAGTTAGAGAGATAAATCAGATACAAACAACCTAATAACTATCATATGGAGAGCTAAAAACAAACTGATAACTATCATATGGAGAGGTAAAAACAAACTGATAATTATCATATGGAGAGGTAATAATGCTGTGACAATGATCACACATAGATACAAAAACAGACTGACAATGATCACACATAGATACAAAAACAGACTGACAATGATCACACATAGATACAAAAACAGACTGACAATGATCACACATAGATACAAAAACAGACTGACAATGATCACACATAGATACAAAAACAGACTGACAATGATCACACATAGATACAAAAACAGACTGACAATGATCACACATAGATACAAAAACAGACTGACAATGATCACACATAGATACAAAAACAGACTGACAATGATCACACATAGATACAAAAACAGACTGACAATGATCACACATAGATACAAAAACATTTCTGACATAATTATTATCATCATGTTCCTCTGTGCTCCTTACGAAGTATACAGCTACCACTGAAGCTGGTCCCCTTACAGGAAGCCTGCACCAACCAGACATATGATCTTGCAGCAGTGGTTTCTGTGGAAATTTGCTTTACATGAAAAGGTTGTCAGCACCATGCACAACCTCACATTAGTCACCTTGTATGACATGCCTGAGTGTGTCAACACCATACACAATCTCACATTAGTTACCTTATATGACATGCCTGAGGGTGTCAACACCACACACAACCTCACATTAGTCACCTTGTATGACATGCCTGAGTGCATCAACACCATACACAACCTCACATTAGTCACCTTTTATGACATGGCTGAGTGTGTCAACACCATACACAATCTCACATTAGTCACCTTGTATGACATGCCTGAGTGTGTCAACACCACACAAATCACATAGTCACCTTTTATGTTTGTGATACTGTTTCAACGTATGTCTTCTGCAACCTGAACCACACATTAGTCACCTTATATGACATGCCTGAAAGTGTCAACTGTGACCCCTACACATGGTCCTTCAAGACCTTATATGATATGCCTCAGGGTGTCAATACCATACACAACTTCCCATAAGTCACCTTATATGATATGCCTCAGGGTGTCAACATCATACACAACCTCATATTAGTCACCTTATATGACATGCCTCAGGGTGTCAATACCACACACAACCTCACATTAGTCACCTTGTATGACATGCCTGAGTGTGTCAACACCACACACAACCTCACATTAGTCACCTTATATGACATGCCTGAGGGTGTCAACACCATACACAACCTAGTCACCTTGTATGACATGCATGAGGGTGTCAACACCATACACCTCCTCCTCACCTTATATGATATGCCTCAGGGTGTCAATACCATACACAACCTCCCATGTCACCTTATATGATATGCCTCAGGATGTCAACATCATACACAACCCCATATTAGTCACCGTATATGACATGCCTCAGGGTGTCAATACCATACACAACCTCATCACCTTATATGACATGCCTCAGGGTTTCAATACCATACACAACCTCCCATAAGTCACCTTATATGATATGCCTCAGGGTGTCAACACCATACACAACCTCATATTAGCCACCCCATGACATGCCTCAGGGTGTCAACCACATACACAACCTCGTCACCTTATATGACATACCTCAGGATGTCAATACCATACACAACCTCCCATAAGTCACCTTATATGATATGCCTCAGGGTGTCAACATCATACACAACCTCATATTAGTCACCTTCTATGACATGCCTCAGGGTGTCAATACCATACACAATCTTGTCACCTTATATGACATGCCTCAGGGTGTCAATACCATACACAACCTCCCATAAGTCACCTTATATGTCATGCCTCATGGTGTCAATACCATACACAACCCTCATCACCTTATATGACATGACTCATGGTGTCAATACCATACAAAACCTCGTCACCTTATATGACATGCCTCATGGTGTCAATACCATACACAACCTCGTCACCTTATATGACATGCCTCATGGTGTCAATACCATACACAACCCTCATCACCTTATATGACATGCCTCATGGTGTCAATACCATACACAACCCTCATCACCTTATATGACATGCCTCAGTGTGCAGTAGTCCTATTCTTTCTTTGTCTCTTCCCAGACCCCCCCCCCCCCCCCCCCCCCCCCCCCCCCAAAAAAAAACGAGACGGGGCATATCTGATCGATGCCTGTTGTCAAAATGAAACACAATGCTACAAAAACCACCACTGCAAATGAAGAGCTTAGCTGCAGACTTCCTGTAAAGGGGCCAACTACATTACCAGAAATATACATCATAACCTTCCTAAGACCTACTGAGTGTGAATGGGGGAAAACTATGCACAAACATAACCCCTTATTTGAATACTTTCTTTTTTCAGGCAGGGTTCATAGCAAATTTCTTCAAGCATTTTCCAGGTCCAGCACGTGATTTTCAAGGATGTGAAACTCTAATATTTTCCTCATCTAATTTTCTCCGATATAATTATCACTTTGCTGACCAGCAATCTGGAGCATTAGTGTCTCCCATTACCAAGGGTGTTTGCAGATTTCTTTAAAAAGAAGTTTTTTGTTTTTTTTTTAAATTCATAAAAGATTGAAAAACAGACATCTTTTCCCAGTTTTTAGTGAATTTGTTCAACGTCAGCGCAATAAAATGTTAGTGACATGGATGGTAATGAATAAAATAAGCTTGATTGACGTATTGATTTAATGATTAACCACGTATATCAACATAAAAGGCTAATAAAATTGTGAATAAAATGCACAAAAAAACTGTATTTATCGTGTTTGTCTTTTTTGAATGTATTCTGCGTCTGTGGCATCTGACAATGAGCGTTTGTAAATGTTTGAGTAGTTAAGTACCTCTAGTTGGAGTCTGAGCTGCTTTTTTCATTAACTGGCGTTGAAGTTGTAGCTGTAGGTCTCTGCAAGAGTCTTTGTCTGGATCGTTGATAATCCTTGACTGTGTGGTATAACTTGAAGCAGGGTATCAGGCATAGAGGTACATTGCAATCTGGGCAGTACATGCAAGTCTGGCTTCTGTTCCCTGCAGCCTTACACACTTTACAGTCTGGTTTGTACCTTGTCCTTTCATATTTATCAATGAAGTGGTGCTAAGTAAGTCGTGTTGTTGTGACCTGTGGTTTTGAAGGTGTCACATTGCGTCGAAGAATAGCATGTTCAATAAGAGACATACTGACATCCTGATCTTTGCTTTGATCTTTTTTTTGTAGAGTTGGCAGTGTTGTAGGTTATGTGCCCATTGACCAGGGCAGTTTCAACTAAGAAATGATATAAAAATAGGATCTGTGTGGGTAGGGGTAGCTTGCACCTAGTTGGCTTAAGGCCAGGAGCGGGCATTAAATTTACGTCAAAATAAAAAAATGATGGATTTTGGGATTAGTCCATTTTCTGATTCTTTAGCATCTCCTGAATCTAAATATAACAGAATTAAATGTCAAAATGCATTCTAACAATATGTATTTTGACTCTGAAAAAGGTATGGTATGGAGAGATTTTCTCAAACTCGAGAAAATGTCTCTATTTAGACCAAGTTTTTTTACATAGCAACCAAGCTTACACCCCTACATATTATACATCGTTGGATTCGTCTAAATCTACACTTTACTGTAAGCAGGTCACTTATTTCGGGATTTCAAATGCCAGATTGGAAATTTATAATTTCCAAGTCAACAATAAGGGTTTCCCCTCGATTCTAAATTTTTAATTGGCTGTGCGCGTTCACGTGACCCGCAACGACAATATGACCGCGTGTTTACATTAAGGTTCAAAATTTCAGTTTTGTTTAGTAATAGTTGTGACAATGCCTATAAAAACGAGATGCTCTCATTATCTCCAACTGGAATAGGCCAGAGTTAGAGATGGAAGCAAGACTTAACCTACACTGGAGGTAAAACGTACTTATTGTGACGATGTAATGGTAAAAACTGGGACATTAGAACTCAGGCAAGGAGGGTTGAAATAAAGCACAGCGGACCGTTTGTTCGATGTGGCCTTTGACAAGAATTTAGAGACGCAGTAAACAGGAGTAAGGGTTAGGCTTAGTGGTTGAAATGAAGCAGACAGGACCGTCTGTACGATAGTTCCTTAGATTAGAATTCAGAGACGCAGTAAAAAGGGCTAATGTTTACGTAAATGTATCCTAAACCTAACCCTAACAACGTTGGCGACTTACTGGGATGACATCTAAGAAGACAGCCCACAGTGACTCATTTCAACCAGGTTTAAGAATCTTAACCTAACCCTAAACCTTATGACGTTGGCTACTTACTGGAATGACATCAAAGAAGGCGGCCCACTGTGCTTCATTTCAACCACCAGGGAGTTACATGAACTAGCTATTACGAGTAGTAGACAGTCAATTAAAAATCATCACGTTTTCCCGAGTTTACAGAATAACGGGTGACTTCTCATAATTCAGTACATTATCATGATTCTTGTAAGCATAGTGCATACTTGTTTCCTCAATTTAATGTTTGTTTCTTGTGTATTTTTATTGACATGTCTTGTCACAGATGCTTATGTGTTATTTAAAAAATGCCTGCCAGACATGTGCAACAGCTGGTTCTTGGTACCAGAAGAAAGATTGGAAACTTCATCAAGTGGAAAGTGAAGCAAGGCTGTCATATACATTTTGAAGGTATTTACTTTTGAAACTTACTTTATGTTTCCCCTTGCCTAAGCATAGACATTCATGTAATTTATTTTGATCTCCATAAATATCAAGTTTAGAAACATATTTCATTACTTACATGTATTGTTTTGCTTCCATTGTACTTTAAGACACAGTTTATTAATGCTTGTTTACATCTTTATTTGAAATTTTACTAATGTAAACATTTGCCTCTTTCTAGGAAGTTCAAGTGTCATGGAAGCTGAGGCAGGTAGTGATTTGTGAAGCTGTTCTCTGACGCGACAGAAATTTCGCTACACCGTGTAAAGTGATTGTGATAGCAAAGCATTCAATCAGATCATAGCTATTAAACCATATGGCCCTAATATTGCTGAATTTAATCAAGGACCTGAGGCTGCTATATTTTTCAAGAAAGTCCTGTGGCTGAACAGTGGAAAAGAGGCTTGTCAACTGGCAGGAGCAAGAAAGCGTCAAACGTCTGGTGCTCAGCTCTAAAACGGATGAAAACTGCACTAAGAAAATGAAAGACATTTAGCATAAATCTCAACAGAAAGCCAGACAAGAAACTGCAGAGGAAGCTGGATATGCTGCCGGTATGTTCTGCATGACTAGTAAGTTATTTTATTTTGCTGCAGTATTACATACTTATTTAATTATATTCTAATTATATTGAAAAATGTGATTTTAAAGAAATCATTATTCTCATCCTATTTTTCTTATAACTTCCACACTTACGTATTAATTGACATAAGAATAGGAACATATATTGCCCATAATCTTTTAAAACTTTGTATGTGATGGATTTTAAGTATCTGATCAAACTTTTGGTTAATTGACAAAAGTAATGTAAAATTTGTTACTATTTTTAGACACTTTTTTCAAAGTCCTACAACTTTTTTGGTATTAAAGTTATCAAAAATCCATCACTAGAAAAGTTTTAACATATAATGATAAACGTTGTGTTCATATTTGGTATTCATAGCTTAATAAATAAAAAAGCCTTAGCAAATTGAAATAGAACAAAGAAACCAATATTGCTCAGCTCTAAAACGGCAGAAAACTGCGCTAAGACAAGGAAGGAAATTAGGCACAAATTTCAACAGAAAGCCAGATAGGAAGCTGCAGAGGAAGCTGGCTATGCTACCAGTATGTTCTAAATGACAAATAAGCAATTTTTCAGGGGCAATATTACAGACTTATTTAATTGTAGTCTATTTATGGAGAAAAATGCGATTTTCTCAAAATCTAATTTTCTTATCCCAATTTCCTTAAAACTTCCACACTTATGTGTTAATTGACATAAAAATTGGCACATATGTTGCCCATAATCTTTTAAAACTATTATATTGTTGGATTTTGAGTATCTGATCAAACTTTTGATTTATTGCAAAAAGTAATGTAAAATTTATCAAAATTTGTTACTTTTTTTAGACACTTTATTCAAAGTCGTACAACTTTTTTTGTGTATTAAAGTTATCAAAAATCCACCAATATAAAAGTTTTAAAATATAATAACTCTGCCAATGCCGGTCCCAAGCCCGGATGAAAAAGGAGGAGGGTGGCCTGCATGGAGGCCGTAAGGAGGCAGCCCCTCCACCATGCAAAGGCACAACAGGCCAATCACCTGTTTGCTTTAAATCATGATTACGCGAACTACAAGAGAGAAAACCGGACTGATTCTAAAGGCGACGAACTGGAACGGACTACGGACTACGACTTATGGAACTTGGAACACAAGAAGTATAAATGGGAAGGAAGAGGAGCTGGTGGAAGAGATGAGGAAAGCAAAACTAGAAATCCTGGCTATAACGGAAACGAAGAAAAAAGGACAAGGAGTCATGGATCTCGATGGCAACACGTTGCTCTACAGTGGTGTACCATTATCTGAAAGAGCTAAAGGGGGCGTGGGTTACATTGTGGCCAAAAACCAGAAAGATAGTATCAAGGGATGGAACTTTGTCTCGGAGCGCATTATGGTTGTAAAACTAAAAGAAGGAGAAACCATAGTCAACCTGGTCATAGTGTATGGGCCAAATGAGGATGAGAGAGCAGAGGTCAAGGAGGAATTCTTCGAGCTGCTTCAAAGGACAGTGGATGACTGCCTAGATAAAGTTATTATGCTCGGAGATTTTAATGCCAGAGTTGGAAATGACCATGCTAGATGGGGTGGAGTTATCGGAAGATATGGAGAAGATACTCTCAATGACAATGGAAAGCGACTCCTTAGATTCTGCAGTGAGCAGAATCTGATCATTACAAACACAAAGTTCCCCCCATAAGCGCATACATGCATACACTAGATGTGAACCAACCAAGAATGAGAAGTCAGTGATCGACTATGCCATTGTTCGGAGAAGCTCATTCAGATATGTCCGAGATGCAAGAGTCTGGAGGGGGCCAGAGATTGGAAGTGATCACTACCTGCTAACAATCAAACGAACAACTGAAAGAGTTGCTCAGCCTAGGAACTGCCCAACATCACGCAAGAAACCAAGTAAACGAGCAGGAGAAATGAGCATTAGGACCTACAAGCTGAGAGAGCCAGAAATTAAGACCAGATATCAGGGGCTTATTGCTACAGCAGTGAGCAACACAGAAGAACGACCTGATGACTTGGAAACCCTCTGGAATAAATTCAAGGATATCATAAAGACAGCTGCTGCAGAAGCATGCGGTGAAGTCCGACTTGGGAACCAGAGAAAGAGGACACCTTGGTGGACAGAGGAAGTCAAAGAGAAAATAAGAGAGAAGAAAATGGCATGGAAACAATACTTAGGAGCTAAAAACACAACAGGACAAATGGAAAAATATAGAGAATATGTGACACTCAGAATCGAAGCAAAGAACAAAGTGCTAGCAGCAAAACAGAAGTCCTGGGAAGAATTTGGAGAAAAGCTAGAAAAAGATGCTCAAGAAAACCAGAAATTGTTCTATAAGACCCTAAAGAACATGAGGAAAGAAAAACAATGCCCTCTCAAATTTATAAAGGACAAGCAAGGCAAATTGCTTACTGCCCCGAAGGAAGTAATGGAAAGATGGAAAGAATATTTCTCAGAACTCCTGGATGGTGAGCATGATGAAGCATCAGAAATGATAACCACTGACACAGAAGAGGAAACCAATGATGGTGAAGATGACATAAAGATGGAAGAACTGAGGGCAGCACTAGAGAAAATCAAGATGGGCAAAGCAGCAGGGCATGATGGTATAACACCAGAAATGGTTAAGTACATGGGAGCATCAGGCGACCTATTACTCTTAAAGGTCCTACAGGCAGCATGGTGCAACAAGACCATACCAAAGGATTGGGAGATTGCCATCATAACACCAATTTTCAAAAAGGGTGACAATCGACAATGTGGAAACCATAGAGGCATATCCCTTCTCAGTGTCCCTGGTAAAATCTACTCTAGAATCCTAGAGCAGAGACTCCGACGCCTAGCTGAGCCACAATTGGATGAGGTCCAGTGCGGATTCCGAGCAAACTGAAGTACTCAAGACCTAATCTTCACACTCAGACAGCTGAGTGAAAAGGCCCTTGAGTATAAGAGTGAGATCCATCTTTGTTTCATAGATCTGGAAAAGGCGTTTGACAGGGTCCCCTGGAGCAAACTTTGGGACTGTTTGACAAGGAAGAATATTCCAGCACCTCTGATTCATGCCATACAGAGCTTCTACAAGTCTTGCAGAAATTATGTGAGGACAGCAAACCATAAGTCAGAAGAGTTCAGGACCACCACTGGTGTAAGACAAGGTGATATCCTATCACCTTACCTCTTCATACTCCTTATGGACGATGTCATCAAGGCATGTAAGGAGAGAACAAGAAAGTATTCAGTGGGGTACTGGAAGATGAGACAGGTCTATATTTCGAAGCTGGCATTTGCTGATGATGTTGCCCTGATTGCTAAATCAGAGGCACATCTCCAATCCAACCTGCAAGTCTGGAAGGAAGAGCTGAAGAAGAGAGGGATGGTCATAAGCAGCTCTAAAACAAAATCCATGGTGATATCACGAGAAGAAAGAAAACATCAGATTAAGTTGGGAGAACAGGTCCTGGAGCAGGTCGACCACTTTAAATACGTCGGAGCTATTATAGACCGAAAGGGAGGCATCAAAGAAGAGTTGGCCACTCGAAAAGCAGCAGCTGGGAGACTTTTTCAGGCCATAAATCGAGGATTCCTCAGCAAGAAAGAGGTTGGTAAGAAAACGAAGATGGCTGTATACCGCTCCACCTATGTCCCAGTCTTGACATATGGATGCGAGTCGTGGGCAATGACTACAACCCACAAAAGCCAGATCCAAACCTCAGAAATGAGGTATCTGAGGAAAGTGGTTGAAGTAACAAGAAGAGACATGGTCCGCAACCAGACGATCCGTCAAGGCCTAAAATCCCATCCGCTGCAGACCCAAATAGAACAGTCCCAACTAAGATGGTTTGGCCATGTCTGCAGAATGGGAGAAGATCGGCTACCACGACAAGCATGGGAAACAAAGAGCCAGGGATCCAGACCTCCAGGACGACCCAGAGTCCGCTGGGAGGACAACATTAGACAATCTTTGAAGGACCGAGGACTAGAATGGAACCAGGCCAGGAAGAAGACAGCTGATAGAATGGTCTGGCGCTCTCTCTTCCAAACCTCTACACCTCACGGTAGAAGGGGAACGACTAAGTAAGTAAGTAAGTTAAAATATAATGATAAACGTTGTGTTCATATTTGATATTCATAGCTTAATAAATAAAAAAGCCTTAGCAAATTGAAATAGAACAATAGAATCCAATATGGCCACCGTTTCTATGGCAACCAGTAATGCAGTGCCATAAAACTCTTCATATTTCGTATCTAGTATTGATATAGGTTAAGTCTGTGCATTTTCATTGAAATCCAGCAATTAATAACGAAAATAGCATTTCAGTGTAGCTCCTCCCCTTAAGTGGTCAACACCTCCCATACTTTTGCAGTGTTTTTCTGCAAGCACTGGCTTCTGAATTGTTCTGCCCTAAAGAATTTGTCTTTCTAACTGTCTTGTTTATATTTTCATTGGAGTGAACAGTAGAAGTCGCAACTAAGATGGTTTGGCCATGTCTGCAGAATGGGAGAAGATCGGCTACCACGACAAGCATGGGAAACAAAGAGCCAGGGATCCAGACCCCCCAGGAGGACCCAGAGTCCGCTGGGAGGACAACATTAGACAATCTTTGAAGGACTGAGGACTAGAATGGAACCAGGCCAGGAGGAAGACAGCCGATAGGATAGTCTGGCGCTCTCTCTTCCAAACCTCTACACCTCACGGTAGAAGGGGAACGACTAAGTAAGTAAGTAAGTGAACAGTAGATATAAGGTTAAATCTTTTTGTATCATGCCAGGTGACTGTGGTTTTGAAGGTGTCACATTGCGTCGAAGAATAGCAGGTTCAATAAGAGTCATACTGACATCCTGATCTTTGCTTTGATCTTCTGTCACACAAAACACAAGATGATTTGTCTTTTTCAATTTGAGTTGTTTTTTCTTCAGTGCTACAGGAAAATGCTTCCTATTTTCAGCTACCGTTCCAAATGCACCAATCTAATTTCAGGTCTTGAAATAAAGCTGAAGGCTGAATAAAAACTACCAAAGAAGTGAATATGTCCCTTGTTGCGTATAAAATTTGAATTAAAACTATGGTGACTTTTCACTGAAAAAAAGAGTCCAAATGATCTCAGCTCTGAGAGTTTCTTCCTTGGTCACAAATGATGTCACATCTGTAGGTCTCCTAGTAGTGTTTGACGTTTTTGACGTGTCCGAGGGAGTAGTGTTAGATAGTTTTGATGTTTCTGAGGGAAAAACTGCTCCTTGGTGTTGTGTTCTTTTTAAAAAAAAATGGAACACACAAATAACTTATGAGTAGGCCTAAGCTATGAATATTTACCAAGTCAAAGTTCTAAACGCATGAATAATATAGTCAAACAATATTTAACTAGAACAAAAGTTAATATATAGTAATTGGGAGGGTGAATGTATGATAATATCCTTATAACACTTATGATAAGTGAAAATCTATTAAATATCTAACTGGAAACAGCAGGCCTTTACACATCCCCCCTCCCCCTATTTTTGTTGGGTTTTGTTTTGTTTGTTTGTTTAGATTTTTTAAAATTTTATTTAATTATTTTTTTTTTAAATAACATAGGCCTATGCACAAAATTGGTAATTTTCATTTATCCTAATTACAGTGATTTAACAGATGTGATGCCACTTTCGTGTATCGGCAGTTATTCATGTTATCTGGAATTGAAAACATGTAGGCCTATCCTAATTAGCCTATAACCCTTCAGAGGTAGAACGGGATATGTCTCCATCATAAATATAATAAAAAAGCATTCAAAATATATTTATTTCCAAAAAATGTGGTGAAATGAACAGTGGGACATGGGTCTGATAACAGGGTATGGTATAGGATATGGAATCGCCATCAATTTCTATTCCTGACCATCTTAAACTGTGTCAAACATATTCCCATATGCAGATGTAAACCAAGAAATTTAGTTCAAACACTTCCTTTTAGCCTAGGCCTAGACTAATTTTGGCCATGGTTAAAAATAAAACTGTAAATAAGCCTACATTGTAAATTACAGCCTATCTATAAATTGGACTTATTTAAATAGGTTTTATAAATGAGATAAATGAATTTATTACTTACCTCAGTTGAAATGAACGATTTAATACAACTTGAATGATGTTCTTGTGTTTTTCCCAGTAGCACTCGAATAACAACAGACGCCAGCGCTAAAAATAAATCTGTGCGTTTACATCATTAACGCAAAGCGCCGAAAACGAAACCGCTGAAAACTTCTGGAAATGGATTTAGTGCGCAAAGGGAAGTAAAAATTCTATGGTAACTGAAGTTTAACGAAAAATACCATCAATAACTAAAAAATGGACGCAAAGTATCGAACTTTCGATTTCGTATTTTTTTTCCAGGTCCGATGCGGGAAATTCAAGGCTTTTAGCCATTTTTCCAGGCTTTTCAAGGCCTGGAATTTTTTTTCCCTGTTTTTTCAAGGTTTTTCCAGGTCGCTACGAAACCTGCTTACTCTTCCCCTACAATCCTCTCAAACTAGCGACTTCATGAGAAAGCTCAATAAAATAAATGTCAGGAACCTACCTCTGTCTCATATAATCAAGCTGCTCTGGGTTCTCTACCAAGATCTGGACACCCAGTTTCATCTTTGCCTTCTGAAGACTGAAATCCAAACAGCAAATCTTGGCATTCTGCACTGCCTTTGGCATTGCTGAAATAGAAAACATACATTTCATCATCATCTTCTTCAAGTACCATACCTGGTGGGGTAGGCGATCATGTCTCTCTACAACAGGGGTCGGGGAACAGGGGTAAATTACCACAAATGGGGTAAAAATGAAAATATTGGGGGTACCGAAGGCCAAAAAAATATACAAATAAAAGTATTGTGAGGTCATCGAACTCATTCGCTTATTGTTTCACCCCCCTCAATTTTAATAGATCAACAATAAATTCTTACTTTTATAAAATTAACCCCCCCCTTGATAATTAAATCACATGACCTTATCAAAGATGCCATTTTGGCCAGTCCTTAAAAATGTCAGTTATGATCTCAACTCCAGACTAGAAACACGCTAGCCCAGTTGGTCCCCAATTTGTATTCCATTGATGTTTGGTGGTGATGTCATCTTATGAAAGTACTTTGAGCCATATTTGCAACTGCTACTATTATTCTGTTTTTCTTTTCTAATCCCTTTTCTCCGGTCGACTGAGAGTTGTAGATATGTTATTATTTTCTATGGCAAGTTGTGCCTATTCAATAACTAATAAAGTTCTTTTGAATTAAACTAGGGATTTCTGTTATATTTTAATGACGTGTTGCTGGTTGTCCAGTATGATAGGAAACTCTTTACAGAGCGATACAACAGGAAGCAATCTGATCATCAGAAGACGTCCCCCTGTCCGACAAGTGTTTCGGCCCTACATACTCCATTACACTCTAAGGGTGGCAGGCCCACTTGGGTCATGACTCCCAAGCGTCTCAGCCTCCTGTTGTCTTGTATCAAAATTGAACCCATTTCACTTATTTATGGTAGCAACTTTAATCCACAACTCTGCCAGCCGTGGAGGCAATTGTGAAAGTAACAAAGAGAAGACAAATTATTCTGTTCACTCCGTAGCACATCACAACTACGGACACACACTGAGTCAACTGCGCGAAGCTGACGAGACTTGACACTGCGCGCTCGCCACTGAAATTCTTCCTGACACCCCTTATAGTATACATCGCCTGTCGCCTCTCAGCCACAGCCCTTTCACTAGTACGCCTAAAAACTCAGCGTATTGTGGACTTAGAAAAATTCCTGGCGTTTTCTGTACTGCAGCGTTTATTGTCACGATTAGTAAATAGCAATCTAAAGCTATTACAGTATATTCAATTTTTAATACTATTTTATGTCAAGCGAGTTGCAAACATTTTAGAAAATGACAGTAATATTTTTTTATATTCAAAACTATTGAACCTATAGCAAAAATCTTATGTGAGATTTTCATTGATACTTCATACATAAAGCACACAAAAATTGAAACCATAACTGCTGCGACTCGAGCAGGTACCTTGTTCAAATCGTAAGTTCAGTTTGCATTATGGCAACACTCTCCACGCATATTATGGCTAATGTCAGAGTTATATTGTCTATGGGAGTGTGACATTTGACAGGCCTTGTCAAATTGCATTGCATGTTGATAAAGAGTTGAGGACTTAATTATAACTCTTTATTGTTTCCTAAGGATATTGACTCAAAGTATAACTATTTTGCTAAAATTTTCCCATTTTTACTTTTACCCTTCAGATGGCATGTATAGGTGCATCTGTTGATGGAGCTCCTGCCATGTTGGGTCGTGTTAGTGGCTTTTCGGCTTTGGCCAAAAAGCAGAATACAGGGTTCATAGCAAATTTCTTCAAGCATTTTCCAGGTCCAAGCACATGATTTTCAAGGATGGGAAACTCTAATATTTTCCTCATCTAATTTTCTCAGATATAATTATCACTTTGCTGACCAGCAATCCGGAGCATTACTGTCTCCCATTACCAAGGGTGTGTTTGCAGATTTCTTTAAAAATAACTGGTTAAACTGAAAAACAGACATAGGCCTTTGAAAATTTCAGAGCACCATTATGAATGGTTGCCACATCCCAAAAAACGTATTTTATGCAAATTGGTCACATGATCATGGCGGCCGTCTTGAATTTGTGTGGCTAATTTTAGAAATTTCAGGATGTTTTAAAACCATGATCTTTTTCCACTTTATAGTGAATTTGTCAGTGCGATAAAATGTTAGGGACGTGGATGGCAATGAATAAAATAAGCCTGATTGATGTATTGATTTAACGATTAACCATGTATTTCAACACAAAAGGCTAACAAAAATTGTGAATAAAATGCAAAAATAAATTAAATTTTTGAATTTGTCTTTTTTTAATTATTCTGCGTCTGTGGCATCTGGCAATGAGCGTTTGTAAATGTTTGAGTAGTTAAGTACCTCTAGTTGGAGTCTGAGCTGCTTCCTTCATTGACTGGGGTTGAAGTTGTAGCTGTAGGCCTCTGCAAGTCTTTGTCTGGATCGTTGATAATCCTCGACTGTGTGGTATAACTTAAAGCAGGGTATCAGGCATAGAGGTACATTGCAATCTGGGCAGTACATGCAAGTCTGGCTTCTGTTCCCTGCAGCCGTACACACTTTACAGTCTGGTTTGTACCTTGTCCTTTCATATTTATCAATGAAGTGGTGCTCAATAAGTCTTGTTGTTGTGACCTGTGGTTTTGAAGGTGTCACATTGTGTCGAAGAATAGCAGGTTCAATAAGAGTCAGACTGACATCCTGATCTTTACTTTGACCTTTTTTGTAGAGTTGGCAGTGTTGTAGGTTATGTGCCCATTGACCAGGGCAGTTTCAACTAAGAAATGATATAAAAATAGGATCTGTGTTGGTAGGGGTAGCTTGCACCTAGTTGGCCGAAGTGGTCGACACCTTCCATACTTGTGCTGTATTTTTCTGCAAGCACTGGCTTCTGAATTCTTCTGCCCTAAAGAATTTGTCTTTCTGTCTTGTTTATATTATCATTGGAGTGAACAGTTGATATAAGGTTAAATCTTTTCGTATCATGCCAGGTGACTGTCAGCATGCCTTATCTTCTGTCGCACAAAACACAGGATGATTTGCCTTTTTCAATTTGAGCTGCTTTTTCTTCAGTGCTTCAGGAAAATGCTTCCTATTTTCAGCTACTGTTCCAAATGCACCAATCTGAATTTCAGGTCTTGAAATAAAGCTGATGGCTGAATCAAAACTACCACAGAAGAGAATATGTCCCTCGTTGCGTATGAAATTTGAATTAAAACTATGGTGACTTTTCACTGAAAAAAAAAGGAGTCCAAATAATCTCAGCTCTCAAGAGTTTTTTCCTTGGTCACAAATGATGTCAAATCTGTAGGTCTCCTAGTAGTGTTAGTTTAAAAAAAAAAAAAAAGGAACACAAATAACTTATGAGTAGGCCTAAGCTATGTATATTTACCAATTCAAAACGCATACATAATACAGTCAAACAATATTTAACTAGAACAAAAGGTAATATATATAGTAATTGGGAGGGTAATACTTATGATAAGTGAAAATCTATTAAATATCTAACTGGAGACCTTTACACCCCCTCCCCCCCACATCTTTACTATTTTTGTTGGGTTTTGTTTAGTTTGTTTGTTTAGATTTTTTTTTAAATTTAATTTAATTTTTTAAAAAAATTTTAAATAACATAGGCCTATCCACAAAATTGCTGATTTTCATTTATCCTAATTACAGTGATTTGACAGATGTGATGCCACTTTCGTGTATCGGCGGTTATTCATGTTATCTGAAATTGAAAACATGTAGGCCTAGGCCTATCCTAATTAGCCTATAACCCTTCAGAGGTAGAACGGGATAAGTCTTTTCATCATAAATATAATAAAAAAGCATTCAAAATATATTTATTTCCAAAAACTGTGGTGAAATGAACAGTGGCACATGGATCTGATAACAGGGTAGGCTATAGGATATGGAATCGCCATCAATTTCTATTCCTGACCATCTTAAACTGTGTCAAATATATTCCCGTATGCAGAGGTAAACCAAGAAATTTCGTTCAAACGCTTGCTTATAGGCTAATTTTGGCCATGGTTAAAAATTAAACTGTAAATAGGCCTACATTGTAAATACAAACGCAAGTACAGTAGGTCTATCTATAAACTGGACTTATTTAAATAGGTTTTATAAATGAATTTATTACTTACGACGAGTGCTAAAAATAAATCTGCGTTTACGTCGTTAACGAAATGGATTTAATGCGCAAAGGGAAGTAAAAATTGTACGGTAACTTTGTGCAAAGGGAAGTAAAAATTGTACGGTAACTTTACAATTTTTACTTCCCTTTGCGCACTTCCATTTCCAGAAGTTTTCGGCGGTTTCGTTTTTGGCGCTTTGCGTTAATGGCGTAAACGCAGATTTATTTTTAGACTCGTCGCGTCTGTTGTTGCTAAAAATATCATCAATAACCAAAAAATGGACACAAAGTAACGAACTTTCGATTTCGTATTATTTTTCAAGGTCCGATGCGGAAAATTCAAGGCTTTTAGCCATTTTTCCAGGCTTTTCAAAGCCTGGAATTTTTTTTCTTCGTTTTCCAGGTCGCTACGAACCCTAACAGTTTCTTCTGTCTCTTGACTGGGTTTGACCATGTGCCTTGCGACAATACAGTCAAAAGATAAACCTGTGTCAAAAAGACAAGATGTTGAGGTACCGTTCAAAATACGTTCCTCGCATTGAGGGCCTCTCCCTCAGGTTGAGAATCACGGACACTAATTCTACCTTGCGAGGCTGTTTGCAAGCATCTGATGCGGTTATGCCCTGTGTGCTTGCCCTGATCAGATGTCCCTGCTGTAGGGGTCTTCCCCTTGTCTTGACCTTTGTGGCCGCGCTGCCATGCAGGCCTTGTGGGTTGATCAGGATTGTTGTTGTTGGTGGGTTATCGTGTCTTGTAGAATTTCGATTTTTCCTGGGGAGGTCTCTGGGGTATTGTTTCTCATTGGTTATAGCGCTGGGAAGAATTGGAAGAATGGGAAGACTGCTCTAGACTATTTTTCCGAGAAGGCTCATCTGTAGGTTTGCGTTTTGTGCTGGGAAGCTCGGCCAACGCATTTACATATCTTTCAGACTTACTCAGAATGTCATCCAACTTTACTGCACCTTGCTCAGCTAGAAATCTGCGGGTTTCGTTCAACAAAGTGGTTTTTATTTGTTCTGTAAGAACAAGTTCCAGGCACTTTGTCAAATAGCCCGTCAGGCGTGAAGAGAACTGATGAAATGTCTCAGCGCTCTCCTTTCGGCTGTTTCTGAACATGTGCAGAAATTTTCGAGTGTTCATTTTGAAACGCTCCAGTAAAGCCTTCTTTAACATGTCATAGTTATCTTGGTGGCTGCTTCCCAGCTTCACGTAGACATCATAAGCGGTACCTTTTAGGGCCTGTGAAAGTTTTAGGTACCACCGGGAACTCTCTAACCCATACAGATTCGCCATTCTCTCAAATTTTTCTAGAAACGTGTCAATTTTCTCATTAGGGCTAGGGAAGGATTCTAAGGCGAACATCATCACTGTTAGTTGGGAAGATTGTGTGCTGGAGAGATCAGTTGCCTGAGACTGGGATGGAGACTCTCCAAGGCTGAAGGAAGACATAGCACCCCCGACTTTGTACCTCTAGGGCTTTAAGTGCCAATTCATGCTGTCTCTCCCTCTCTCGTTCGCCCTGCGGGCTTCCATCTCTGCCTCAATCTTCTTCTGTTCCAATTGACGATCTTCCACTTCTTTCTTCTCTGCTCTATCTTGTGCTTCCTACTTCTCTGCTCTATCTTGTGCTTCCTTCTTCTCCGCTCTATCTTGTGCTTCCTTCTTCTCTGCTCTATCATGTGCTTCCTTCTTCTCCGCATCATATCTGTCAAGTTCTATGTTGACAAACACGGCCGCTTCTTCTCCCTGCAATCCTGTTTCCTTTGCCTCCTCTCTTAGCATTGCCCTCTGTTTTACCCGTTCAGCCATGTCAAAGAACTGAATGCCACTAAGCCAAGGAAAGAAGAAGAATAGAAGAAAAAAACTGTGTCCTAAGCCGCTTAAGAGAAAAAACCCAAAAAACTTTTAAAAGTTAATTACCTTAGATACCTTCTCCTGTTTTCAGTTTACTAATCTATCGCTGTTATTATCTGGCACTTAGGCTCCTAATACAGGCGACTTAATCCAAAAGTGGTAGATCAGCTAAGAACTGGAAAAATCTACTATTACTAACGGTGAAAAAAAAAAAATTTTTATTTAAAAAAATGTTAAGGAGAAAATAAAAATTCCTTATATTTATATATAAAATACCACTAAAAACTCTCCTCACCCGAAGTCAGTTAAGAGAAGAGACGTAATTAACTTCACTTTATAGTCAGAACGCGGTCCTTAGTTTATCTCAACTCTACTAACTTTAAAAAAAAACCTTAGTGATTGTTAAACAATCACGCGATCCAGCGGCCTTGCACAAAATTTATCATATACCATATATCTGACAGAGATATTATTATTATAAACAAGTTGGAAATTATTCTATAATGCTGTGGAAAAAAAGAACCAAACCTATATATGTGTATGGTCAATACACCCTGTAACTAAAATTGCTGTCTAGGGGGTAATTTATTTTAATGATCCTTAGTTCACAAAACACTCACAAACACACTCTTATCTAGATGAAAATCTAGCTCAAAATCTCAAACGATCCGACTCATTTATGTGAGAGAATCGTACTGAACAAGGCCGCATTTATGTCATAGAATTGTGAAAAGACAGGACTGAGATATTTAGGGTCCCGCTGGAGCAGAGGTGATAGTGACAGCTATGTGAAAGGAAGGTGTAAGAAATAGTATTGTTTCACGAAAAGGTGATAGTGTAGAGAGAAAAAGATTGAGTAATTGCTCTAATCCAGCCTATCTTACGACTCTATTTAACTTTCAGACACCCTTAATCTACTTGTACAACGTACAAGGTACACGACACTTAGTACACAAACTTCTGTGACATATAACTACTACGTACAGACGTGAAAACAAACTATGAATAACATATATATATTTCAAGGGTTTGACAGACACTATAGAGTAAGGTTATTAAATTTATTTTTGCTAAAAAAATATCATCACAACATCAAGACAAGCATTACATTAATACATTGTAGTTATATCAGAGAAATTAAAATATCGATCTAATAGGCCTTCCCTCTTGTATAGGGGAAATTAAGAAAAGATCCCACCCAAGGTAATATACCCGAAAGATCAAATAATTAACAATAGGAGTAGGGGCAGTCAGGACGGGTATATGATAAGTCCTTGATTTAACTATCCCGTGGGCCTTCAGATTAGCGAGAGATCAATAAAGATGTTATATTAGTAGTAACTGAAGAAATACTGCAGGTATTGGTTTGGGGTAAGTTTTTTCTAGGTGGTGGCACTGTCCTGGAAATTTATATGTTAATATAGGTTTCCCCGGAGTGGTCTAGCCTCCAATGGCTGTGACTCTCTCTGTTGTAGTGAATGTGTAAAAAAATTGAATGTTACTCCCAGGCTGTTCTCGGAAGGAAATAGCTGAGTATGACCCGTGAATTCTCTCTGTAGAATTTGGTGGTAAAAAACCTTAACCGTTCTTATGGTTTGTTAAAGAAAAATTAGTGCTGTAAGTTCTGGCCCGTAATATTTTATGGATAAGATGAAAAAATGTCCCAGTTTAACATTTAAAAACAATTTGTCATTTGAAGTGTTCTGGTTATTTACCCACTCTCATGGATGGAGAAGGTGGACCGCGAAGGATCTCCAACATCAGATTTTTTCACCGACAATGTTTGTATTTTTATTTGGAACAATTAATTGGAATGCCATAAGACATCTGGCCATAGAACTCTATAAGAATACCGCTGGATCGCAAAGGGTATGATCAACCTATATAAAAGAGAATAGAAAACAGGTAATCATACTATAATTATATTCTAACACCCGCGTTTTAGGTAAGACCTGTAACTCACTCCGGTATTTAATTATCTCTAAAAAAACGAGTTATGAACACTAGTCACCTAAAATTTGCGCATGATGAAAAATATAAATAAATGGTATCAACCAAATTATCGATCGTCTAGCGTCTAATAATATTTTAAGCCTCTCCTACTGGAAATAGCAAGAAATAAATTACGTTCTCTAAATTATCCACCGCCTAGCGTCTATTAATTAATTTAAAGCATCTCTTACTGAGGAAATACCGAGAAGTTAAATTACGTTACGGCTGGAGAAAATTTAGCCACAAGTTTATTTAATACGTTATTCAGCTTAACACAAAATCCCAGTGAAATAAATAAAAAAAACTAAACGATTAAATCACTCAAAACTCTAATATATTATTACCGCAGCACAAAGAATGAATTAAGTCTCCACGTATAGAAGAAGCCCAATGGGCTGATCACCCGTTGGCTTGTCACACCGATTACGGAAACAACGGCAGATGGATCTATTTGTTGTTGCCCTAAAGACGCCGCTAGGCGTGATGGGAAACTACAACAGAGAAAATCAATCTGCTGTTGCCCTTAAGACGCCACAAGGCGTGATGGCCTCTGACTGCTTGGTCGGTCTTTGGCTAAGAACGGAAGAAGAAGAAGTATAGAAGAAATCAAAAATTCTTGTTTGATTCTAATACATGAGCTAGGTACTTCTTCAACTTCTCTGGCGCTATTGATAACTGCATTTTTAAGAGCTGCCTATATATATTAAATGAATGAAAATCGTTAGCTACATGCGAGATTTTTCGTCTCTCCTGATTATCAGGAACTTTTGCGTTTGGGCCGCGAATCAAAGCTCTTTTTCACAACTTTTTACTGCCAGACTCCTCCATTCCTCTTCGTGCTGCAGAGATTTCTAACCCGCATAGACTGTTCATGTTCTCGTGTTAATCAGAGGTGTTACAAAACTCTACCCACTCTTAGTGACTACAAAAGACGTAGATAACTGACCACCTGCTGCCTCTGGCCCGCCTCCTTGAAGGGATGACAGCAAGAGGTTCAGAGATTGCTAATTATAATGGCTCCTTAAGAGTAACACTTCACAGACTATGTCAGCAATACAAAAGAGTTGTGATACAGTGGATCCCTTCTCACTGCAATATCCCTGGAAATGAAGAGGCTGACAGATTGGCAAAGGAAGGGGGAAAACTTCCTCAGCTGGACACAAATATAACCTATGAGGAGTCCAAGAGTTTTATCAAGCGCAGATATAGGCACAAGTGGGAAGAAGAGCATCCAGGCCACACAAAAAATGATCCGTATTACCAGCTCAGCAGAAGTGAACAAGTGGTAATCTTTAGACTTCGCACTGGTCATAACAGATTGAGATACCATCTGTTCAACAAATTAAAGATAGGAACTACGGATGAGTGTGACTGTGGCACTGGTAAAATGACTGCCGAACACCTGCTTCAAAGGTGCCCAACATAGGAACAGAGAAGACGCATATGGCCATCACCAGTACCATTCCTGGAGAAAATCTACGGAGATATCAACAGCCTCAGGCTGACCACTGCTTTCTTTGAACATATTCAAGTTGACATCTGAGGGTGAACGAAGAAGAAGAAGAAGATAATGGCTCCTGAGAGAAGACCGTAGGCGTGGCTAAATTAAAAGTTAAGACAGAGGGCGAATGACATGGCTTAAAGCGCGCTCACCTGGACATGCTAATATCATGCACGTGGAACCCACATTGGCGATTTTGATTTCAACAAAATTGAGGGCTACCAGTGAGATTCAAGGGTAGCTTCACTTTTCATCTTTCACAGTGCTATTCTTATGACAGCATGTGTGGCTTTTTAAGTCTTTTATTAATACTTGACTTTGAGAGCAGTTTATTCTTCATTTTAAGAGCAATTAGCTTGTTTTTGTTTACTTTGAAGTCTAAGAGGTAATATCATTTAACACAAATAGATTTTGGGTAATACCCAAAAAAGTAGCCCGATCCCTGCTCTACTACTTCCAGTCTCCAGTACAGTTAGTTATTTTCTTTCCATGTTAAACTCTCCAGTATCTTCTATCTTTGTCATCCTGAATCTAGTTTTTCTTCAATCCTTGTTATCATGATATATTCCAGCTGTCTTCTTCTCATAACATGCCCGAAGTAAGTGGATTTCTTCCTTCCAATGTGAATAATAAGCTTCCTGTGCATATTGGCCTCCTCCAGGACATCCTTGTTACTTGTCTTTCTAAATCATTACTGTCATTTCATCTTAGCAAATTAACAACAAAAAAAACCAGGAATGAAAACTGAAATCTATTCTTTCGTACAAGTGTTTAGGTAGAGACAACGTATTCACAACACAGAAAAGGTGGTTAAATGTTTAAGAACCTCCTCCTTTCTACACTGTTTAAATGTGCACCTGCCACAGACAAAGACATGGTCATCACACGGAGGCCACAAATTTCTTGTGTTTCAGAAACACTGACCTCATCTTGTTTATATCAAAAGTTTTAACAAAATATATACTTGATAAATTCATTACCCTTCAGCTCTCTGTGGAGCGCATGCTTGTCACTAGCTCATCCCAAGCTTTTCTGTCCTGTCTCATCCACTGTCTTCTTTACTCCTTTCATATCTCTCTCCTCCAGTTCCCATCCTCTACCTCTCTTACTGTGTGGATTACCCAACAAGGACTGCTTTATAAACAGATTTCCCTCAATGTCTGACCTATTCAATGCCATTCTCCATGTTTCAGGGCCATACAATAAGACTGTCTTAGCATATGAGTTGTAGACTCTTATTTGTGTCATGTCTTTTGATTTCCATGCTCTCATCTTACCTTTTGTATACTTTAAAAATCAATCAATACCCTTGAGCTTCCCAAAGAGCATAGGCAGGCATTCAACAAACACATGCCATCAACTCAAGCTCTTTCCACATCATTTTCACTTCTGTCTCCTTTTCTCTTGGTCTAAACCTCTTACACCCTGGGGGTTTCAGAACAAGGACTGCTCTGTAATGATATCCACAGGTTTTCTCAATGTGTTTTCCTATCTATCGTCAGCGTCATCTGCTCATCTCTTACTCCACTGGCACTGGCCATACCATTCCATCCTTCTATTCTACGAAAACACCCATTTATGAAAGTCCATAACTTTTTGGTTGTTTTTTTTGCCATTCTCCATGTTTCAGAGCCATACAGTAGGACTGACTTGACATTTGAGTTGAAGATTCTTTCTTTTGTACTGACTTGATTTTTCTTGATCTCCATATATTTCACAATGCAATGGAAGCTCCTTTTGCTTTTTGTATTCTTATGTTGATATTGCTGCCAAGATATGTATATGATTCTACATCTTCTAGTGGCATCTCTTCAAGTTCAACCTTGTTATCATTTTTTTCATTTATTTACATTATCTTTGTATTTTCAGACCCACTTCACTTTAAAAAAAACTGCATCATTTTTTAAATCAACTTTCTCAGACAATGAAATTTAAGAAGATAAGCAATACGTACCCTGAGAGGCTACAGAACAATTGATAGCATAGCCTAGAACAAGAATGCTCTCCCTTGTGCTTTTGCCGTGAGCCTTGAGGACATTAACAGCTTTAATTGGGTAGCGATAACCACCCTTGCCATCTGGGATCTTAATAGCATTGGCAGCATCAACCACCATGTTGGCAAAAAAATCTGAATCACTAGGACCCAGTTAAGGAGATAAGCTAGATGCAAAGGTCGACATCATCAACTAATATCACCCAACTACTGTTGCTGTTTAACTAGGGCTCACCGAACATTTAGAGCCAATGACAAGCTGAAAAATCCTTGGCACGGTCTACATTTCAGATCGAGGCTTTTCTATGATTGTTGGAGTCATGAGCTTCAGTTTCTTTCCCCGGGGTTCTATCCTAGCTTGGCATACAAAAAGGATCCTCACGTCTGGTTTTAAGCAACAAGAAGGGAGGGAAGTGGCATACTGTGCATTCCCTGCAATATATGGGGGTTCTCTAAATATACTGTATTCTGGTTCTGGGCTCTCTGCACAAAGCCATTTCCCAGCTCCCCTCGCTTGTCTATACATTGTGAGATCCTCCTGCTGCAGCCAATCAGGTAAAAGCCAGAGTCTGCAGCAGATATGATTCCCGAAGTGTATGTGTGAAATACTGGATTCTCAACATGTTTCACAAAAGGGGGAATCATGATGCTGGGCCAATCTGGTGTGGCTAGTCGATCCTCTTAAGGTTGCCCGTTTCCAGAATGCACCTCATAGAGGTGCTTCCTTGTCATTGTGGTATAACCCTGGAATTCACACAAGAGCAGCTCAATTCCTATGAATTCCCAGTTAAGGAGATAGCCTGGACACGAAAGTCACCACTAGTAAATAAACGGTCTATTTCAATATCCAGAGTTGTCATTTATAATTCTTCTTTATCTTTAAGCTCAGTATGAAGAAAATGACTTCAATCAGTTCTCTCAAGAGTCAGACCGGGTTATCTGTTCAAGCAATTTCCATGTCTTCTTTAACCATCCTGTTTTCCAGCTATGTTATCTGTTGTTTTTTTTTACTCCCCCTATATTTCTTCTATTCTATTAAATGAATTCCTAAATATGTGTCCTTCCACCTCCAGACATTTCTTTCCATCATGTTCCACAAGGTATGTGCTTGATTCTTTTTTTTTTTTAAATGTTAATGAACAGTGGGGAAATATGAAAGAACCAATCAATCAAGCAACACAAGCTACATTACCTAAAATAGAGAGACAATGACTAAAAGATTCTAGAAGCAACTACAAAGAAAGTGTTAATCTAACCAAATAACAGTATGAAAAGATCAATCAAAGAAATAAAACAATGACCCCCATGAGGTTCCTGTGGGTCTCTGACTAAACAGGACTACTGCACCCTCATGCACTTTGTACAAGGTGACCAATATGAGGTTCAGCAAGGAGTTGGTCAAATAAATGGCCACAACAACCACCCCTGCAACAGCATGTGATTGCTTGGTGCAGGCTTCCTGCATGGGGACTGGCTACAGTTGGTGACTCTAGGCTCTCTATGTAAGGGTCACAAAGGAAAATGGTGATAAATAATTTTTGTTAAAAAAGGAGAAGTGGCTGCAAAAAAATATGTGAAAAAGAAAGTCAAGCCATAGTCAGGATACAAATATATACCTAAAAGAATTTGATGTCAGGTGTAAAAGAACTTGTACATAAACAGACCACTTAAAAATTAATATAAGAAATATCATCCTGGTCAAGGCAGAAATAAGGGAAAGATGGACAGAGTATACTGGGGACTTTTGTGATGATCAACAAACAAACCCTGTTGTACTTGTTAGCACTCATGAAGGATACGATCCAATAATTTTGCTTGACATGCTCGTTTTAGCAACATTCACTATAGAGTCTCGTCCTAGGTCATCAACTGAGATGGTTAGATGATCCTGGATGTACTTCACTGCCTCCCTGGTCAGAAAAAACAAACTTAACAGTTACCAACAAAACTAACCTTTCAAAAAACATGACTTAAACTACACACAATATGAACAGTGAATAAAATGACTTATATTCCGTATATATTATCAGCCCGAAGTAACGTTTAGCTCATTAGGAGAAAATAGGTCAAAATTTATTGGGACATTGTAAAACATAAATAGTGGGGTTATTACAGGAAAACCTAGAACAGCTGGATTCTTAGTCTCTATGAACTACTTATTTGTTTCATTAAATTACAATTCTTGATAAGTTTTCGTGTTGTTGCTTCAATAATATCTTTAACAAATCTGTTACTAAATAATTAACTTCAAGTGGAAGAAAAATGAAATAAATCAGTCACAACTGTTTCACATTTTTTACTGCTCCATTCAACGCAGCTGGATTCACTATTATTAGGTAAGATTAATATACCAAACTAACACTTTTATTTTCTTATGCAAAGTGATGCTTGTGAGATATGTCAAGCAGAAAGGAAATGATATATGTAAATAATGCAGACAAATGACCTAAATCCTCCTGAGTGTGGTGAAGTGGGATGTTATAAATATTTATAGGGGACTTAGTGTACTGACTGAGATCAGCTGTGAAGGTATATACATCTAATAAGAGTAGTGTATTATATATAACCTTACTTGCTACCACATATCTATATATCTCAGTCAGAATTATTCTGGAATAGTGTGATGACTACGTTATGTGTCTAGGGTATGTGTATGATGAAGTGTAAGTCACAACAACAGACAGATAAACAATTTAATTTAATCCACTACTCTTAACAACACTGTGACACTCACATACATATAACACTCTATGAGAATATCTTAAAGAAGTCACTCGTAACTTTTCAAATAACAATATGTATTCAGTGCTGTCAATAATGTATTTGTGTCCTGATTCAAATACAAAGGAACCAGGAATCACAACCAATTTTAATTACAAGTTATGTACAGAATGTATCAATATGAATATTGTGGTGACATATATTATTAAAATTATCCTATGTGTGTCAGTTGTGTAGTGGCAATATGAGGTAATACTGGTTTTGTTTTGTTCAAGCTCTGTTGGTATTTGTCATCATGACTTCAATAGTTTGTCTTTAGGGACTAGTATTGGAGATGTTCTCAGTTCCTGATATTAAGACAATTAAATTCCCCTCTTAATATTATTTTTACAAAGTCATTTCAAGATGAGGGGACATAATGTTGAGCTCAGCTGGCCAAGTTAGCTTATCTGGCGTGATGGCGGCAGGAAAGGACTCCTCTGCTCGAATTCTCCTCTGGGCTCTGGAGACACCTCACTGATAGCTAAAAGGACCAAGGAGTATGCTGTCCGACACTGGATTCAGCAAAGCTCTGACCAGGTGCTGCTCAGTACCATCAAGACCACTGTCCCTGAAATCAAGAAGGATGTACCTTCTACTTCATAACTAACTTATACTCTCTTTTACACTGATCACAATACAGCACAAACATTGAGTTCAGAGCGTTAGGCCAACTATCAGCTTCATTCTGAAGTACTTTATACCAGCATTAACCTCCTTAATGGTTACCACGCCTCTGCAATTCCAGCATTATTTCTTTCTAGTCAATCATCTAGGTGTCAGTGTACTATTTGGCCATTCCATGCCGTTTTACTTCCCTCCGACAACCTCTGTTCAGGCTGGAGCATTATAGGCTTTATCTCCTGTTTGCCACTGAACTACACATATATATATACAGGCATAAATTAACAATTTACATTCAATTTTCATTAAAAGATACTGAATGGTTCAAGCTTACCACAATTTCATGGAAATAAACACAGATACGTTGATTAGCAATGAATTCTGGCACAATTACTGGCACAAATTCCCATCTGCTTATGTTCCAGGCTTTTATTTTAGCAAAATATGAGCTGGCTTCAACGCACTGATGCTTTATCAAGCTTATTTAAACAAGTGGTTTCGAACTAACGCTCCTAAGTGATTATATCCGCGAGTCTGGCCAATGAGGCCCCGTTTCGACAAGTGTTTGAAAAAATGTTACCTTTCCCCGTTTCCCCTAACAACGAAAGATAGTATTTATAGTCCGACCAATCGTGGTTAGGCTTTCATTTGTTGCGCTCCAATCAATTGGGAGTTTACATGGTAGGCTATTTATGTAACGTAAGGTTTTTTCAAACACGTTATAAAAAAAAATTTTATGAGCAGAAATGATTCCATGCTGTCAGGCATCCTCACTATTTTATTTTGGGTATAATTTATTAATTCCTGGACTATTTGCGTAACGTTTTACATATTATTTGTCAGCAAGCCCTAAGGAACCCAAATATACCAATTTGAAAGAGCTACGTGGCTGCGTTCAAAATATGTATTTTCTACCTCCTGTTTCGAAGATGTGATGTCTGGGTACTGTTATGTTTTCAACCGTAAACCCATCTATTGTTATCTTTCCTAATAAGCGTTTTTTATGATTTATAAACCTAACTCTGGGAAAGGGTAGTGTATTTTATCACTGTCCGTCTGAAAAAAAATTAGTGCATGTAGACTTACACGCGTGATGGCAGCATTTGTGTATCGCGCGACGCGTGTTGCATGCGTTCCTGATTTTCAGCCCTCCCCTCTCTCTTTATCCTTTTGTCCATCTGTTCGTTCGTTTTGGTAACGCAGTGTAGAAAAAGACATGAATGGAATTTAAAATTTAGGTCAACTTGCATATTTCAAGGTTTTTCTTAGAAAGGCAGCACATTTTATTGTGTGTTTGGGAAACGCGTGTATGTTGCAGAAGGCCTATATTTAACGTGGAAATGTTACAATTTGCAGACGCAGTAGAAAACAAGGGGATTTCGAGTACAGTCATTGTGACAGCACTGTTCTTTACCATTCTTCTTCCTTTATTTATTATATGTATTTATTAGGCTTTATATTTACTTGATAATTTATATATGTGGATTAGAATATTCCACGACACTGAGAAAGATGCTCCATCATTTCAGCCAATCACCACATTCCTATAGTTAAAGCTTACTTCCTTATAGAGTGTGTTACGCCAATTATTCATTTATTATCCTTCGGCTTCCTGTGCAGCTCTCAAAAGGTTCTTGGTTGTGCCATCTATGCAAGTTCTGTCCGTGTTGTTTTCATCCCTTTTAAGTCTGCCTACAATTCCCTTCTCCACAAACCGTTGGGTCTTTTGCCTTTTGCCCAGGTGATTCCAGATACAAGAGCTGCCTTGTAATACAATCATCAGCTGTTTTCCTCAACATCTCTTCTTGTTCCACTTGAATCTGTCAAAGTCTTGTCATGCCATTTTAATCATTCTAATTTGTGCAAACCATCAAATTATGAAAATCTAATGTCTTGGTTGCCCATCAACTATGATCAGAACATAAAAGCCTGTTGTGATTAAGTCAGTGTCTCTATGAAGAAATTAAGAGCTGCAAATTTTAATCCATTCCTACTAATGATGAAAATTCCAGACGCCAGCATTAAAAAAATTCAGTGGCCCAGGTTTTGCTGACCTCTGGATCAACACACCTATAAATCAATTTGCTGAGAAATTATGTTTTTACAGTTGATAAACTGTAGTCCTTTTTCACTGAAACAAGATGCTAAATGACAGAGAAACTGATTGGAACTGTTACTCTTCAAAACAGACCTGCTGTAATTAATATTCCAAGTTACAGATTTAGTTGAAACTTTCTAATTCCTGACAGAAATATTTATACACTGAGATTTCATACAGCACAAAATATATTAGAAAGTGCTGTCAACTTACTTGCAGGCTAACCTGTAACCACTGATGATAGATGTTGGATGTATCCTACACTTCACCAGCTCATCTGCATTCTTTAGGAGCTCTGCTGCAATGATCACCTGCACAGAAGGAAAAAAAATCACTTCATTGCATTCATCAACAGACATCACACTGAAGTCCTACATTGAGCATAGTAAAATTACCTGAGTCATTGCGAGTTACATTGCGGTGTAAACTATCAATCAAATATTCCTATATTTAGAAATTTAGCAGCACACAGAAAAGTGGGGAATCCCTTGTCTATTATATTTTGCCAATAAACAAACAAATCAGGCTCTGTCATTAACAAATAAATCAAACACTTTTGGAAGACAAATATACAAGACTACAGCCAAACCACAATAGCAACATAAAACCTGGACCATAAATACAAATATAAACAGCACGTACCACACTGGTGGTGCCATCTCCAACCTCCTGGTCCTGCAAATCAGCCAGCTCTACTAGAACTTTAGCAGCAGGGTGCTCTACTTCCAACAACTTCAAAATGGTTGCACCATCATTAGTGATAGTTACATCCTAAACAAAAAACACACCATAGATAAGCTTTAAATTGGTTAAAACAAAGCAGTATTCGAGTAGTGTATCATTATACAGAGGTAATTAATAAATTCAATTCATTCTTTAAAATGTAATACTGCTATAAAAGGAGGCTTAACTTAAAGAGCCAATAAATTACCAAATTTCATGAACCAATATACTGCTGGTGCACTACAAAAACCAGTACTGCCAGAGTTCCTGACATGCTCTAGTATAGGTTTCCTGCAAGGGTGTTAACTGCAATTATGGTATTATTCAGACTTCACTAACATGAGAAGAAAGTAATCATGAAAACATAATCTTATCACTTTCTACAATATGTCAGTGCCCAGTATGATATACAAATAGACTACCATTAGTTACTGCCATTATAATAATAATAGTCCCTTCAATCAAATCTGATTATGGGAAAGTAACTGCCCTTACACAATAACACACACAAAATGAAGCTGTTATCAGCCTGTGATAAGTCAGGCAAATCCATTTACCGGTAAATAACAGTGTACCAAAAGTTATGTCTGGGAACGTCTCTCACTACTGCACCCTCAGACATGTTGTGCAAGGTGACTAATATCAGGTTGTACATGGGGCTGACATTCTCATTATGTCCAACAAATTGCCACAAAACCCAACATGTCAATGCTTGGTACAAGCTTCCTGCAGGGAGCAGCAAAAGTGTTGGCCCTATACTTCGTAAGGAGTGCAGGGGACAAAATGGTGATAAGTTGTGTGTGTAAATAGAACAGATGGTTCCTAGAGGTCTCTGAAGAGACAAAGCAAAAATAGGACCCATGCTCCAATCATACATGTCGTAAGAGGTGACTATGGTGAGGCTAAGCATGGGGCTGGCAACCCCACAATGTAAAATAAATTGCTAAAAAAATTACCACAAGAGAACATTCAGTGATTTGGTGCAGGCTTCTCACAAGAGAGCCACTATAGCGGTGGCTACAAGAAATGAAAAAAGGTAGGCAGGAAACAAATAATTAGCAGTCTACCATCTGATAAGACAGTGTCTTGAAACACTTACCCCTATTTCATCAACGAGCATCTTGTCAAGGCCAACTGGACCCAGACTACTCTTCACAATGTTAGAAATTGACATTGCAGCAAGAACTGAAATTGAAGATATTTTTTTCACATGAATGACTGAGGAAATAAATAAATTTATTCTAACAATTATTTTTTTCAAATGTAATACGGTTTACATCTGTTGATAAATGGGGGCTTACGCAGAACAAGAGCAATTAAAATTGCATAACAGGATGACCAATATGGATTTTATGGAAAGAACCAGACATAACCAGTAGAACTCTTAGAGGTTACAATAAGATGGAGATGAATAGAATTGACAGTAAATGAACCCTGTCTATTAGAATCACAAGGCAGCACGCGTTTTGGAACCCCCAGGATAGAAGAAAACCAAATAACAAAGAGTGGCCCAGAGAACACATGGAACCTCATAAACAAAAATGTTTAGTCAACGACAGTAAAATATAAGATAGAGAAAAAACCTGCAGACTTCAAGAAACTGTAAACAGCAAATGGAGACGTGAAAAAACTGTGCAACAGCACTAGAAACCTATCAAAGGAACAACAAAATACTGAAAAATTAAATGATTGCAGGGCTGCATGGAATTCCCCAGAAATGATGAAATCCGATGCTTCATAAATGCTACATCATCTCTTCTCGTTGCAGCTTTGAACAGCATGTGTTAAAAAGTTGGGCCTACCATAAGTAACAAAAATGAACGCTATCTTTCTTTTCTTGTTTTAAATACAGCATAAAGCAGTAACTAACAACTCAAGGGACGACAACTCTGAAAATGAAATTACTATATGAAAAGTCTAGATCACTTGTGATTAGGACATTGTAAATTTAATTTCAAACGAAGAGGCAGATAAACTTGCTAAAGAAGGGAGATAAGTTAGTAAATAAATGAAGGTAATTAACAGGTACTCGTTGGACATAAAGGATGCCACTAGACAACAGAAAAGAAAATATAAGTGATAGGCTTACCGGGAATTGAACCTAGGACCAACCAAACGGCGCCATCGCCTTGCTGTGACAGTACACAGTGAAAGGACACTCAGGAAATTTTGCACCCCAAAAAAAGTGCATTATTGGCTGAGGTCATTCTCATGACACTCACACAACTATGGTATATAAGACCCGTGGATGACCCAGACAGTTTAAAGACGCAATCACTAATATAACATTCCTATCAGCAAGTATAGACCAAATAAAGGCCGAAATACTAGTGTCCAGTAATGTGCAGTGGAAGACTAATAACACAGAATAGACGGGTAGTTTAAAGTCACGGATGGGTGAACTCTTAAATAAATAATGGAGGAAACCTAGAGTCCTGTGAACAGTAAATAAATTACAGTAGGTACCACAAACTGATTTTTCATATTTGTTAAATTGACAATTCAATAAGATATTTAAAAAGTACATTAAAAAAAAACAAACATCAAAATCGGTCTATAAATAAAATAGTTATGAATTTTTATTTTATTTTTCAACTTCAAAATTTTATCGCTCCATCTGAAAGTGAAAATGGGTCATCTTTGACATCACCAAAGGATCACAAATAACAAGTATAAGCACATATAAGGTCATGTTTGTGTTAAAAACTACTTGTAATTGTTAGAAATTAAGAAATGGAAGGCATGGAGGACATAAAGAGACCAATATACTCTTATCAAATTTAAAGAAAATCAAGTTAGTCATGTGTTTTTGGTAACTAAATCAGCTCGACACAAAATTTTAAAGTGTCATTGCTCAAAATCTATGCACTGTAGAGACTCAATATCAATGATATCCAATGTCATAGACATACTAAGTAAGCCCAATTTTTCTAAACATGTCACATTATTCTGAACAAGGTTATTATGAGCTGAACATGACGGGAGCCGCGCTGGTGTAATGGCTTCGGCGTTGTACTGGCGACCAGGTGTTCATGGTTCAAACCCGGGCGTCGGCGTTTGAAGAAATGTTTACGGCCGGAAATTTGACTGAATAGCCTGAACGGCTCCTGTGATAAACCCTCTGTGGATGGGAAGGAGCGAAGCTCCTGACCGGGTTGGAAGGAAAGTCCTCAGGTTCCCCAGCCTCGCAATGACATGTCATTGGGCCGAAGGGCTGAAAGCCCAAGTGCCGCTGGATAAGAAAAAAAAAAAAAAAAAAAAAAAAAATGAGCTGAACATGACAAAGCCAAAAAACCAACCAATTTCCGCAGAAACCGCTCAATTCGTCAAGATTTCTACATGTTTACAAAGAAGAGAAAAAAATGTACTAATGAAGTAACAGTAATGATCCATGTATCATTTTAAAGATTTTTTTCAAGCACTTTCCAACAGTACAGAAATAAGCACATTTACTTTTACTTGTTAAACAAAATATAGGCTCAAATATGCCTTGTTTGGAGAAAATGCAAAATTTTTCATATTTTTTTGTCACACAAAAATTGAAAAACAATTAAGCATTTTAGGTATATTTATATATCATACATCATTTTAAAGTCTTTTTACAGCTCTTTGCAATGGAATTCAAATAAACTATGTTTATATGACATATTCTGCTATGTGGCACCTTTTAGAAATGTCTTATTATTCCCAATCTCATTAAGAAAGAATCCTACAGTCCGGTTTCGCAGAATACTGATGTGTGCAACTGCCGTGATTGTTTACATCGAATTAGGTCACCAAACTGACTGAGTTTTTGAGTGATTGGGGCATAAATCATGATTAAAAAGTATCTAAATACCCTATTCAATGTGCACGACGCTTTTGAAACTCTGCCAACGATATTAAAATCGCCCTCAAATAATTAAATTGTCAAAACAAAAGCGAAGTCGAGCGAATGACATTTTTGCTGCTCCAACCTTGAATCTACTCCCTGCACTCCCCTTGCTAATTCCATTTGTTTTATTGTAGTTCTCAGTCGTACTTATTTCAGTATAAATTAAATGTTATCAATTTTCAAAAATATAAACATATATTAACTTACGCAGGTAGTTTCTCTCATTTGTGTGCTCAGTAGAATCTGCCCGATAGTTTCTCTCATTCGCATAACATTGGGGGGGGGGGGGGGGGGGGCGGGGTGTTGAGCTTTCTGGCAGAACAGCCATCATGACTGGACACAAGCAAAAAAAAACTTGCTGGGTTGCTCGTATTTCGTGAAAGCTTACTCTTTCAACAAATCTCAGAAAATGATAAGAATGTGCACACTGATAGTCGAATAGATGGTGAATCTATGGATATAACACAAGCAGGGATCTGGCTCTTGGAAGCACACTTAAAATGACAACTTTGTCATTACTTCAAAATTTGTGCAACTAATTCTACATATATCGGAGCTTGTGTAATATGAAAATGAGGCCCAATAACTTTTTTCCATTGATCATCAATTTGGAGAGAATAGCTCTTTGTTGATATAGCACCGAGTGTTTGAATGACATGCGGGTAACTCCGGAGCTTCAAAAAACCCGATATACTGATGTTTTTCGTCGCAATTTTTCTATCATTTACAAAATACATTCCATTTTCCAGATTAAATATTTTGATAGAGAAAAGAACACAGAATTATCTTGTGTAAATTTTATTACATTACATATAAAGATGCAAGAGCAGCAAAACAACAAAGAAGACCTAGTTTCCTCTTTCTGCCCCTCGAAGGACATTTTTCCAGTGCAAAATCCGGGTGGTTTGTGGTATCTAATTACAGGTCCGTATCCCAGAATCCGAAATCCTCGGGGATGGCCGTTTTTCGATTTCGCCCAAAAAATCGCCCCAACTTAAGTTATGTACAGCTGTAGTAACATTTATTTTTCAGAAACATATTTTTTTTTTAAACTTTAAAAATAAACATTAAATACCTGCACACATATAGGCTACATTGTCTTTCTGTTTCTTTATGTCATATACTGTGGTAGTTCCGACACCATATTCTTCGGTAAGACGACGTACAGAGACACCATGCTCAAGCTTCTGCAATAACTCTACTTTCTGTGCTATCGATAACGACAAATGCTTCCTTTTCTTATTCCCACTGCTTTCCACAGGAGTATATGCAGCTCTTTACGACATTTTCACAATGAAATTAAACTCTAAATCACAAAATTAGCAAACAAATATCCACACACGTGGCTGGTAGCAGTATCGGAATGCAACTGACCACGCTATGTTTGAACACTCGTATCACACAGTAGCGATTACATCAGCATATACTGAGCCTGCGCGTCATGGGCCGGAAACATGATAAACTGAACGTAGTGGGTGGTCAGTTCCTCGCATACCTGTAAAAATACCAATCAACACGTGGATGGAAGCAGTGATGAGAGAGAACTAACCAAACTTTAAAAATTTGTAGCACGCGGCAGCGCTTATATTGCACCTTGCGCGTCATGGCTGGAAACGTGATAAACTGAAGATTGCGTGTTTTCGGTTCCGTGCAAACCAGTTTAAAAAAAAAAAAATTCTTTTTTCAAATCAAAAGTCACTTACATTAGCCCAAAAATCGTCCAAAAAACTTTCGATTTTCGGGACACATTTACTTACTTACTTAGTCATTCCCCTTCTACCGTGAGGTGTAGAGGTTTGGAAGAGAGAGCGCCAGACTATCCTATCGGCTATCCTATCCTATCCTCGGGACACACAACTGTAGTAAATAAAGGTAATTAACAGGTATTCGTTGGCCATAAAGGATGATGCAAGACGACAGAATAGAAAATATAAGTGATAGGCTTACCGGGAATCGAACCCGGTAAGCCTATCACTTATATTTTCTTTTCTGTTGTCTAGGGTCATCCTTTATGTCCAACGAATACCTGTTAATTACCTTTATTCATTTATTTACTGTTCACAGGACTGAAGGTTTCCTCCATTATTTAAAGAAGGGAGAGCACTACAACAAAACAATTTAGACAACTTATGAAATGGCTAAAACAATTATAAAAGCCACATTCAAATCCAAATAGAACAGAGAACTCCCAGGTTACATAAAAGATTATGCCTTTCACCAGCTATCTAGGTGAGACCAGGTCATCACTGTCCGCTCAAACACTTGTCCCAATAGGTTGAGGTAGGCCTACCATCTATATCACATACAGCAGCGGTTTTCAACCTTTTTGAGTCCATGGCTCCCCTTGACCAACTTCATTCTTTCTGTGGTTCCCCTGTGGGATAACTGGTAAAAACTCTAGCGATGTTTCGACATTTAGCCTAACTTTTTATGAGCAGGAGAGCTTTGGAAAGGCTTTTAAACAATGTAATTTTTAAAAAAATGCAATTGGACAATCTGTGAAAAAATTACATGTATAAGAAAATATATACACAAAAAGCACTTTGAAAACCCTTACTATAAAAAAGAAAACAGCACAGATAAAATAGCTTCTTTCTAACATTTTTTTTTATTATTTTTGTCTGAAAATCATTCACTGATATACTGCACTCATGATTCAATCTCCATAACAAAAAACTTGTACAGTAAAACTAAAAAAAAATGTGATGAATAAAGTACCAGTCACCTCAGTGTGAAACTTGAGCTTGCTTGTTGTTACACAACTTGTCAAATCTTAGCACCAATTGAGATACAGCTACCCTCGTGTCCTTCTACACGTCAAGTCTTAGTGTGAACTTGGTTTTTATGACAGCCACTGTTGAAAACCCAGCCTCGCAGAGATAGGTTGCAAAAGGAATTAATATCTTCAGTGCTCTCTTGCTCAAGCTTGGGAACTCCTGTTTTACTGAATACCAAAATGTTGGCAATGCCATGGATGGAAACTTCACTTGTAGTGAAGCGTCTGATGAAAGTTCTATCAGTTCTTCCTCTTCTGCAGTCCTGAAGTCCGAAGGAGCATCACTACTGAAGGGATTTTAAACCCACTGAAACCTGTCACAGTTCTCAGAAAAGTATTTTTCAAAATGAACACTGAGTTGAGATTAGCGTCCTTGAATTATAGAAACAATATCTGCACTACAATCTATTTCATTGTCTGTAATGAACTGCTGCAAACCTGGGAAGTAGTCCATTTCTCCTCCATTGATTTTTCTCTTCCAAAGAAGAAGCTTCTTTTTGACGGCCGAAACTTTGTCAATAAGTTGAATCAAATGAATTTCACTTCCTTGCAGAGACTTATTCAACGAGTTCAACTTTTCAAAAAGATCACAGAGGTATGCAACTTTTAACAGGAAGTCAGTGTCCAGAAAGCACTTAGCACTGACATGGTTTTCTTCTTCAGGATAAGAATAGAGTTCCCGCCTAAGTTCAAAAAAGTGTGATAATACATTTCCTATGGAAAGCCATCGAGTGCTGCTATAAAATAAGAGAGACGTATGCTCAGCCCCCATATCGTGACACATTTTACTGACAAATCTAGCTCTATGAGGTCGAGTTTTAATAATGTTCACCACATTTATGACAGTTTGCAGGACTTCATTCAAATCAACACTCAAATGCTGTGAAGCGAGTGCTTCCCTATGGAAAATACAATGGGTCCAAACAGCATCAGGAGCTTTGCCGCGGATGAGGGCTTGTAGGCCACTGTAACAGCCCGACATTGAACGAGCACCATCGGTACACACACCAACACAATGAGCCCAATATATTTTATTTTCCGCCATGAAGTTGTCCACAATTTCAAATAAATCTTTGGGACCTAAGACGCGTCAACAGTAAGAAATGCAGTTAGCGACCCATAGCTAGACTGCTTGCGTCAGGGTCAGCGAACCAGAGCTGACCAAGACCCTACTCCACCTCCAAGTGTGGTCCTGAAAACAGGCTGCAACACTGCAGTCTGGCTGAGCAAGTAGGGATCGAAGAGGGAAGCCTAACCTGATCCCAAAAATGCCGTGCTGAAGTCGGATGTGTCTGCCGAAAGGCGCAAATATCGCAGCTTCACTGTAAACGGACACAGCGCAACTAACGTCCTTTTCAGGACGAACGAAGAAGAAATAAATCTTTGCCTGTCGTACCTGCATTTGTCCTTACAAAAAAGATCTTCCACCATTTCGTTTTTTTCATCAACAAAACGCACATAACAGATTAAATGAGCATCTCTATTGCTATCAGTGGCCTCATCAAGCTGCAAAGCAAAGTCCTTCCCCCTCATTTTTTCTATAATCTGTTCATTACGATCCTCTCCTAAATCTTGAATTCGACGGCTAATTGTCCTGTCCGACAAAGGAATGGGCAAAAGCTGTTTTCCCACGGACTCTCCAACCATAATGGACACCATATCAATAGCACACGGTAAAACGGGTTCTTCTGCAATTGTATGGGGTTTCTTACATTTTGCTACCCGGTATGCTACCTTGTAGGACGCTAGAAGAGCTTTACTCGAGATTGTCGCCTGCTTAGAAAATGCTGATTTTTGTTCTTTCATTTGACGGCTTTCTAGAGAAATATTCTCTTGGTTTGCCCACGTCATTCTTATGAACACTTTCTAAATAGCGCTTCAATTTGCTAGTAAGTATAGTTGAATGGGAAAAAAAAAACAAAAAAAAACACACACACAAATAGTAATACGTCTTACAAGGAGAAGGACAAGAAAAACCTACGTTGAGGCCACAAGGCCTTCGTCAGGGACAGACAAACAAGAGACAGGAGGGAAAGAAAATGAGAATTAAGTAGGCGGCATACATTCGACAGAGAGTACTTTGAAACACAAAACACACTGTGGACACTCATCATTGTTCACAAGAGTGCACGTGAAACCAAAATCTAAGTAACCTTCGTCCTTTTTTATATAGCCTACTTACGTTTCCTTTCCTCATTACCACTTTCCTTGTCATCCTCAACAAGTTCTCGCTTTTTACTAACACTTGCCAAATTAAAAAATCTTTCCATAGTTTATATCAAACTTACAACACAATCAAAAACGTTTGAAAACAGAAAATCAGTGTTACCTACTATGGTCACGCCAGGAGAATGCGCGGAAAGTTGATAAGCGGGTCGGGGGAGCGGGACTTCAAAGGCTGGCCAACATCAAAAGTGAAATTTCTCCGGGGGGGGTCACACAGTTTGACAAACACCAAAAATGAAATTTCCCACAGCTGTGTGTTTTCTTTACAGCTAAATACGAAAAAAAATCCACGCATACCCACGGCGCCCCTGACCGTCAGTCATGGCGCCCCAGAGCACCGCTGCGCACAGGTTGAAAACCGCTGACATACAGGATTGGACCAACAGATCTCTGCTCCTGTGTCACCAGCCCCATGACAGCCGAACATCTGCTCCAGTCCTGCCCAACTTACAGCAGTGAACGGAGGGGCATATCTCAACTCACTTCTCTCCACAAAAGACTGGAGACAGGGTTCATAGCAAATTTCTTCAAGCATTTTCCAGGCTTTTTCCAGGTTTTTCCAGGTCCAGCACGTGATTTTCAAGGATGGGAAACACTAATATTTTCCTCATCTAATTTTCTCAGATATAATTATCACTTTGTTGATCAGCAATCCGGAGCATTACCGTCTCCCATTACCAAAGGTGTTTGCAGATTTCTTTAAAAAGAACTTTTTTTTTTTTTTAAATTCATAAAAGATTGAAAAACAGACATCTTTTCCAAGTTTTTAGTGAATTTGTTCAACATCAGCGCAATAAAATGTTAGTGACATGGATGGTAATGAATAAAATAAGCTTGACTGACGTATTGATTTAACGATTAACCACGTATATCAACATAAAAGGCTAATAAAATTGGAATAAAATGTTTAAAAAAAACTGTATTTTTCGTGTTTGTCTTTTTTGAATGTATTCTGCGTCTGTGGCATCTGACAATGAGCGTTTGTAAATGTTTGAGTAGTTAAGTACTTCTAGTTGGAGTCTGAGCTGCTTTTTTCATTAACTGGGGTTGAAGTTGTAGCTGTAGGCCTCTGCAAGAGTCTTTGTCAACGATCCACGTTGATAATCCTTGACTGTGTGGTATAACTTGAAGCAGGGTATCATGCATAGAGGTACATTGCAATCTGGGCAGTACATGCAAGTCTGGCTTCTGTTCCCTGCAGCCTTATACACTTTACAGTCTGGTTTGTACATTGCCCTTTCATATTTATCAATGAAGTGGTGATCAGTAAGTCATGTTGTTGTGACCTGTGGTTTTCAAGGTGTCACATTGTGTCGAAGAATAGCAGGTTCAATAAGAGTCATACTGACATCCTGATCTTCGCTTCGATCTTTTTTTGTAGAGTTGGCAGTGTTGTAGGTTATGTGCCCATTGACCAGGGCAGTTTCAACTAAGAAATAATATAAAAATAGGATCTGTGTGGGTAGGGGTAGCTTGCACCTAGTTGGCTGAAGTTTCCACACCTCCCATACTTTTGCTGTATTTTTCTGCAAGCACTGGTTTCTGAATTGTTCTGCCCTAAAGAATTTGTCTTTCTAACTGTCTTGTTTATATTATCATTGGAGTGAACAGTGGATATAAGGTTAAATCTTTTCGTATCATGCCAGGTGACTGTCGGCATGCCTTATCTTCTGTCGCACAAAACACAGGATGATTTGTCTTTTTCAATTTGAGTTGTTTTTTTTCTTCAGTGCTACAGGAAAATGCTTCCTATTTTCTGCTACTGTTCCAAATGTACCAATCTAAATTTCAGGTCTTGAAATAAAGCTGAAGGCTGAATCAAAACTACCACAGAAGAGAATATGTCCCTTGTTGCGTATGAAATTTGAGAGCTGAGATTATTTGGACTCTTTTTTTTTTCAGTGAAAAGTCACCATAGTTAAAACTATGGTGACTTTTCACTGAAAAAAAAAAGAGTCCAAATAATCTCAGCTCTCAAGAGTTTTTTCCTTGGTCACAAATGATGTCACATCTGTAGGTCTCCTAGTAGTGTTAGTTTAAAAAAAAAAAAGAAAAAAAAAAGGGAACACAAATAACTTATGAGCAGGCCTAAGCTATGTATATTTACCAATTCAAAATTCTAAACGCATACATAATAGTCAACCAATATTTAACTAGAACAAAAGGTAATATATATAGTAATTGGGAGGGTAATACTTATGATAAGTGAAAATCTATTAAATATCTAACTGGAGACCTTTACATCCCCCCCCCCCCCCTTACTATTTTTGTTGGGTTTTGATTAGTTTGTTTGTTTAGATTTTTTTTTTTAATTTAATTTTTTTAATTTTATTTTAAATAACATAGGCCTATCCACAAAATTGCTGATTTTCATTTATCCTAATTACAGTGATTTGACAGATGTGATGCCACTTTCGTGTATCGGTGGTTATTCATGTTATCTGAAATTGAAAAAATGTAGGCCTAGGCCTATCCTAATTAGCCTATAACCCTTCAGAGGTATGGAGCCGCGGTAGCATAGTGGTTAGTGCACTGGCTTCCTAGCGCAGTGGTCTATGGTTCGATCCCCAGATGAGTCGGAAAATTTTTAGGCCACAAACGGCTCCTGGGTTGACCCAGCCCCAAATGGGTACCAGAGCTACTCTGGGAAGGTTAAGGCGGCCGGTGTGATGCCGACCACATCACCCCTCGTGTGCCGACGGTCAAGATAATATGGGCCTAACACCATATTCCCAATATGCCTCACTGGGCGTGTAACGGGTTCCTTTACCTTTTTACCTTCAGAGGTAGAACGGGATAAGTCTTTTCATCATAAATATAATAAGAAAGCATTCAAAATATATTTATTGCCAAAAACTGTGTTGAAATGAACAGTGGGACATGGGTCTGATAACAGGGTAGGCTATAGGATATGGCATCGCCATCAATTTCTATTCCTGGCCATCTTAAACTGTGTCAAATATATTCCCGTATGCAGAGGTAAACCAAGAAATTTCGTTCAAATGCTTGCTTATAGGCTAATTTTGGCATAGTTAAAAATTAAACTGTAAATAGGCCTACATTGTAAATACAGACGCAAGTACAGTAGGTCTAACCATAAACTGGACTTATTTAAATAGGTTTTATAAATGAGATAAATGAATTTATTACTAACGACGAGTGCTAAAAATAAATCTGCGTTTACATCGTTAACGCAAAGCGCCGAAAACTTCTGGAAATGGATTTAATGCGCAAAGGGAAGTAAAAATTGTACGGGTACTTTGCGCAAAGGGAAGTAAAAATTGTACGGTAAATTTACAATTGTTACTTCCCTTTGCGCACTTCCATTTCCAGAAGTTTTCGGCGGTTTCGTTAATGGCGTAAACGCAGATTTATTTTAGACTCGTCGCGTCTGTTGTTGAGAAAAATACCATCAATAACCAAAAAATGGACACAAAGTAACGAACTTTCGATTTCGTATTATTTTTCAAGGTCCGATGCGAAAAATTCAAGGCTTTTAGCCATTTTTCCAGGCTTTTCAAGGCCTGGAATTTTTTTTTTCGTTTTCCAGGTTTTTCAAGGTTTTTCCAGGTCACTACGAACCCTGTGGATCTGGAACATTCTAACCGGTGCTCAGATTTCTGGTTGCCAAGCCCACCGGTCGAGCTTGATTCATAACTAGTTAACCTCAGCTTCAAGACATTATGAGAGAATAATAACTATTATTTGATATCGGAAGCGAAAGACCAATTTGTCTTACCATTTTGTGTTCGAACGGACTGCCCTGTCGTTCTATTACCACCAACCGTCAATGCTGCAGTTGTGTTCGCCATCTTGAATCACGCTTTCATTAAGAACAGGAAATTACATAGATGAATTTTTATTCGCACTTTTTGGGTTTCGCAAAATAAACGTATCATTTAATATTTATTCTGTATAATTAATGTAATAAAGCTTGCACTAAAAACAAAGCAAGCGCAACTGTACAAACACTCCTTCATATACTTTGTTTTGTCAGCTGCCATACTGATTTATCAATCAAACTTTCTTTTTTTTAAATTTAGTGAAGAAAACTATCTAGTTCAAACTCTACGGTTATTGTTATTGTTGGTCAAAATCGACATTATTGCACTCATTGCATAAGGGGTAGTCTAATAGAGGGCTCATGTGTGTGACGGTATTGCCTCCCCTGCTTTGCAGTAGTGGTCCAATAGTGGACAAGCCTCAAGAGTATCTAATATGGGCTTCATAGGTGTCTACCTTCGCACAAGATTACTCTTAGCAGCAGGGCCGTAGATACGGGGGGAGGGGGGGGGGGGGAATTATACTGTACGGGTACCAAAATAGTGCATAAATTTTTTTTTTAATTACCCCCCCCCCCCTTAATAAAGTCCTATCTACGTCCCTGCTTGGCAGAGATGTAGATAGAAGGGTAATGACACTTCTATCACAAAGTGAGTGTTCACAAGATATTCAGATAAGCGAAAACATTGCTGCTTTGGCTTAGCACGTTAATTCTAGAATCTGCCGACCACTTTTGTGAAGGAATTAAGCAATGATTTATGTTAGCTCGTTTAACCCCCCACCTCTGATTTACTCAGCGGAATTCTTATTATTCTGGTATAGCTCAGTTTAGAGTGTGTGTAGTAAATTGACTGAGACAAACATGCAGTACATTTAAAAGGATTAAATCGAAGTTAAATTTGTAAAACTACAAATAACAAAATTTAATAATCACTTAAGTTTTAACAGTTTGAAAATAATTGAATAGTTTAGAAGAAAAAGCCGAGGTAGCACAGTGGTTAGTGCACCGGCTTCCTAGCTCAGTGGTCTATGGTTCGATCCCTAGATGAGGTGGGATTTTTTAGGCCTCAAACGGCTCCTGGGTCGACCCAGCCCCAACTGGGTACCACAGCAACTCTGGGAAGGTTAAGGCGGCCGGCGTGATGTTGACCACGTCACCCCTAGTGTGCCGATGGTCTAGAAAATATGGGCCTAACACCATATTCCCAATATGCCTCAATGGGTGTGTAACGGGATCCTTTACCTTTTAGAAGAAAAGTTTCATCACTGATGGATAATAATAATAGCCCCTTCAGTCATAACTGACTATGGGAATGCGCCCCTGAGGTGGCAGCCCTCAGCTGCTTATTTTCGACGTTTTCTCCTCTCCTCTGCTTGTTGTGTGAGCCTCTTTTCGCTCAATCTGAGGTGGCGCCGTAAATAGCATCGCCACTTAGTGCGATCGGCAGCTTCATCCTCCCATGTTGCTGGATCCATGTCCAGTGCCCTCATATCTCTCCTGCACACATCTTTGAACCTCAGCTGTGGTCGCCCAACTGCTCTCTTGCCATCTGCTAATTGTCCGTAGAATATATCTTTTGGGATGCGACCATCTTCCATGTGGCGAACATGGCCAAGCCAGCGAAGTCTGCGCTGTCTAAGCAGTGTTTACATACTTTGAAGGCCAGCACGTGACAAGACCTCGACATTTGTCACTTTATCTTTCCACGAGATGCCGAGGATGTGGCGTAGACACCGTAAATGGAAGGTATTGAGCCTTCTTTCTTGCTTAGCATAGGTCGTCCAGGTCTCGCTGCCATAAAGGAGTGTGCTGGTGACGCAGGCGTTATATACCGCAGCTTTGGTCTTCATTGTGAGTTTGGAGTTTCCCCAAACACGCGATGTGAGGCGGGCAAAGGTAGCTGCAGCTTTGCCAATGCGGCTGTCGATTTCTGTGTCCAGTGAGAGTTTGTCATTGATGGTAGACCCTAGATATGTGAAGTGGTGCACCACTGCCAATTCATAGTTATCGATAGTGATAACTGGTGCAGCACCCACATCCTGACTCAGCACATTCGTTTTCTTTAGACTTATTGTGAGGCCAAAGTCCTTGCATGCTTTACTGAAGCGATTCATCAAGCTCTGAAGCTCCTGCTGGCTTTGAGTGACGACTGCAGCATCATCAGCGAACAACAAGTCTCTTTTAGTGACCCTTCTGATTTTTGTTTTTGCCTTCAGCCTTGAAAGATTAAACAGACGGCCATCTGACCTAGTGTGAAGGCGTATTCCTTCAGTTGCATCTCTGAATGCATGTTTCAGGAGTAAGGCAAAGAAGATCCCGAAGAGGGTCGGAGCCAGAACACAGCCTTGTTTAACGCCACTTCGTATGTCAAAGGGCTGTGACGTGCTTCCAGCATATTGGACTGTTCCCTTTATGTCGTCATGGAATGACTTTATCATTTCCAGCATAATGATGGATAATAGAGACGATGAAAAAAGTTCACTTTGGCAGCATATATTTTACACTTAGCTGCCAATAGTAGTTTCTGCTCCCGCTGATGGGTTGGTTCTTTTTACACTGCTCCCGCTCGTCGCTGGTCAAGGTTGTCGGGTGTAGCTCGTTTCCCAGAAATGTCAAGGAGAGTCTACAAAGTTAGTCCTTCGTCTTAAAGCGTAGGTCACTTGTCCCTTCTTATTCCAGAGATTGTACTTTCTGCTGGTACCACCAATAACTATGGTAAAGAATAGAAACGAAACGCTCTTCTGAGTATTGCATTTTCCCGACACATACTCATGTGTCCCCTTTCTTCTATTCTACCATCCCATTTATCTCAGAATTTACCCTCGATGAGAATTAAATTTAATCCCTCGGGATAAACTTTCTTTTACATTTAAATTGAATAGCTTTAGCTTCACATTACATTTAAATGAAAAGGTTAATAGCTCAGATAGAATATGTTTACATTTACATTTCCACTGATTGAAAAGTGTTCACAATATAAATTGAATATGTTTTAATTTATGTTTACACTGATTTGAAAAGTTTGAAACTTCCATTAATTTTAAAGTGCATATGTTAACATCGACATTTACACTGGTTTGAAACTGTAAGTATTATACTTAGAATGTACATCATTTCTTTCATCTTTCCCTCCCTGCTTCGTATGGAACCTGAGACTCTTTATGCGTTTATTTCTCTTTAATAAACTAGCAATAAAGCAGCCACCAGCCCGTGCAGTGGTGGTTCATGAATCATCATTCTATACGCTGAGGTTGCCAGCCTCAAATGACTGGGACATCCACTAGCGATTTTCACATATTAAAATTCACATGGTAATATACATGTATGTGTTAGTTCACATGTTGGTAATAAAATATAGAATGTAAAATCACAACTTATGCCAATCCTGGCTCACAGACTTTTTGCTCAGAGAAATAAAAGGCACTGGCAGTTGCCTTATTACACGTGTACTTGGGGTCGTTAATTTGAACTTTAATTCCCTTTCTGACTCCGTGTGTTTCCTTCAGTTTCCTCAGACAGCGGCTTTTCTTATTAAAATGATAGAGATTTCCTGGGCTGTTTTTTGAAAGTATGATAAATACTCAAATAAAAGGTGTCCGGTCTGATAAATGAAACTTCTGAATTCTAACTGGCACTGAAATGTGTCAGGTTATATTCACTGTCTTACCCCACCCTGTTGGTTATGGGGCTCAAACGATCAGCCAATCTGATTAGAATATTATGCATGACTCATCTAGTGCAAAATTACAAACATTACTTTTATGAAAATGGGCTGTAAACATCCGATTGCCGTCAGGCGAACTTACAGACATATCAATAACCTCACACGACAATGTGTGTAAGATGTCACAAATTATTACTTTCGCTAAAGTAATGTCTTTGTAACAAGGTGTATCGGAAACGACTATGTCATGCTTGACTGTCCAGAATGTGTCGCACGAACGATTAATCTCTTATCTGCCGCACACCCGGGTCTAATCTTAGCGAAGCTTTGCCTCACTCTGGCAAACGCGATGTATTATCACCAACAAGGGGTGTCAGATGTTTGAACAAACAAGCTCTCTGCTACATAGCAAACAGAAAGAAAAGGATGCGACTCGAAACAAAATCGCAATGAAATCAGTACAAAAATGTAACTGATACTGCCGTAGTGAAACAGAGATTAGGAAGAAGAAGGGGTCACCCCAATCCATTCTGTTACATACCCCCTATCCTAAGATATTTGTAGAATATCCAGCTTTGGGGCGGTCACTTCTTCGTGGGCTTACTGTGCACTGGTTTGGTTTCTCGGTGCGACAGTTTTCCTGTCTTCCCTATCTCGTTGGCGAGTGCCTGAGTTTCTCGCTTGGCAATGTGTGCAGTTTTGAATGTACTCACGCACATCTGCCCACCGTCTAGGCCAAACGTAAACCTCTTTAAGATTACTCATAGTGAGTCCCACGGGAACATGTTCTCCCGATGAGGATATATGAGCCGCTTTCATAACGGAGGGTCTTAAAAGGAGGGGCACTAAGAGTTGCTTCCATTGCCTCGTCTGTCGATAAATAATTCCATCCTCTTTGTGGAAAGTTCCTGCTGAAGCATGGGTTATCCGACTCTGTTCAGAGTATGGCGTTAGGGTTATATCCTCCTTCTGCGCTTGACGTGACTCTGCTTTCCAATACCCTTTAGCTCCCCCAAGGAGCATAGGCCTTCAACAAACACATGCCAAGTCTTCCTGTCCTGTGCCATCCGCTCAAGTTCTTTCCATGTTTTCCTCATCCTTTTCACCTCTGTTTCCAGTTCTCTTCTCCATGTGTTTTTTGGTCTACCTCTGCCTCTCTTTCCCTGTGGATTCCAGAACAAGGACTGCCTTGTAATGCTATCAACAGGTTTCCTCAGTGTGTGTCCTATCCATCGCCAGCGTCTTCTTCTCAACTCTTGTTCCACTGGCACTTGTCTGGTTCTTGTCATCAGTTCCACATTTGTGACTTTGTCATACCATTTCAGTCCTTCTATTCTACGCAAGCACCCGTTTATAAAAGTCTAGCTTTTTGGTTGTTGTTTTTGTTGTTCTCCATGTCTCAGAGCCATACAATAGGACTGACTTCACATTTGAGTTGAAGATTCTTATTTTCGTGTTGGACTTGATTTCTCTTGTTCTCCATGTTTCCCAATGCAATGAAAGCTCCTCTCGCTTTTTGTATTCTTATGTTGATATCACTGTCTGTCCCTCCAACTTTGTCTATATTACTTCCAAGATATGTGTACGATTCTACATCTTTTAGTGGTGTTTCTTCAAGTTCAACCTTGTTATCATTTCTTGCATTTATTCTCATAATCTTTGTCTTTTCCCAGTGTATTTTCAGGCCCACTTGATGTGACCTCTCATCGAGAATTTTTTTTTCCTCTTGCATCTGATTATGGTTATGGGACAGAAGAGCCAAGTCATCTGCAAAATCCAGATTATCAAGCTGTTTAGTCAGATTCCACTAAATTATATTTCTGTTGTGTGATGTCGATGTTTTCATAACCCAATCTATTGCTAGTAAGAAAAGAAATTGAGACCAGAGGCATCCCTGTCTCACTCCCGTTCTAATCCTAAACGGTTCTGTAAGTTGTCCTTCATGAAGAACTCTGCATGTCATGTCTTCATATGTCTTCTTTATTAAGTTAATGATCTTCATGGGAACTCCATAATGCCTCATCAATTTCCAAAGCGATTCTCTGTCTACACTGTCAAATGCCTTTTCATAGTCCACGAATCCGATGTATAACGGTGAATTCCATTCCAGACTTTGTTCAACTATTATTCTCAATGTAGCTATCTGGTCTGTACAGGATCTATTTTGTCGAAAACCTGCTTGTTCATCTCTCAGTTGCTTGTCTATGGACTCTTTTAATCTCTCCAGGATGATTCTGTTTAATACTTTTGCTGGCACTCATAGTAACATTATTCCTCTATAATTTGTGCACTCTTGTAAATTTCCCTTCTTAGGCAACTTGACCAGATAACTTTCCTTCCATTCTGCTGGTATTTCCTCTCTCTCTCTCACAGACTTTGCCAAGTAGTTTGTATAATATCTCTGTAGAGGTATCAATATATGTTTTGATGGCCTCTGCTGGAATGCAATCTGGACCAGCTGCTTTTCCATCTTTCAGAAGCTTTATGGCTTTCTTTATTTCTTCTCCACTTGGTCGTTCACAGCTGATTTGTAGCTCCTCTTCTGCGGGCTGGATGTCTGGGGGATTAGTTGGAAATGGTCTATTGAGAAGTTCCTCAAAATGTTCTGTCCATCTCTTCATTTGTTCTTGTATATTACTAAGCAATTTTCCATTCTTATCTTTTATGAGGCCATTTGCTTGCTTATATTTCCCTGTTAGCTTCTTCGTATTGTTGTACAGGTCTCTCATATTTCCTTTGGCTGCAGTGTCACAGAGAGTTTTATGATCATTAAATTTTCTATATATTCCGCCTTTCTTCCACCCGTGTCCTCTATTTATTATCACTCTTTACCTTTTTCCTGTATTTTTCGCATTCGTTCGTTTGCGAGAAGTATTTTCTTTCCCATTTTCACTTTGCCGGTTTCGTTTTCTCATTTAGGAACGCAGTAGATTACCTAATGCGTCAGTCCCTTGCACGAGATAATTTTAGGTGGGATTTCAGTCCATCAGACATGATGAATAGACAATTGTCTACATTTGCACCTGTCACGCGAGTTTCCTTGGCTGAGCTGCTCGGGGAAGGTGTCAATCGCGCCAGACAGGCTCGCTCAGAGCAGACATTTGTCTGGAGATTTCCATCTGACAAATAGTTTTACGGCTAAGTTGCTCGGTGAAGTGTGGTAACTGCCACCTAAGGGGACGTACCGTCTACATTTTCACCGAACACAGCGTTTCTTCGGGCTAGTCGCTCGGAGTGAAGTGTGATATGACACTCATGCAGCGTGCTGGAATGAGACATATAGTCTGGGTTTTTCCATGACACTCACGCATTCGCTCAGAAGGACCATTTTCTTGACGTAGGTAAAAAAGACGCACTGCTGGCAGTTACGGCATGCGTCTAAGGTACGTAGGTGTTAATGAGAAGGGGAGATTATTTCGTTTTGCAAAATAAGTTGGGACCCCTTTGTCCTGGTTTAAGATATTAACCGGAGTTTGAAACTAGATTTTCATTCATTCTCCTAATTCGCAGTAGACAGGTTGTTCGTGAATAGAATAAGCTGTATAGCGAAGCTCCTAGTTTGTTCGGAAATTTGCCGAGCTCTAGACTTCTAATAAATATATCAGCGTATAATTCTAAAGTGTGCGATTACCTGTAGTTCTGTGTTGAGGTAAATATATTATATTAAGTATCTAATATTTTGTTAAGTGTTTAAAGTGATAATCGCTTATTTTATATTTCACTAGTTAGATTTGATGCAGAGTGCTTAATTTATATAGTCTGTATTATTTTATAGTGACGAGTTACAGTGGGAAACAGAAATTATAATTTCTAGCTTAAACTTAGTCGGCTATTAAGGAATTTAATTTTACTGCTAAATAATCAGACGAGAATAATTTTTCTAAACTAACTTATAAATGCTAGATGCCTCATGAGTGTTGACGGAATACGTAGGTATTCCTAATTCATGATGATTGATTTTTATATAACTTATTTCACGGGAAAGTTTAAATGATAAGTCAAGCTGTACGCTTGCAGTTTAAAAATGTAAGTTATAACGAGTACCTAGTATGTATAATTATTTTATATGTGTTTTTCCTTTATTCAGTGAATACGGGGGTTAACCCAAAACTTTGCCAGCGTTAAGTACTGATGAGTGATATCTGTGAAGAACTAAAACATTTTCCTTAAAAGCCTTGGTGCAGAATCTTTACAAGTTATTTAAAAGGTAAATGAAGTAACAGGCCTATCGCGCCATATTTAATTCTTCCTGAGAAACAACTCAAGTACATTTTTAGCCTGTGTGGTAAGTAACATATTAACGTCAGTAACATTCCTACGGAGTTTTGACTAGTGGTGTGGTGACCAAATATAGTCCTTTCCTGAAAGTAGACACCGATCTGACATTCCTCAATTCTAGAAACCTAAGCTATTGACACGGTGCTCGTTGTTAATGTTCGTGCCTGGACAATTTTAATGTGACCTAAACAGCATCCGAAAAAAATAAGAACACCCAAGGAATCGTTCCCTGGAGCAGAGAATTCATCCCGTCTTTTTGGAACTGGGGATCTCTTGGTCAAAGACTGCCTTTGACGATTCTGTATGTGAATGTCCTAAAAATTGTGTTTTCCAGAAATGGCTATCAAAGCTGTGAGTATGAACAAATGCACGTGATCACTGCTGACCGAATAGAGTGAATGCAGGACGGAGTGTTTTCTTTATTGTTGTAATTTGGCACCCATTTTGCTGTCTTAACTTTCTGTATGCAAGTATTGCTAATCATATTTCCCTTAAAATAGAGCAGAGATATCAAGTCTGTCCATACCTTAAAAAGGGGGAAATATTAGACCTAATCATAAGTATCCTTGATTCCTTGGGGCTATCACTTTCTTCTAACAGGACTGTGGGCATACCTTGAGGGATAAGATCATACTGTGGGTCTATCATTTTTGTAGCACTTGTATTGATTGTATGACTATTTGTATATGCTTTGATGTAATTTTATATGTTGTGAGAGAAGTTTGTTATGATAATTAAACTACTCAATGCTTATTCCAGCGTGTCGGTCAGTTTCGTTCCAAAATATCTATATAATCACTGTTATAGTTTTCCCACGTCTGTGTGTTTAAATGTCGTCACTTGAATGTGCGTGCACGTGAGTGGATAGAGATATATTAATATATATATATATATATATATATATATATATATATATATATATATATATATGTGTGTGTGTGTGTGTGTGTGTGTGTGTGTGTTTAGACTGTCTGACTCCTCTAAATCTGTCGTAGAAGATAGGCAGAGAGAGAGAGAAGATTTCTCGATCTCAGAGACAGCCTCTATCACATTCTACCATCTCACTCGTGGAAATCTCTTTTCTATTATCAGCTCTCACTGTGACTATCACTTATTCTAATCTATCAGAAGGGACCAACCCAAGTCTTAATTTCCTATCAAAAATCTACGACATGCAGCTTACTCTGCTTCCCTTGCCAACTCTTCAATATACTTCCTCTTGTCTCTTTTGATGTTTCTTCTTACTTCTTTGTTTGCTTCTACGTACACTTCATGAGCTTTGACTTTGGAGCTTCTGGTTTTGCTTCTGTTTAACTCTGTTTTCTTGATGGTTTCTGTTGCTTTCCGTGCTTTGTGCTGATGTTCTCTTTTTCTCAGTACTGTCGTAAATTTATTTTGAGAGAAAAGAGTATTAGAAATAGTGGTCCGGTTTAGAGTGAAATGATGTTGGAAAAACTCAGTGATAGAAAATGTAGAGATTAAATAGTTGCTTCACAGCGTGCTGGAGGAGAGTAAAGACAGACTTATTTACGACAAATCGTTTCTCTCAATCTTCTCTTCCGCTCTCCTGGTCAAACAATTATTTGCCAGTTTTCCAGACACACCTCTGCGCGCACACCGATTTGGTGTTTTCAAACACACAGACGACGTAGATACAAACTATATTAAACGAATAGGGGAAAAGTTGGGCTTTGGGTATCTCCAACACAGTACTCAATGAGTTTATGTGATTTTATTCACCTTAAACATCAATCACTAACAAATATCAGGTATTACATAAATTATCATAAGTACACAAATGCAAATAACAAGTTTGGGAGGGGTGAAGAAGATTGGTATCGACTAAGCCCTTCCCGCTTATTAGACAAAGATAAACCCAGTCCAGAGATAGATAATATCAGGAACACGGGTACGTTAACCTAACAGTGAAGTTAATTGCTCTGAAAGAGGTGTTACAAAGTTAGGTATAGGTGATAGAAAAAAACCTGTTCTTCCCAGCTGTTCTTCCTTTTTACTAAGCAAATGGAAAGGAGGGGGGTTTAAAACAGAGTTAACCAATTATCACCTCCCCCTTAAAGGAACAGTGCAGGGAGTACAGAAAAATTATATTACCAGGCACGAAAGTTAACAGAAGGGTTACAAGAGAAAAAAAGTTTAAATTTCCTGTCATTCATGCACACGCGTGAGGATCCACACTCATATACTCACACACTTACCGAATGCAGCCTCAGACGATCCATAAAAGTATATAAAACAGCAAGTATTCTCTTGACATGTGAACTGTCTAGTCCTTCGATGTCCCGCCCCAGATGTTTGCGAGATTTTGCTGGTAACAAATATTCTCACTTATCGCAAGACTTGAAGACTAAGAGTTCTTGTGTTTTTTTATTATATAAAAAAAGGAGTCTATGGGATGGAACTGACACAGTTCGGCACAGGAGTGAAAATGAAGTGGTCTCTTTTAATCTTCCGCTATGGTAAAATTCCTTCAATGCGTGATGATAGTAACTGACCGGAAAGTTTTATTAAATCCAATTGAGGAAAAAACTAGGCTCAGTCACAGTCAGGAAAATATGTACTCTCTCACAGTAAACAGTAAATATAATATCGCTACTGGCGATGATTACCTTCCAGTTTATCTTACAGGTTTGTAATGGTAATTTGATGATTGTTCTTTACAATGTTCTTGGGTGGGCTTTATTTCATTTAATTCTGACAGCTAGGTCGCAAAGGACCGCCACAAGATTATATTTAAAAGAAATGTTTCTTCAATATGACTGGAAGTTTATAGGATGATTTCTTTATTTCTTTCTTTATTTAGCTGGGACCCAGAATAAACGATAGGTAAACTCTCCGCATATCAATCAGCAAACGTGTTTGCCCTCTGTGTGGAACAGTTGCATAGCTAATGAATCCACGTGAAAGAAGTCCCGTTTTTAGAAGAAGTTACAACAAAGTTCAGGGTCAGCCGAGTTCGTCCATCACAAGTACTTCTTCAAATCTCTCGTTCCATATATTTTTTACTTGTTGCCAGTGGTCTTCCGTATCTGTTTCATCTTCCAGCTGTTGGAGTACTTGGTATTTGTTGGATACTGTGATTGAAAATTTTTCTCTTATTTCCTGATTTCTTAGATATCCCACATTATACTGTTGTCTATAGCTGCATGCTGTTGTAAATTTTTTGAGTTTTAATTTTGTTTTAGCCAACAGAAGATGGTGGTCTGATACAACATCTGCTCCTCTACATACTTTCACATCATGCAATGATGACCTAAACTTCTTGCTTATGCATATGTGATCAATCTGATTCTCAGTTCTGTGGTCTGGTGATATCCATGTTGCTTTATGTATTCTTTTATGTGGAAATATGCTTCCTCCTATAGCTAGTTGATTTTAAACACAGAAGTTTGCTAATAGTTCCCCATTCTCGTTCATCATACCTAATCCATGCCTTCCCATGATTTCTTCAAAGCCAGTGTTGTCTGTTCCTATTTTCGCATTTAGGTCCCCCATCAAAATTGTGATGTCCTTTCTTTTTTTATTGTCCAAGACACTTTGTAGTCTGGTGTAAAAGTCTTCTTTCACAGATTCTTCTTTATCGTTTGTTGGTGCATAACACTGAATGATGTTTATATTTACTTTCTTTTTGGCTGATTTAAACCTTGCTGTTATAATTCGGGGTCCAATTGCTTCCCATTCTATAAGTGCCTTCTGTGCTTCCTTGGACAGCATTAGAGCCACCCCTTCACTGTGATGGGCTCTTTCCTCCTCATGTCCTGAGGACAACACCATTTCTCCTGTGATCAATCTCCTCTTCTCTATGCCTTTCCACCGTGTCTCGCAGAGACCCAGGATATCAATCCTGTAATTTGACATTTCTGCTGCTACCTGTGCAGTTTTCCCTTGTTTACACAGAGTGCGAACATTCCAGGTGCCAATCCTGGAGATTTTCCTAGACGAAAAAAGGTTAGTCGGCAACCCAGACTCCTTTTGGCTTTCTCTAGGTTGTTTCATGCGCCTCCTTTCCAGAGGACCTTCTTCTGTCTTGGGCGGCTGAGTTGATTTATATTCTTTATTTGACTTGTCCATGTTTGATGAAGTTTTTGTGGTAAAAAGCTAAGTTCAAATCCTTGCTGCCACTTGAACTTCTTGTAACGCTTCACTATCCTTAAAGACCACGATGATAACTTTTCTTGATCCATAACTATTCAAATCATTTTCCAACTGTTAAAACCTAAAGTGATTATTAAATTTTGTTATTTGTAATGTTACAAATTTAACTTCGATTTAATCATTTTAAAGTTACTGCATGTGTCACCGTTCACTTTGCAAGGAGCATTATAAAATGCTCAAGCAGGAATTATAAGCGGTGATTTGGTTTTGGTTAAGAGGGAAGGTATGAAAAAATGGTTTAAGAAATAAGAATAGATTTGAATAAAGACTATTTGTCTTGCTAAAAGGGAAATAAGATGAGTGAAATCATGCTTTGATCAAAGGGAGAAGACTCTAATTATTAAAGTCAGGGGAGGAAAGTGCATAATTACACATAAGTAGATTTGGTGAGTTGGTAATTATGATTTAGAAAATGTACATATAAGAATTGTATAGCAAGCTTTAGAGAAGATAATATAATAATAATAATAATAATAATAATAGCCCCTTCAGTCATAACTGACTATGGGAATGCGCCCCTGAGGTGACAGCCCTCAGCTGCTTATTTTCCTGGTGCTCCTTTCGACGTTTTCTCCTCACCTCTGCTTCTTGTGTAAGCCTCTCTTCGCCCAATCTGAGGTGGTGCCGTAAATAGCATCGCCACTTAGTGCGATCGGCAGCTTTATCCTCCCATGTTGCTGGATCCATGTCCAGTGCCCTCATATCTCTCTTGCACACATCTTTGAACCTCAGCTGTGGTCGCCCAACTGTTCTCTTGCCATCTGCTAATTGTCCGTAGAATATATCTTTTGGGATGCGACCATCATCCATTACGCAGTTAATTGTTGAGTTTAGGAGTTTACCACATGGCCAAAAGGTCGATATTGATAACTGGTGCAGCACCCACATCCTGACTCAGCACATTCGTTTTCTTTAGACTTATTGTGAGGCCAAAGTCCTTGCATGCTTTAGTGAAGCGATTCATCAAGCTCTGAAGCTCCTGTTGGCTTTGAGTGACGACTGCAGCATCATCAGCGAACAACAAGTCTCTTATAGTGACCCTTCTGATTTTTGTTTTTGCCTTCAGCCTTGAAAGATTAAACAGACGGCCATCTGACCTAGTGTGAAGGCATATTCCTTCAGTTGCATCTCTGAATGCATGTTTCAAGAGTAAGGCAAAGAAGATTCCGAAGAGGGTCGGAGCCAGAACACAGCCTTGTTTAACGCCACTTCGTATATCAAAGGGCTGTGACGTGCTTCCAGCATATTGGACTGTTCCCTTCATGCCGTCATGGAATGACTTTATCATTTCCAGCATTTTAGAAGGGCAGCCTATTTTCAGGAGGATTTTAAAGAGTCCATCCCTACTAACCAGGTCGAATGCTTTTGTGAGGTCTATAAAGGCGATATATAATGGTCTTTTCTGCTCTCTTGATTTTTCCTGAAGCTGGCGGAGAGAGAAGATCATGTCTGTTGTTGATCTGCCAGCTCGGAATCCACACTGTGACTCTGGATATATGCGCTCAGCTAACTTGTGTAGTCGCATTAAGATGACTTTGGCAAAAACCTTACCAACAATACTAAGAAGAGAGATGCCTCTGTAGTTATTGCAATCACTTCTGTCTCCTTTATTTTTATACAGTGTTACAATCTCGGCATCTCGCATGTCTTGAGGAATAGTTGTCTCTTCCCAGCACTGGCACAGCATCCTATGCAGGGGATGTAATAGCGTGCTCTTACAGCATTTGATTAAATCAGGAGGAATCCCATCACTGCCTGGTGCTTTGCCAGAGGCCAAGCTATCAATGGCCTTGCTGAGTTCCTCTAATGTTGGTTCGGCATCCAGCTCCTCCATAGTTGGCAGACTGTTGACACCATCAAGGGCTGCAGGCGTAACGGTATTGTCTCTAGCGTAAAGCTCAGAGTAGTGCTCGACCCACCTCTCCATCTGCTTACCCTTATCGGTTAGCTTCTCTCCGCTGATGGTTTTTAGCGGTGCTGTCTTACTTTTATGGGGGCCAAGTGCTTTCTTTACACCGTCATACATTTGTCTAATGTTGCCTGTTTGCGCTGCGATCTGGATGCTCTCACTGAGCTGGAGCCAGTAGTCATTTGCACAGCGTCGAGCAGTTTGTTGAACTTTGCTTCTCGTAGCCCTCAGGATCTGTAGGGTTCTGGCACTCGGTGAACGTTTGTATTCATTCATAGCACTGCGCTTAGCTTCAATGACAGGTGCCATCACATCTGATGAAGCATCGAACCAGTCATTTGACTTTGCTGTTTTCTTACCAAAGGTGGCAAGTGCAGTACTTTGAATGGTGTTCCGTAGATGCTCCCAGTTCTCTGTAATAGTATCACCATGCTGAGGGCTACTGAGCACTTTCTCGAAGGTCGCAGTGAATTGAGCGATCATGAAAGGGTCTGACATCTTGCTGGTATCAATGCGTGGTTTCCCTTCATGTCTGACACGATAGAGTTTTCTTGGTTGTGCTCTGATTTTGCAGCAAACCAAGGAGTGATCTGTATCACAGTCTGCACTATGGTACGAGCGCGTGGAGAGCACAGACCTGAGGAGTGGCCTTCTGACGAGAATCAGGTCAAGTTGGTGCCAGTGCTTGGATCGTGGGTGTCTCCATGACACCTTATGCTGGGGTTTTGTCTGAAAGTAGGTGTTGGTCACGCAGAGGTCATGGTGGACGCACAACTCTAAGAGCCGTTGTCCATTTTCATTCATCTTGCCAATACCAAACCTGCCCAGACATGAAGGCCATGAAACATTATCGGCACCCACTCTAGCGTTAAAGTCACCAAGGAGAACAAGCTGTTCTTGCCTAGGTATGCTTTTGATAATTGCTGTTAGATTCTCGTAGAACTCATCTTTAGCTTCTGAGGCAGAGTACAGAGTAGGAGCATACACACTGACAAGGGTGATGGGACCTGTGCTAGTTTGCAGGCGGAGCGTTAACAGACGTTCTGATCCATTCTCGCCTGGTTCAACCATTTTAGTTAGCGATTTTTTGACCGCAAAACCTACTCCGTGTTCTCTAGCTTTATTAAGATCTTTCCCTTGCCAATAAAATGTGTAGTCCTTCTCGCTCACCGTTCCAGAGCCCGCCAGGCGCGTTTCCTGAAGTGCAGCTATATCCACCTGAAGTCGTTTAAGCTCATCATTAATTATGGATGTCTTCCTTACATCGTTTACATCCTGTAGGTTTTCGGATAGTCCAGTCAACATAGTCCGGACGTTCCAGCATCCCAATCTGAGAGTTTGCTTATTTCTATTTTTTCGATAATTGCTTGGTGCAAAATTTTCTGTCCACAGTTCGGGTTTGACCCTAATCCCCATGCACCCAATGGGGAAAGCAGACAGTGGCGGGACAACACCTTATTGACTGGGGGCTGCCCAGCTTGAAGCGGGCGGTAGCTGTCCAGTGAGATCCTAGAACCTCTCCCACTGTCGGAAGTAGCCCCTGGCGCCATGCCCTACGCCGATTGGGCAAAATGCTTATAACCGGTGACTGCTACTTCCCGTGTTTTGCCGACACCTATAGGGTGAAGCTGGAGTGTCCTCTCCAGGGCGCGAGCTTGGGCACAGTTATATGGAGATCAAGCTGTTGCCCATGCAGCATGTTCCCCCTCTCCACACAGCCGGTAGATCCAAAGGAACGGCAGTAGCCGATACAGTTTGGTACCAGCCATGTCGCAGGAGTTGCCAGAATAATGTCGAATCGACATTAGACTGCCTTAGGGACTCCGACTCCGGATTTATCCTCAGGGTTTACTCCCGAAGCCAATTCCATAAATGGATATTCCCGCAAGGCAGCGGTGGTTTGAATTCAGAGTTCCTTCTCTTAGATAAGCTACCAACCAAGGATCACGAGCCCTATCTGCCCGAAGCTGCTGGTTTTAAGGCGCCAGTCGCTCGCCTTTGCCCCTTCTCCCGTCAGTGGAAACAGTTCCACCGGGCTCAAATTGAGCCACACGTGAAGGCCGGGAGCTGGACTTGGTTGTCAGAGGCTGTTTGAGGCGCGTGCCATAGAAGTATTTTATCTGCAGTGAGAGCTTATCCTCACTACAACTCCCGGCAATAACAACCTTTGGAACCAGAAGAAGATAATATAAGGTTAAGTCAAATATGCAAAGGGAGACAATGGTTAATTACCTCCCTTATATGATTAAGTGAGTTGAGAAAAAAAATATGCACGTGAAAAGTCTGAGTGAAGTTTACCAGGGCAACGGATGACACTTCACTGAGTTGTTTACACAGCGGATAAGCGTGAACATTTTTCAGCTGAGCGAAGAATAGGAGGAACCAATGAATTTACAGTAAACATGGACAGATGAGCTAGTAATGATTTTTTAGAGGAGAACTCATTTAGACGCGCTGTGGAGCGGTCGCATTTTTCGGAGGAAGCAGTCCTGGTTAAGGACGTAGAGTGGCAGGAATGTGTTTTCTGCCAGGCTCAAGTTACATTTCTGTGAGAAACAGAATGAATACTTCTGAAGAATCCTATAGACCTAGTTAGAGTAGTAGAATCTATTCACTTATGAAAGACAGAACTGTGTTTAAAATATAAGTTTAGTGATAAGGGGTGATAGTAAGAAAAATGAGTGTTGTGGGGATTCGGTGCAACCAAAGTAAGTAGGTCCTTTGACTCATAACTTTTGATAGACATTGAATAGAATTATTTCAGAAGTTGAAATAAGGTATTACAAGGTTAACGACGCTTACAACTAAGTGAGCGCAGAATAAGGAGAAACGAAGCTGAAGCTACAAAATTTACTATGATGGGAATAAACTGAGACTAAGTCAGCAGCTGAGAAGTTTTACAGAAGAACATGGATTTAATAGCCGTGTTGGGCTATTGTATAATGAATTTCGCAACATCAACTGCTACAAGTAAGATGAGTAAGCAATTGAAGTTTGATTGTATTTACAGGATGAAACATGAGCTCTCTAGCAGGTATAAGTATGAGAATACCGCAACAGGTGTACCCAATGTATTAATTTGCATATATGAGTTTTAAGATGATGGTATTTGAGTAAATTGAGTCAAATCTGACAGGATTAGTAGATGAAGGAAACCAACTCAGGAAAGAGTTGATGAAAGGCTTGGGAAAAGCCAGAATAAATATAAAAACCTTAAGGGAAGAAAATAGGTATAAACCATATCTGTTGGTGTTCTCAGGTAGAGAGCTATATATATATATTTATATATATATATATATATATATATATATATATATATATATATATATATATATATATATATATATATATATATATATATATATATATATATATATATATATATATATATATATATATATATATATATATATATATATACAGGTACATGGATATATACCCAGGAGGAATGGGATCTACAAGAGATAGTTAGGAAATGTTTGTACCTGGAATTAGTACCACATGCCTCTGTTATGATGAACTTATATGATGTAAATAAACTGTTTGTTTTAATGGAACGTTGCTCAAGTTGGGTTCAGTCTCTAAAAGGTTGTTGAGTGCTAGAGTAAACTAGATACTGGACATAAAGAAACTAACTACTATACGAAGCTGTCACTTAAGTAACATCATATGAAGGGATGGAACGAGTTTAGGTTGGAAGTTTTGAGAGAATATCATCCAGGAATCAATAACTCTGGCGGTGAGGGCCAGTATTAAGATATACTCTTACTTGGAAGATAGGTCAATGGATCAAATTGACAAATAGAAGGTATACAACTAGGCCTGCCCCAGTCACATAGTTTACTATAATAAGAAGAGATAGCACTGTCACATTTAGTTTAATTGGTATCGTGACCAGTCCCAAGACATATAAAGGGACCACTGGGACACATATAGTTTAATTGGTGCCTTCTTGGACCAGTCTTTAAAACACCCAGTCCAGCGGTGACACATGTTTGTCTGAGTCAATTTACTACACACACTCTAAACAGAGCTATACTAGAATAATATAATTCCACTGAGTAAATCAGGGGTGGGGGCTTAAACGAGCTGAAAGTAATAAGTGCTTAAATCCTTCACAGAAGCGTCGGCAGAATTACAGAGTTAACATACTCAGCCAAAGAAGTATTGTTCTCGCTTATTCTGAATATCTTGTGATCACTCCCTTTGTAATAGAAGTGTCATCACCCTTCTATCTACATCTCGGCCAAGAGTAATCTTGTGCGAAGGTGGATACCTTTGAAGCCCATATTAGATACTCTTGAGTTTTGGCCACTGTTGGACCACTACTGCAAAGCAGGGGCGGCAATATGTAGATACTATCTAAAGAAGTAAAAATTTGGAGCATTAAAAGTTTCCAGCTATAAGAAACTACTTAGCCTGCAACGTGAAATGGGATATTTTTAGATAAACGTGGATAATGTTATGTTCCTCTTTTCCTAGTAAGACTTAACACACCAACACAATGAAGTAATCAGAATTTTCACTACAAGTGTCAAGTCAATCTTATTGTATGGCTCTGAAACAAGGAGAGCAACAATCAAAACGCTACAGACTTTCGTAAACGGGTTGGTTTGGTTTGGTTTGGTTTGGCTTTAAGGACTATCTTCATTGCACACGGACAACTGCATCAGTGCTCCGATCTCCTCCCTTAGATCACACAAGGAGGATCTCAGCACAGTGCACGAACTCCGTAGCACCGGCGAGAATCCCAATGTGTGTAAATAGGAATCACTCATTCTATAAATATTTTTTGGGTGGGTAGGTTTCTAATGTTTTAAATGTTGCCAAGGCAGCTGTTACGGTATATGATATTAACGCCGTCTGCTAAAGGTTAGCGGACGTGCAAATGTAAAGGTTAAGACATTTAATATATTGCGATAGATGTTTCAATTATTGAACGCTCCATACACGATCGATTATGACGTGTCTAGCGTTGTTTGGGACACAGTCGGTAACTAGGAGACGCTACCCTTTGTTACTTGACCGCCAAGCTGAATAGCTGCGTTTTGTTAACCTTCCAATTCAATGGCATGATATAGCCATTTATATGTGCATTTATGATGGACCAGGGTCAGTCCTAGAACTCTACATGAGAGGAAACTTATGGAGGTTAGTGATTAACTAAATCCTTGGAAGGAGAAAGATAATCGTCTACTTTATACGAAGTAATTAGACTCACAGTCTCACTGTCGGCAGGTAGCCATGTCTAGCTGCGCGTGCATATAGCTGTGATGTTCTGACGACAATTACTGCATTGTATCCTTAAACGGACATTGACACGTAAAACAGCAGTCTACGCTATTGATTGATTGATGCATGTACCTCATGTGTGAATTGAACTGTTTATGTATGTGTGTAATCCATATTAAATTGTGAAGGACTCGAACCGGAGGCATTATTCGTTGAATCACGTTACACCATTCAACCATTATGAATTATGTATTTTATATCAAGTTGCTGAGTTAATAAGATGAACAGTTGTTTACATCTTGATGCCAAGTTCAGGCATTACGACAACCCAAAGGTGAGGTTCACCCCATTCGCGTACGAATATTAGCACAATCAGAATTCAAGCAACACAACCAGTAACCACACACGAAAGTCCTTCAACAAAAGTGGCGGCCGAATGCGGGGAACGACAGAAAAAAGAAACAAACTTCTGTTCCTTACGCACATGTTAACCACAAATATTTACGATCAATTTTCGATCACATGATCCAGTCGAAGATGACGCAGTACTCATTATAATGCCTAACAACGTGACGTCACCGAAAGTCGTGTAGGTGAACTGTCCGAGAAAACCAAAGCCGTTTCTAAGTCTAACCAGGGGAAACATGAGCCATTGAAGCAAACACACGATATGGACTACAGGAGCAGACAGTCAGGGGCATTAGCCTAGCTATTGACGACCTCTAGCACTGATCTAAGCAACGGAAAAGATAAGTCTAGTTGTTTTAATACTGTCGTCATTGCAAACAGTAATACTGAGTCCATGCCTTTTGCCTGCATAGGCATGTCTTGTCTGAATGTGTTTCATGTATTTTTTGGGTTGTTTTAATGTGTTGTTAACTAGCGGGCCGGTTGGAGGGAACTGAAATCTCTGGGGAATGTCGCGAACAGCTGACCACCTAGATTTCAGTCGGTCTTAGGGCAGTTAAACGATTGCACTTTTGGAAGCCCCACTGAGGTTTGCCATTGGACTATCTGTCCAAATCTGCTGTCGTTTGACGATTTGTGTTAGCTGTACCGTTCCGTAGATAACTGGTGTATTTTATTCGTACTCAGTTCACAATTTTATTCAGTTTTGTATCATGTTCGTTAACTATTTCGTCCAGTCTACTCTTACTATCAATTTATTTTATGATTGTTAAATGATTCGTCCGTTATGAGTCCTGTGATGTCATCATTTTTTGCAGTCATTTTTTTTTTGTGTGTACTTTGCATATTAAGTTGACCTCGGGTCAATCTTTGACCCTTCGTTTTCCGTGTGACACTTCCGCTTGTTTTATTTAGTTCATAAATTCATTTTTAATTGTGAAAATGTCTTGTTTGCGTCTTGACATTGTTTGTACCCTTTAGTTGCATCATTGTTTTGTTTGTCCTCATGATATATATTAAATGCTACATTAATAATATAACATTATATTCAATAATACACTTGTAATTTAATTTAATTAATTTTTTCTGACATTTAAGGTTAATATGGGACATTGCATAATTATGCAGTGATAGTCCAAGAAATTAGCACTGCAATTTATAAGAGATGCCTAGGGCATAATAATATAATATATATATTGACCAAATAAAATAATCTTATAGTCTACCTTTGAGGTAATAGACCCATTGTATATTATTTAATATACTTTTCTGGTACTAAGAGAGTGACTTAGTACATTGAACAATATAATTACTAGGAATCATACCCAACATTATTGGATATTGAGATTAATTGTGTGATGTAATTACATTATATTTAACAGATATCATAACTATTTATGATATAGTTATTATTTAGATACAATATTGTTACAAAATATTGTCTATTGGTTGAACTTAGACATAAGAGTTCAGTACTATTGTGATTATTTATATTGAATATTCCTAAGTTGAGTAAGTATAATAATTACTCTGAAGCTACTATTGACTATTTTAATCAGTAATTACCAATAATTACTTACCATATAAAAGTCAAAATGCTTACTATAGACCATTTCGTTAAAATTGGTAAAGAATATGGTTATAAATCTCAAGAACTTCGTCAGTTTGCTGAGGCAGAACTGGAAAAACATAAAGCAGAAATAGAGGAACAAAAGGTTGCATTAAAGAAAGAGGAGGAGGAACGTGAGATGAAGCAAATTGCCAAGGAAAATAGATTAAGAGAAATTGCTCAACAGGAAGAAGAGAATAAATTGAAACGAGAGGAAATTATTTTACAACAAGAAATGGAATTGGCGCGTATTAAATTGGAGACAGCAAGATTACAAGCACAAAGTGCTGATGCAAACCAGAATAATAACGCACAAAATGGATCGTCATCCAGCCAAACTAAACATTTCTACAACTTTAAATTACCCACTCTCAACTTAAACGTGGACGACCTTTCATCGTTCCTGTCACGTTTTGAACAGACCTGCAAAACAAATCATTTGCCTGAAGAGTCATGGGTACTCAAGTTAAATGAATTCTTGGTTGGAGAACCATTGACGGCTTCTCAAAATGCTGACCCATCAATAGCAAATAACTACGGTGCTATTAAGTCCTTGCTTTTACGAAGGTTTCACCTGGACGAGGAACACTGTAGGTTGAAATTTAAGGGAATTTTACCTGAATCTCCAAAAGATTTTGCAGGATTCATTGCGAACATACGCAATACATTTAATAGATGGGTTGAACTGGCAGAAGTCAACAAATCATACGACAAATTAGTTGATTTACTACTACGGGATAAGGTATTATCTTCGGTTAGCCAGCCATTTTTTGCATATTTGCAGGAGCGTAAACCAGGTACTATCGACGAGTTAGAAAAAATTTCTTTAAACTACTGTTCGGCACATCCGAATGCAACCATTTCTAACTCCTCATTAAGAGAACCTCTACCTGTGGCGTCTAATATGGCCTACAATCATGATAACAAACAAAGACATCACAGTGTAGACAGAAGTAGGTTCCAAAGAAATCACAATGTTAACTTTCAGAAGGGACATAATAATGATTTCAACAATAAAAATGAGTTCAACAGAGGTAGATCACGAGATAGAAATTATTCACCTCAAACAAACTACCACAATGGTCAACATAACACTAATTATAATCGATCACATACTCCCAATAATAACAATAACTGGAATGGTAATAATCATGGCTCGAGACATCGAGATAATAGTTACTATAGAGGACGACGAGATAATTCTAACAATTATACTCGGAATCGATCTCATTCTCGGGGATCATCTCATTACAACCATAATACAGGGGCGGCAGTTACAAATAATACTACCCCTATAGCTCAGGTCCCACTTGACAATAATACAACACAGTCTTCTGCTGCATGTTTTGCTATTAATTATAATGTGGCAAATAGTTGCCAAGATTGTAATACTATTTTTCAGAAGGCCAAGGAAACGGTGCTGAATTGTGGACACCTTCATACAGCAGTTGGTCTTTCAGCGAACGATGGCAAGGGTACCCTGATGTTCAATAGAGGATTAGTCAATGGTACGGTGGTCTCAGTTTTAAAAGACTCTGGATCAACAACCATTGGAGTTCGGCAGTCTTTGGTACATCCTAGCTATGCAACAGGGGACTATGTCCGTTGCATGACCTTCGGGGGTACTATTGAGTACTACCCCACTGCCATAGTACATGTTAATACACCATTTTTTTCAGGTAATGTCAAGGTGTGCATGCTACAGAATCCATCAGCTGATCTTACATTAGGACGCATACATGGGAGTAAAGATTGCACTCCTAAAGAAATTAATGATTGGGAGAAAAAAAATTTGCATTCTTTTAGCAACGCTAACGCTGTTGTTGATATGGCTACACTTCGTGCCAACAACATAAATACATGTGGCACAGCAGTTTCCAACTTCACTCTCAGTACTATCCTGGAAATTGATGAAGATGATAGATCTATTGGACAACATACTAAGGATATAACTGATCCTAATAAAACTGTTGACGTTGTCAACATTGACAAAAACATTATGAGGAAGAATAATAGGTTAAATAATAATGCTGGACTTAAAAGGAAACATAAAGTTAACACAAATAATTATGATGAAAAAGTTTTTACTTTGCCCAGCAAATACATGTCTACGACATGTAGGAAACTTAATACCTTTGGTGATGATAGGTATCATCCTCAGTCCAGTCAGGATGATACGACATCCAACAGAAAGACAATGTCGGTGTTGAAAGGGAAGGTTAATTCTTTGACAAAGAATACATATCATCATTGTCCACTATTTCGTGACAATGATACTACATATATTGGGAAAAGTGCGTATTCTCGCACAGTGTTAGTGCGAAATCTGCCGCAGGATACTACCTGGCAGGCACTTAGAATTTTTTTTGATTATACAGCAAACGTTAAGTTTGTTCGTCTTCTGCCATCATGCAATGGGCAGACTAGACAGGCGATGGTTACATTTCGTAACAATCGAGACGCTCGTTGGGTAATCGAGCGTGATAATGGTGTTTATTTTCATCACCGTTATCTAAAGTTACAATTAGTACCTGATTCTGCGCCACGCAGATAATGGTGTACGCTCACCCTTTTGTCTTATTTCTTGATGACTCAGCTCTAGTCAGTCATCATTTCTTTTCCTTATTGGTCATTTATTCTTATATGACTTAGATCTTGTAGGCTTGTCTATTAGGTGACATTTGTTTTGTCTTATCTACAATAACACTTCTTATTTTTGTCTTATTTGTGTTTTACCATGCCTACAAAAAAACAGTAATATCGTTATTGGTATTAACTATGCTCAGCCCAATACAGCATAGGTTTACTTGTCATCTATCACGGCTGTCTTGTCTTAATTGTTAAAAAAAGACATGCCGGTGAAGGTGACATGGACTGGTATATGCAATGAAACTTTCAACAAAATTATAAATTTGTTCTCGCATGAACCAATTTTAAGACTTCCCGATGCTTCCAAAAGATTTTTCTTACGAACAGATGCTAGTAACTACGGCATTGGTGCATGCCTGCTCCAGACCATGATGGCGTTCTACATCCTACCTTATATATTTCAAGAAAGCTAAAGCCGGCAGAAACAAAGTATTCCACAGTGGACAAGGAACTTTTATCTGTTATATGGGCAATAACTAAACTTGAAAAGTTTTTGCTTGGTGCTCCATTCACCATACAAACCGACCAACGTGCTGTAGCATCTTTGCGTCGATCTAACCATAAGAGCCAAAAACTCGCCAGATATGCAATCATCCTACAGCCATTTGAATTCTCCATTGAACATATTCCTGGCACTGAAAATATTGTGGCGGATGCGTTGTCACGTAATCCTATTGACGACGAATGATCAACATTGACATCCCTAAAACACGTCAATCATCACTACATTGGATATAACGAATTATCAACTATAAGGGAACTAACCTTGCCTTCAATTTAATATTTATAAACACTATATGCATCACAGAATTGAACTAAAAACAATCAAGGTATACATATTGACATTGAAACTTCGTCTAACGTCCATACACAATATATGAATATTCGTTGAACAATCATGGAACAATATCTGACGACAAGTCGAACTTATTATCCTATGTGCACTTAATTCTTGGATGCTGGGATAAATGACATTTCTTTCCAACGTAAACGTTTGAACATTTTTGCCTAAAAGAATTCATCAGGATCAAGACTACGGATGGATCATCATATCCTATACTAATTAATTAGTTAACTTAACTTCTTAATTGAATTATTATCAATAAAATGAAATGTGAGAAAAAAATGAAATGAAAGAACAAAAAAAGAGAACGAAATATAAAAAGAAGAAATTATGAAAAGAGAAAATAAATCTCACACAAGTATTAGATTAATTTTTTTTTTAATGTACCTATACGTTATTTAGTTAGTTAAATTAGATAGTTATTATTCACTAACACTTAACACACCCAATTAAGTTAAACTTATTTTCGAATTTCTTTCTATTTCTTCTCACTTATTTTGTCTTTTCTTCTCTCATAACATCGCGTTACATTAGAATCTTAATAATTTAACTCTTAGTTTAATTAATTAATTTAATTTTAATTAGTCAAATTAATTCCTATATGACATACTAATACGACAGACCTTACTTTAATTTAATTCTATCATTCACTATTAACATTGGACATTTTATTTAGTTGATATAATAATATGTATAATATTGATATATAATGTGATTAATGTTAGATGACTATGACAAATAGTTAGTTGACATGACCGCGACACGGTTCTACTCAGAACATCGTCGGCCATATGTCACGATTGTGTTAAATTTTTTTTTGAAAAATTGTTAAGTCGGATAGATCTTGAAAAAAAATCTATCGATTTTTTTTTCCCCGGTGTACAGGGAATTGTTACGGTATATGATATTAACGCCGTCTGCTAAAGGTTAGCGGACGTGCAAATGTAAAGGTTAAGACATTTAATATATTGCGATAGATGTTTCAATTATTGAACGCTCCATACACGATCGATTATGACGTGTCTAGCGTTGTTTGGGACACAGTCGGTAACTAGGAGACGCTACCCTTTGTTACTTGACCGCCAAGCTGAATAGCTGCGTTTTGTTAACCTTCCAATTCAATGGCATGATATAGCCATTTATATGTGCATTTATGATGGACCAGGGTCAGTCCTAGAACTCTACATGAGAGGAAACTTATGGAGGTTAGTGATTAACTAAATCCTTGGAAGGAGAAAGATAATCGTCTACTTTATACGAAGTAATTAGACTCACAGTCTCACTGTCGGCAGGTAGCCATGTCTAGCTGCGTGTGCATATAGCTGTGATGTTCTGACGACAATTACTGCATTGTATCCTTAAACGGACATTGACACGTAAAACAGCAGTCTACGCTATTGATTGATTGATGCATGTACCTCATGTGTGAATTGAACTGTTTATGTATGTGTGTAATCCATATTAAATTGTGAAGGACTCGAACCGGAGGCATTATTCGTTGAATCACGTTACACCATTCAACCATTATGAATTATGTATTTTATATCAAGTTGCTGAGTTAATAAGATGAACAGTTGTTTACATCTTGATGCCAAGTTCAGGCATTACGACAACCCAAAGGTGAGGTTCACCCCATTCGCGTACGAATATTAGCACGATCAGAATTCAAGCAACACAACCAGTAACCACACACGAAAGTCCTTCAACAGCAGCGGACGTATGGCCTACTCTTTACGACTTCCAACTGCCGTGGGATTTTTAACGTGCGCAACTTGCACACGAGACCTCCTATTTTTTTCGCCCTTATCCGAGAAGGCTAGGCATACGGTATCACTACCCAGAAGACCAGGGGGGAGTGTGACATCATTTGGACCACTGGTTCTGAAAAAAAAAATTTCCATAAATTATATTCCCTCAACTTGGAATCGAACCCGGTACCGGTACCTCTAGAACTTGAGGCGGGCGCCATACCTCTTAGACATTCCGACCCCCACATGGGGTTGTAAATGGGTGCTTGCGTAGAGTAGAAAGATTGATGTGCTATGGCAAGTCACTGATGTAGAACTGATAACAAGAATCAGACGAATGCCGGTGGAACAAGAGGCGAAACGAAGAGTTGGCGTTGGATTTGACACACATTGTAGAAACGTGATTTTTAATGTAAACTGTATTTAGTATTTGCCTTTTTTATATTAAAGTTGAAGACTTTAACGAGGATCATCAATACCCTTCACATTCCCCCGAGGAGCATAGGTCTTCAACAAAACTTATGCCAAGTCTGTCCTCTCCTATGCCATCAGCTCAAGGTATTTCTTCATCCCCGTCATGTCTGTCTCCATTTCTCTTCTCCATGTGTTCCTTGGTTATACTGGAGATTCCTGGACAAGAACGTCTTGCTAATGCTGTCAACAGGTTTCACAAATGTCTATCCTATCCATCATCAGCGTCTTCTCATCTCTTGTTCCAATGGCACTTGTCTGGTTCTTTGGAATTGCATTATTCCTCCCTAACATAACGTTACATATTTTCCTAGTAAGGTTGCAATATTTTCACGGCGCGTTGTTGGTGGGAACTAACTAGGGTTTCTGACTCAGAAGTTCTCGGAAATTTAATAAAAATCTTGGCCAGTCCGAGCCCGGGAAAGATGGTTGGGACCCTGGAAATTTTGAGGATATTTTTAATTAACAAAAATTGAATAATTAAATAAATTTACCAAACACATATCTATTCTCGCTTATTTACGCTCGGAAATTTGATTGGCACATTAATGAATCATCTTAAAACAAGAAACAATTCGCTGTTAATCGACGAGGTCCAGGTCAGCTCGGTACAAAAGTTGCGCTGAATATTTTCCGAGCTTTCTCGTTTCCTAATTCTAATTGGAAGAACAAATTATTTAAGTTCTGATTAACCATTTAGTTAGTCCAAGAAATGATTGAAGTTCTAATTAACCACTTAGTTAGTCCAAGAAATGATTGAAGTTCTAGTTAACCATTTAGTTAGTCCAAGAAATGATTGAAGTTCTGATTAACCATTTAGTTAGTCCAAGAAATGATTGAAGTTCTAATTAACCACTTAGTTAGTCCAAGAAATGATTGAAGTTCTAATTAACCATTTAGTTAGTCCAAGAAATGATTGAAGTTCTAATTAACCACTTAGTTAGTCCAAGAAATGATTGAAGTTCTAATTAACCATTTAGTTAGTCCAAGAAATGATTGAAGTTCTAATTAACCACTTAGTTAGTCCAAGAAATGATTGAAGTTCTAATTAACCATTTAGTTAGTCCAAGAAATGATTGAAGTTCTGATCAACCATTTAGTTAGTCCAGGAAATGATTGATGTTCTGATTAACCATTTAGTTAGTCCAAGAAATTATATAAGTTCTAATTAACCATTTAGTTAGTCCAAGAAATGATTGAAGTTCTGATTAACCATTTAGTTAGTCCAAGAAATGATTGAAGTTCTGATTAACCATTTAGTTAGTCCAAGAAATGATTGAAGTTCTGATTAACCATTTAGTTAGTCCAAGAAATGATTGAAGTTCTGATCAACCATTTAGTTAGTCCAAGAAATGATTGAAGTTCTGATTAACCATTTAGTTAGTCCAACAAATTATTTAAGTTCTAATTAACCACTTAGTTAGTCCAAGAAATGATTGAAGTTCTGATTAACCATTTAGTTAGTCCAACAAATGATTGAAGTTCTAGTTAACCATTTAGTTAGTCCAAGAAATGATTGAAGTTCTAATTAACCATTTAGTTAGTCCAAGAAATGATTGAAGTTCTAATTAACCATTTAGTTAGTCCAACAAATGATTGAAGTTCTAATTAACCATTTAGTCGAAGAAAATAATCTCAGTGGTCCACGGCTCGATCCCCAGTTGAGGTGGGATATTTTAGACCGCAAACGGCTCTGGGGTCGACCCTCATGAATAGGGTTCCAGAACAAATCTGGGAAGGTTAAAGGCGGCCGGCGTGATGCTGACCATATCACCCTTAGTGTGCCGTATGGTCAAGAAAATATGGGCCTAACACCATATTCCCAATATGCCTCAATGGGCGTGTAATGGGATCTCTCCCCCTTCTATAAAAGAACGAAGAACAAATAATAGAGAAGAAAATTATGACTCCACTCCTGTACCTCCAAAAACCAGAGAGCATAAAGAGAGAATACAACTTTACCCTCTCTTCAATAACTACTTTATGTTCTTTCGAAGAAGCATTCATCAATACATTATTCGGCCACATCTCGTCATCGTTAACAAAAACAGCCGAAGATGGAGGTTGAGAAGAAACCAACAAAAATGATGATAGTTCGTCAATGAAAATGGTCAAAGAAGGCGAACTAAACCTGGAACTGAATCAAAGTAGTCAGAAAACAGCTTTCATTGCTTTGGGAGATGTATGGAGGTCAAACGAAATCAGGCCCAACACAAAAATATGAATTTTCAATTTAATTTCTTCTTCTTCTTTGATCCATAACCGCCAACCGTCAAAGCAGTCAGCGGCCATCACGCCTGGTGGCGTCTTGTAGGGCAGCAACAAATTGATTCCACTTTGCTCGGTCGGCGGCCATCCTTCGTACAGTGCCCCAACTGTGGTTCATTCTTTGCATCTCAGCTTCCACAGTTCTCCGCCAAGTTGTTTTTGGTCGGCCTCTCTTTCGCTTTCCCTCGGGGGTCCATAGCATAGCTGTTCTTGCGATGGTATCAGGGTCCCTTCTGAGGACATGGCCAACCCAACTCCAGCGTCTGCCAGCTATGATGGTGTAATTTAATTTAAAGAGATAATAATAATAAAATTTAGCCTTGTTTTGGCGAGTCGCGTCCCGTTCAACCTAGACACAGGGCCCACCGGTAATATTAGGATTTATGTCTAAATATTTAAAAAAAAAACAGCAGAAACAACATTACTGTGTCACAAGACAGACAAAAAGGAAAACAAATACCATATGTTAAATAAAAGTGGTACTCCAATCCAATTAGATTACTACAAGACCAAAAAGTGAGCTTTGCAAACGGATGCATTCTTTCTTTACTTACTTTTGTAAATTTGTGTATGTTTTTTGTTTTCAAATGCTACACTGAGCTTTAATTTTAATCTTGAAAAGCAAATCTTTTTGCAGCAAAAGGAAATGTTATGCTATATTTTTGCCATCTCTTGTTTCAGAGGGAGTTTTGCTTGTTACCTTCCATATATAACATTTGTACCACATGGGAGTTTTGCTTGCTTTTTCCCCGTTATATTTAATTGTTTCACACAAGTTTTGCTTAATGAATTAAATTGTATCACACAAATCTCTGAAAGATCGAGGACTAGAATGGAACCAGGCCAGAGCCGATAGGAAAGTATGGCGCTCTCTCTTCCAAATCTCTACACCTCACGGTAGACGAGGAACAACTAAGTAAGTAAGTATTACACAATAGTTTTGCTTGTTATCTCCCTTACATCGGATAGTTTCACAAGAGTCTTGCTGTATACATTAAATTGCTTCCTTCCGTAAGACTGTGTGGTGAAACTGTTCCTTCTGGGTGCCTGCATTTGCCAGTCTGTCGGCTGCCTCATTTCCTGCAATACCACAGTGTGCATGAATCCACTGTAGTGACACTTTGTTGTTGACAGACAGCTGGTTCAGATGTTCTATGGCTGTTCTTGTTAAGAAGTCTTCAGCTTCATTTTGAATAGTCGCATAAGAAGATCATATTTGATCGTTTGAGTCTTTGTTCCTCCAGTATCTTTGTAGCCTCTAGGATTGCCTGTAGCTCTGCCCTGTAGTTTTTGAGAGTTCTCCAGTAGCAATTGACTGTTCTATTTTTGGAGCGTTTGGCATTAGTATTTGGATCCCTGCTCCTCCTTTCCTTACTGCCTCTTCTGAAGATCCGTCAGTGAAGACACGAATCCACTGTGGACTAGCGTATTGGTTGTTGAGGTCCACTCATCAAAAGAAAGTACAAAAATACATAGAGCCAGAGAACAGGCAGCTATTACCCACAAGACCCCATCTTAAAGCTAGACAGAAAACAGCAAACCATCATTTTTAGGCTCCACACAGGACACTGTAGACTACAAGCCCACCTCCACAAATGAAAGCTGCCCCAACTGACCAGTGCACATGCCAAAATGGCCCCCAGACTCCGGAACACATTCTGCAAACATGCCCTCTCTTTGGTGACTTGAGAGCTCAAACCTGGCCCCAGGAGACAAAATGGAAGAGAAATTGTGGGGCACTCGCGAGGACTTTCTGCTGACGACTGGATTCATGGAGGCAACTCATCTCCTTGTTTAGACTGCTGAGCATAGGAAATTGATCGCAGAAGAAGAAATACCGTACATTAAATTGTATTAAACGAGAGTTTTACGTGTTATCTCCTTTATATTATACAGTGTATTTAAATTGTATCACACAATAGTTTTGCTTGTTACCTCTCTTTGCTTGTTATCTGACTGTATCACACGAGAGTTTTTGCGTTTTATCTCACTTAAATCGGATTCTTTCACCTGGAAAATTTGTTGTAGCCTATGTCATTATCTCTCTTGTATTGGGAGTATTGTTTAACTAGAGCTGCTGAGCTTGTCGCTCTTTTGCAGCCAATGTCAAGTTGAACAATCCTTGGCATTATCTACATTGTAGACCCAGACTTGTCCTGGGGATTTTCTACCATTCCGAAACCTGTTGATTGGCAGTCATGAGTTCCAGTAATATATTTTCTCTTGTATTTCTCAGCCCCCAGCTGAAGGTGATTCAGCAAAATCTTAACCTAATAGCACTATCTAGTTATGTATGTACTTAGAACAATATGAGTCATACAGCTGCAGACATACACTTCACTCAATAGTGATTAAACCAACTATAGCTTTACGGTTGCAGATAAACAGGTTTAACAGTCACTTGTAGTTCAACAATGTAATATAATTAAAGTTGTTTACAAAAAAGAAGCGATGATATTTATCATCATCAGATGATTTAAACTGTGGTGCAAAATTTGGAAATGTTCGTTCGTTGCGCTGATATGATCAGTGTTCCCCCCCCCCCCCCCCCCCCCCCCCCCCCCCCCCCCCCCCCCCTACTGCACGGTACATTAAATACGTGCGGGGTTGTCGTAATAACAGCCACTGCCTTTGACTGTGTTTATAACTAACGGACCCGTAAATATTTTAGAAATTTTAACAATCTTAATTGTACTCAATGGAAGGAAATAGGAGATGCTGATTCTACATCCCCATCTAGGCCTTGTAAAAAATGTAAGACAAAGGCTTGATACAATCAACCATTGAATAAAGATTGGCTACATAGTGCCGATCTAAAGGACTGGATAGAATCAGATCCTTAGCACAGGTACAACTTACACTGCAAAGTGTGTGACATCACTCTTAGAAATGCAAAAAAAATCAGCATTGATGGCACACAAGTCAAAAAATGATGGCACACAAGTCACAAAAGAAGCACATCAACAATTCTGATATGAAGAAGAAAATGAACACAAAACTTCGTTTTTTGTACCTCCTAAAGAACCACCTTTTAAAGAAAACGTAGTCAATGCTGAGTTGCTTTTAACAGCGGAACATCACATTCCTTTTCTACACGCTGACCATTTAGTGGACTGTTTAAAGGAAATGGAAACTGTTTCTACGAGATAGCGCTATTGCTAAATCTACGACAATGAAAATAAGGCGTCGTATATCACGCAAGACGGAATAGCGAGAGAAGAGAAATGATATAAAAAAGATCAGTCAGTACAACAAATTTTCGCTCATCATAGCTCTGACAGTCGGCGGCTATGGATCAAAGAAGAAATATGTATGTATATTTATAAGCTTGGCTTTTTTTACGGTCTCATCTTGGCTTTTTTACAAATTCAGAGTGGTAACATAGGATATGATAATTAGCTTCCGGTGTGCGGTCGGTTGACGACTGCTTCAGCCGTTGTTTGCTCCCACGGGTGCCTTGGGCTGTACTTCTCAACAATAGTCAAGTGTGGTGCCTGTAGCACGTCTCATGCATTATGGCTGAGGTAACTACAAAGGTTGTCAAGCGTCTTCAAGAGCCGTCTGAATTGGTGTCTAGCGTCGACTGCTGGCTTCTTGTACCACAAATCCGTACCCCAAACTGAAAGAGGACAAATGTCTCTGCTAGATATTGGGTCTCCTGACATAGTCATCAGGCAAAAGGTCTGGGTTAACAATATGAATGTCGCTCAGTGTATACTCTTACTCCGTCTGGAGCCGGCGATAAGCGACAAGTCAATGTGGCAAGTTCGTTGCTTCGCTATGCGTTGCCGATCAAAAAAGAGAAAATAACCAGGAGAGATGGGTGGGTGAGAGGTGTGACACATTGTGACAAGAAAACCTTGAACAATGAAAGCGATAACAACGAATACTGGAAGAATTGGCACATAAACGAATGACAGAGTAATAATGCAGGAGAGGAGTGAAGATCCGAAAAGAAGAATGGACGTATTTCGTGGCACCATGGAACTTCTCCAAATATACCCGGCTAAACTACTGTGTTCTGGTTCTGGGGTATCCCAAGGAATCGTCAGGTCCCGCAAAGAGCTACTTCTCAGTTCAATTCACCTGTCATCTATCCATTGTGAAATTCTATTGAAAGCAACCAACCGTAAAAAGCTGGGACAGGTCTGGGGTTCGAGTTATTCCCGCAAGCATGGTGTCCGATCTGGGTTCTCAACATGGGTCACCACAAGGGGAATCGAGATTTTTGGGTCACTATTATGCTGCGCTTCCATCCCAGAGCGTTGACCAGGCAACTCGAAAATTGGCTGTTTCCAGGATGCACCACGTGGAGGTGCTTCATGGTCTTAATTGGTAATCTAACCCTAGAATTCACGCTAAAGCACCACGCCCTTTAGCGTTCCAGAAAGATAATCTAGTCGTCAAAAAAAAAAGTTAGTTGCTTATCCTTTACAGGACGTGGCAATCAACCCCAGCTTTTATTGGCTGTTTGTGATTTTTCTAGGCAATTTTTTTCATTCAGTAGTTTGCCATTGCTTTCTGAACGGCATGGCGCTTATACCATTGTTAAAAATCCACATAAAGCGATCTGCTACCAAACCGCCTGCAGCAGGTTTCGAACCTGGTATATCTGGATTATGAAACTGCGTTCATATCCAATAGGCCACAGACGCCGACAGTCGTCAAAACAAGTACATTATACTCGAGAACCAAACTTGATCAAACTAGAGTGATCAGATTAACTGGAAGCTTACATCAATTTTTTTTTGTCAATGACGGCGCCATATTATATATGCGTGCTGTTTGTTACTTTTTTTCTGTCTCATTAGGTACAACTGTTCTTTTCGTCTACCATGATAATGACATCACAGATCTATATATTAAACATCACAGTGTACATTTTCATATATTTCACCAAGAAGTCATACAGTATTTGTCACAGAGAGTTTATTGATCATAAATTGCCTATATCCTCTTCTTTTTCTTCCACCCGTATCCTCTATTTTTGTTATCACTCTTTACCCTTTTCCTGTATTTTTCGCATCCATTCGTTTGCGAAAAATATTTTCTTCCCCATTCTCAACTTTACCGTTTTCTTTCTCATACTGGTAAACGCATTTATGACATAACGTGTCAGAGAGAGAGAGCGTTAAAATGCATTTTATTGCATTAGGTGTCAGTTGACGACACTGTGAATATATACGTCTGGCCAGACATAGGAGCAGACATATGTCTACAGCATTCCCTGCACCAGACGAAATACACTGTGAATATTCGCTTTCGCCAGACCTATAGGCGACAAATTTGTCTGCATTTTCACCTGCCACAACGAGTTGCGTCGGCTGAGCGCTTAGTGAGGCGCGATAGCCGACATCTCCTCGGCGCAGTTTGAGACATTTGTCTGGAAATCTCAGCTGACAAGGCACTTACTGTTGGCCTGGTCAGCGTGAGGTGCAAAAACGCACGAGTGTCAGTTCATGGTAGTCTTCTAGTTGATGTAAGGTGTTTTAGACGGAAAGGGGAGATTATTTCGTTTGGCGAAATAAAGTTGGGACCCCTTTGTCTGGAAATAGATATAACCAGAATGTTAAACTTTATTTTCATTCTGACCCCTAAAATGTTGCAGTAGACAGATCGCTGTGCTAGATCAAATATCTGTGTTTTGGCGAAGTCTGAGTTTCTTGGCCATTTTGCCGAGTTCTAGACTACCATTAGATTGCAGTATTCTAGTTCATGGTTTAATCTGTAGTTCTGTGTGTGGAGGTATATATTATAATAATTATCTAATATTTTGTGAAGTGTTTAAAGTGATAATCGCTTATTTCATATTTCACTTGTTAGATTTGGTGCAGAGTGCTTAATTTATATAGTCTGTATTATTTTCTGGGGACGTGTTTCAGTGGAAAGCAGAATAAATTATAATTTCTAGCTTAAACAACAATGTAGCTATAATGAATTTAATTTAACTGCTAAATAATCAGACGGGAACAATTTTCCAAAACTAACTTATAAATGCTAGATGCTTCATGAGTGTTGACGGCATACATATGTATTCCTAATTCATGAGGATTAATGATTTTTAAATATAACTTATTGCACGGGAAGTTTTAAATGATAAGTCAAGCTGTACGCTTGCATTTTAAAAACGTAAGTTATATTGAGTACATAATATGTAACATATTTCATATGTGGTTTTTCTTTATTCGGTGAATACTGGGGTAACCCAAACTTTGCCGGCGTTTTGTACAGAGACATACTTCTTCTTCTTCTTCGTTCGCCCTGAAAAGGACGGTGGTTGCGTTGTGTCTGTTTACAACGTAGCTGTGATATCTGCACCTTTCGGTCGACACATCCGACTTCTGCACGGCATTTTTTAGGACCGGGTTTGCCTTCCCATTTCGATCCACACTCGCTCAGCCAGCCTGCACAGCTGCAGACTGTTTCCAGGACCACCACGTGGAGGTGGAGTGTGGTCTTGACCAGCTCTGGTTCGCTGGTCCTGACGCAGGCAGTCAAGCTATGAGTCGCTGACTGCGGTCTCTATTGCTGCGTCTTGAGGTCCCGTACAGAGACATACCAAATAAATGCTTATACTGGGCCTTTGAGCCAGTGCATATTTCTACACTAACTCTAATGTACATGCTGCCTTGTGGCGAGAAAAATTACAGAAATCTAAAACATTAACTTTCCGACATTATTTGACCAAGTGTGTGGTGAACCAAGATTATTTGTTGAGAGAAGTTGTCCACCGGTCATCTTCCTAATTAAGGGAAACCTCGTGTTCTGACATTGTGTGCCCGTTTAAGCCTAATTCTTACCTCGTGAGTCAAGTGACACTAACTTTAGTCTGAAATAACTATCGCATGAAGCCGACGCTCCCCGGATCCATTTTGATGAAACCAACAAACAAATCTGCAGAGCTGGGATCAGCGTCATTGTGGTGGGTTTAGATGTTAAGAAGAATGGTGTGCGTATAGTTGTACTTGAGTGAGATCAACTGTGAAGGTCTCTGAGGTAAACAATGGACAACTGTTTTACAGAGTACCTTTCTTGTACAACCCTACGATCTCACTCTAAGTTATATTTTTTATTGACTAGCGTGACTGAAAGCTACATAAAGTGTCTAGGGTATTGTAAGAGTGTTGTAAAGAATCTCAATACAAAACATATACAAACATATACTAATTATTATGATAAACTCAACTAACTCCAGCTGTTAAATTTTATATTTAAAATATTTTTTGTTAAAATTTATTGATCCTGAGCCTAAAGTTGTTTTGGTCAGGACTACAGTTCAATGAGAATCAATTTAGATGGATAGATATAATTACAAATATATATAAAGATATTTACATGCAACAGACAATATGTCCATAGTACATTGTTACAAATGTTCACTTTGATGTTGTTTGCTCTATTTAAATACTGTGAATGGGAAGCAGGTTGGGGATTGTCATCATTCCACTGTCTTTTGTTTCACTATGATGGTTCTTTATTCTTTAGGAGGAATGTTTTTGTAAGCACAGGAGATTATTATCTATTAGTGATAATTTGTCCCAGGCCAGATATAGCACTTATCTGGTTCCTGGAATAAGCCACAGTGTGGCCAAACACTTCAGTCTCCTCTGGTCTTGACTTCTTTAATACAAGTAGGTGCCAGAGACTCTTTGAAATCTTGCAGACTTCTTCACTGATCGAGTACTAGCACCAGACAAGTGCCAGCAGGAACCTCTGTCGATGCAAGTTATGGTTCTGTCTTAATATCAAACTAATTCCTCCCAATTTACATGTAAACATATATGCATTACAAAAGAACATGCTCAGCTCTCTCTGAAAACCCTGCTTCTCCCCTTTTAGTTTGATGGAACAAATTTTTCCAGTTTTCTTTTCTCTTCCCTAATGGATGCTACGCCTCTGTCATTCCTGCAATAATCTTTTCCATGCAATAAGATAGGTGTAATGTTCCTGTATGACCATCATATATATATAGTTCTGTAGTTCTAAACTTCTTAGATAGTCCCTTATATGATGGATCAACATCTAGGCCATGCCTAAGTCTGTTATGGAACCATTTAATTACAATCTTTTTTCATGGCCTTTTCTTACACACAACCCTTTGTTAATTAAAAAGTCAATAAAATCAATCTTACCACATATCAAGGAAATATAAACAATTAACGATGAATTAGGCAATAGAATATGGCACACTTTCATCACTGCCTCTGTTCAGACTGCTTTCTGATGGTAGTATTATTAATAAAAAAGCACAAGTCTGCTCATCGCTTCTTGCTCCTCTGAATATTTTGGAAAAATGGCAGCGAGCATCCTACTATTACTATCATGTAAAAAAGCTTTGGCCAATGAGACCAAGCATCTCTCTTTTTTTTTTTGAATGAATTCTTTTTTAAAAAAAATTATCTCAAACCCTATGCGTTACTATTACCAACTAGATTTGTATATTTAGGTCAGCCAATAATAGTACGGCTTCTTTCAAATTTCATCCAATCCCTTTCATCGTACTATCTTAGCCTTTCTCTCACCTAATTTTTTCCCCAAAAAATATGCTATTCAATCTAAGCAGACATGACTTGACCTGACAGTATCTCCGATTCTCTATGTATTATCCCCAATATTTGATTATCTAATGGACTATTTATGTAATTGATAACATATTCTTAGTCAGCAAAGCCACAGGTACACGAATATATGATTTTTATGGGGCTACGTGGCTTGGTTCAATATTCCATATTTTTTTTCATGTTAGTTATTGATTTTTAAGCTACCTCCTGTTCAATTCTTTTCTCATGTACTTTCAAGCTAATTACGAGAGTTTATGTCATTTGCAATAAGAGCTAAGCGTGTTTCCCTGACCGTAGTGTCCACTTTTTTTCAAACTTTTTCATCGTATTGTGAAACCGCCTAAGGGCAATACTAGCAAGTTAGTTTTATTTTTAGAAACAATTGTGAGACGTGATTTGCGTTGGGTTATCTCTCCGTCCCCTCTCCCTTCTACAATGTATTTAGGCAAATACTTAGTTGACCTAGGAAAGTGTTACGTTGGTCTCAAGGACGAATTTGAAAAATTGGGTACCTTTTTGGTTCGGCTAAGGCGTTATCAATTAATAAGCTGAAGGCATAGGCGACGCCAACAATGAAAATTTGTAGTACTATCCTATCTTTGACTTTATGCACTATACTGTTATATTCTAATTTAGATATTGTATTTAGAAGTTCACCACACATCTCCCCACTTAGAACAGACTATCATATGTCAGTTCCTTCTTCTAAATACACATAGATAAATTTACTACCTATGCCTGGTGACTACTCTGATGTTCGTCATACGGATGTCTACTTAAAAAATCTGCACCCACATTGGTTTTGCCTGGAATATATTCTATGGTAAACTGGTATGGCTGTAGGAGCAACGACCAACGTAATAATCTAGCATTTTCATGCCTTGCTTGTGACAGACACACGAGTGGTTTATGATCTGTTTGGATCTTAAATGATTTACCATAAAGATAAATCTGGAACTTTTTTATAGCCCATATGACAGCTAAACATTCTTTTTCACTTGTTGAATATTTTTGTTCTGCTGAGTTCAACTTACGGCTAGCATAAGCAACTGGGGTTAATTCCCCATCAAGTGAATTTGACCTTTGTAATAAAGCGGCACCCAAACCTATATTACTAGCATCCATTCTCACAATGAATTCTTGACTCAAGTCAGGTAATTTCAAAATAGGCCTGCTTGTGAGCTTTTCCTTCAACTCTTGGTAGGCTAATTCACATTGTGCTGACCACGTAATTCTATCAGGATTTCCTTTTCGCGTTAAATCAGTCAATGGAGCACATATGGAGTTAAAGTTTTTAATATACTTTTGGTAGAAACCACATAATGAGACAAAAGATCGCACATCTTTTTTTGTCTGTGGTCTTGGTGCTCTTTTCAACTTCTCCAGGTTCTTGGGGTCAGGGGTAAAGTTTCCCTGATGTACTGCGTGTCCCAAGAATTCCCGCTCTTTACATCCAACACAGCATTTTGTCGGTCTGCGGTCAAATTTGTCTCTCTAAGTCGATTAAACAACATATCCAGAGAGTTAATGTGTTCCTCAAATGTTTCAGTCGCTATGAGAATATCATCCATGAAGTTGGTGATGCATGGATTCTTCAGGGGATCCAGTAATTTTCTCATCATCCTCGAAAACACACTCGGTGCATTTTTCAGCCCGAATGGCAACATGTTAAATTCATAATGTCCTTCCGAGGTGCTAAAGGCTAAATAAGGTCTAACCTCCGGCTTTACTGGAATCTGATAGTAGCCTTTGCTCAGATCCACTTTAGAGAAATATTTAGCTTTATTCAGCCTGGCAAATAGCTGATTTGTATCAGGTAATTTCGTGGATTATTGCATCATCTGGTGAAAGGAAATAATAAACTGCTAAGTCCTATAATAAACAGTGCAAAAAATATTAATTGCTGAGTCTCCTGGAAGCAAAATAATATTCATTACTGAGTCACCTGTACAAATCAAACATTCATTACTATACCTTGTGGGGAGATAATGGAGGATACTGAATCATATAGGACATAATTATTTTTAAACTATACTGCAAAAGTCAGATCTTTATACCCCTCAAAAATAGAAAACAAAAAAAAGGCTATAATATTATGAAACTGAGGCTGTTGTGCCACCAGTACAATTGTCAGTCAATATATCCTTAAAATAATATTCTATAAAACAGTTTATAATAATTATTTTTAATGTATAAGGTAAAGGTAGTCCCATAGCTGATACTGCTGCAGGGGAGTGAAGTGTTAGAGATGTCACCATCATCGAGAGGTAAGGTGATCAGTTCCCTTCGTCGCTGCCTTTTCTTTCCCAAACTCAAAGAGCAGAGTCGGGTACCCATTTACAGCTGGCTAGACTGGAACGTGTTGGTACTGAGATTCAAACCAGGCACCTGTGCTACGAGAGACCAGCACTCTAATCACTCTGCCAATTGGACACTCATTTTTTAATGTATGTATGTTTAAAAGTAGGACTGGGATCTAAAGTAAACTTAAACACTTAGATACTGTTTACCTTCTGCGTGAAGCATTTCAACAATTGATGGAATCGCCTCTGGTCTCTTCCTCATTACTTTGCGCACATCCGCTGCAGTTAAATAAGGAAATATACATTTTTTTTAAACACACACAAACACACACAAACACACACAAACACACACAAAGTATTTAACTGTTTGCGCCAACTGATCTGTCCAGTGATCCTGGTGTTTTAAATACAAAGCTTATTTGTTGGAGAATAATACTTAATCAGTTTTTTTGTTTCACTAATATTGTCATTCTGCAATTTTAACACTCAACAAGTGGGTATTGCCCTTGTAGTTCCCAGGGATCTATGATCAGACAAAGAAAGACAAGGACTACTCATGTCATATGCAAAGTGTCTAATATAAGGTTGTGAATGAGGCTGGAAACCTCATCATGTAAAACAAATTGGTACAGAACAACTGATGCAGGAGCACGTGAATGCTTGGTAGGTTTCCTGCAAGGGGATGAGCTACAGTGGTGGCTTCATGCTCCATAAGGAGCAAAAAGTCACATGATCATAAAGGTTTTATTAAAATTAATACTTCCTTTCTCTAAGTCACATGACTAAGCCAGCAGGAAACAGACCCAATTATTCAACACCCTTCATGTCATACTACAGCATAGCCTTTCAATAAATTCATGTCAAACCTTCCAAACCTAAGCCACCTCTTGTGAGGTCCCCTTTGCTTTAGGGTTTTGCAAGTGTATGTTGTTTACATACAATTTTCACTTAGAGTTAACGTCCAGGGTACAGGGTTCATTTTTTACGTGCCTACAAACAAGTATTAGTTTTCTTTCGTTCATACAAGGGGCTTGACATAAGTCTTGGGCCTGACCATGAAGGACATGTCACAGAGAGCTGAAATTTTGTATAGTGTTTATTCCTTTTCAATATATCCACCGTCTGAATTGACACACTTCTGCCATCTCTGCTTGACCTTGAAAAGACCTTGGGAGTAAAACACCCTATTTTTCAAACTAAACCAGTCATCACATGCCAGTATAACTTCTTTATCGCTATCAAAATAATTTCCTTTTAGCTGTTTTTTAAGATTTGGGAATAGAAAAAAGTCTGATGGAGCCAAATCTGGAGAATATGGTGGGTGTGGAAGAATTTCAATATTCAAATCGTTGGCTGCTAGCTGCACAAGCCGTGCTTTGTGAGAGGGCGCGTTGTCTTGAAGCAAAGGAAGATTTTGAGTGTGCGTTATCCCTCGTTTCCTGGTCACAACCTTTCTTAGTTTGGTGAGAAGATCTGCATAGTACTGTCCATTAACTGTGTTGCCACGAGGCAGATAATCTTTCAACAGGACACCTTTGGCGTCCCAAAAAACAGTCAGCATCACTTTTCCTGCAGATTTCTGCGCTCTCGGCTTGACAGGTGTTGGGGAGCCCGGAGTTTTCCATTGCATGCTGGCAATTTTGGATTCGGGGTCATAATGGTGTACCCAAGTCTCATCTACTGTCACCATGGTCTCCAAAAAGTTTTTCGACTGACACTTTTTGAGCAACTGTTGACAGCAATTTACCCTCGTTTGCTTCTGTTTACGTGTCAACAGTCGCGGAACACAGCGTGCATACACTTTTCTCATGTTCAGTCTTTTGTGTAAAATTCTATAAACTGTTCTTTCATTCAGTTTTACTCTACTAGCTATCTCCACAATTGTCATTTTTCGATCCTGGTCAATGATTTTCTTCACTCTTGTTGCATTTTCATTGTTGCACTCTGAAGCTGGTCTACCAGATCTTGGCAGATCAGCAACATTTGAGCGGCCGCACTTAAACTGTTGACACCAGTGTTTTACCAAAGTATATGAAGGACAAGAATCACGAAACACTGGTTCCATCTCTCTGTGTATTTCTGTAGGTGTTTTTCCCTGAAACATCAGAAATTTTATCACAGCTCTGGCCTCCTTCTTTTCCAATGTTTTGTCAAATCTTTGGAGCAGCAGATCCGGTCAATAGGGTACATTGCGCCATGCACCATAGCGGGAAAACTCATTGAAGAAACAAACGCGTACTTCACACATTCAGTGCAAATATGATGAACTTTAAATGTGCCGAGTTTCATCTTCCTCCTGTGACTCTTTCATGGTCAGGCCCAAGACTTATGTCAAGCCCTTGTACATCTCTTTCTTTAAGAAAGTAATAACTACCGAGTGATGGTTCATAAACTTTAACAAACATTAATAACCTCACAATAGAACCCATCGATGTGGTCAGGCAAATAATGCATAATTAGTTACAATACTGCAACATATAATATAATATGTAATAACACCATATTCCCAATATACCTCAATGGGCATGTAACAGGATCCTTTACCTTACCTTACTGCACACTCCGGCTTTTACACTGCCTGTGATCTTGAATATCTTCACCACATACACAAAAGAGATTTATATCATCCTCTCAATAATAAAATGTGAAATTAACCTGTCCACAATATGTGTTAAAGGTGCATACTCGCACGATAAGAAACTTTGTACATATCAATATATTTTGTGGACATCCACACACATTGTACACATCCTCTGAGCCCACAAGCCAGTTCTGACCCCTTTCTGTCTGCACACCCCCACTTGTCCACCTCTCATTTTTCCTGCCTATGCCTCGATAAAAACCCCCTCTGTGCTGTTAGCAAAACTGTCACACTGCCAGTCTCACCACGTGACATAGAGGTTGTAGTAGATTGGTATAGCGATGCGGTGCTCACACGGCATTCTAACTAACTGCATTTTCAGCATCGCAAAGTAACTCCCAACACCACCCGTTCCAAGTCTACCATTGTCTTCTATATCCCTTTCATGGCTGTCTGAATTCCATTTTCCCATGTTTTTTTGTTAGGTTTCTCTACTTCTCTTACCCGAGGATTCCAGAAAAGGCACTGACTTGTTATGATATCAACTGGTTTCCTCAAGCGTGTGTCCTATCCAATGCCAGCGTCTTCCTCTCACCTCTTTTCCCACTGGCACTTGTCTGGTTGTTGGCATAAGTTCCACAATGGTGTTCTTGTTACACCATTTCAGTACTTCTTTTGTACGCAAGTACCTATCTTTAAAAATGTAATTTCTTGGTTCTTATTTTTCTCGTTCTCAGTGCTTTAACCCTTATGATAGGATATCCTTGTCATTTGAGTTAAAGATTCTTATTTGTTTGTGCTGGACTTGATTTCTATTTCCCAATGCAATAAAAGCTCCTCTTGCCTGTGTATTCTTACTTTAAAATCACTGTCTGTTCCTTCAACATTGTCTATATTGCTGCAATGAAGATGGTCCTCAAAACCAAACCAAACCTGTTTTTCAAGTACCAACGAGCTACCATTTACTGCATTTATCCTCATAATCTTGTCTTTTCTATGTATATTTCACCTGCTGTACCTCATCTTCTTCTTTGATCCTTAGCCGCCAACCATCAAAGCAGTCAGTGGCCATCACGCCTAGTAGGGCAACAACAAATTGATTCCACTTTGCTCGGTCGGTGGCCATCCTTCGTACAGTGCCCCAACTCTGGTTCATTCTTTGCATCTCAGCCTCCACAGTCCTCCGCCAGGTTGTTTTTGGTCGGCCTCTCTTTCGTTTTCCTTCAGGGGTCCAAAACATAGCTGTTCTTGTGATGGCATTGGGGTCTCTTCTGAGGACATGGCCAACCCAGCTCCGGCGTCTGCCAGCTATGATGGTGTGCATGTCCTCTTGCTTGCTCCGAGTAAGCAGATCTTGGTTGGTGATGGTATTCAGCCAAAAGATTCGGTGAATTTTTCTTAGGCATGTTGTGTGAAAAGATGACAATTTCGACATTTCCTTCTCTGTAACTCTCCAGCATTCTGCACCATAGAGAAGCATAGAAAGCACACAGCTCTGATATAATCTTAATTTTGTGCTTGTGCTGTATTGAGAGGACTTCCAGATGTTGTTTAGGCTAAAAAAGGCTGTTCTTGTCTTATTCATTCTGATGTTGATGTCTTTGCCTGCCCCGCCGTCTGGTGTTACTATGCTTCCTAGGTATGTGAAGGTGTCTGTCTGTACCAGTTGCTGATTCCTTACTGATATGGGCTCAGGGTTGCTCACATTGAGCGTCATGACCTCACACTTCCTTAAATTGATGTTCAAGCCCACCTGCCGGCTAAACTTATTAAGTCTGTCCGTTTATTCCTGGATGTGTTGATGTGAATGTGCTAGTAGTGCAATGTCATCTGCATATTCCAGATCTTCTAATGTAGAAAATGTAGTCCATCTTATTCCTCTTGGACTGCCCTCTGTTGTCTGTCTCATCACCCAGTCTATGACTGTTAAAAATAGAGTGGTTGATAAGGGGCATCCCTGTCGTACTCCTGTCTTCACCTCAAAGGTTAGGTTGCTCTGCCCAACACTACACGTAAAGTTGGCATAGAGGCTTTTTATGATTGGCTGTACCTCATCAAGTACTCTTATTCTGTCTTGCATCTGGTTATGGAACAGATGAGACAGGTCAGGGCTAAATCTAGTTAGTCAAGCCAACTTGGCGGCAATAGAGACAAAGTTGGAGTGACAGACAATGATATCAAGATAAGAATACAAAAAGCAATAGGAGCTTTCACTGCATTGGGAAATGTGGAGATCAAGAGAAATCAAGTCCAACATGAAAATAAGAATCTTCAACTCAAATGTCAAGTCAGTCCTATTGTATGGCTCTGAGACATGGAGAACAACAAAAACAACAACCAAAAAGCTCCTGACATTCATAAATGGGTGCTGGCGTAGAATAGATGGATCAAAAAGGTGTGGTTTGGTTTGGTTTGGTTTTAAGGACCATCTTCATTGCACACAGACTACTCCATCAGGGCTCCGATCTCCTCCCTTAGATCACATGAGGAGGATTTCAGCACAGTGCAAAAACTCCATAGCACCGGCAAGAATCCCAATGTGTGTATACAGGAATCACACATTCTATAAATATTATTGTTGTGGGTAGGGTATGAAAAGGTATGACAAAGTCACAAATGTGGAACTATTGACAAGAACCAGACAAGATTCAGTGGAACAAGAAATGAGAAGAAGACACTAGAAATGGATAGGACACACGCTGTGGAAACCTTTTGGGAGCATTACTAGACAGTCCTTGTTCTGGAATCCCCAGGGACAGAGAGGCAGCGATAGACCAAAAAAACACATGGAGAAGAGAACTGGAGACAGAAGTGACAAATGATGAGAAAGACATGCAAAGAACTTGAGCTGATGGAACGTGAATGGACAGACTTGGCGTGTGTTTGTTGAAGGCCTATTGTTCCTTGTAGTGTTAGAGGGTATTGATTGATTGAAGCCGATTAGTCTATACAATTCCATTTCTATTGGTTGATGTAATTTAAAAAGTCTATACTATAGCCAGTAAAAGTAGAAATTAAATACAAGCAGATAATTGTTAATATTTAAAAACAAATAGATAAACGTTAAAATATGCAGAGACATACTTTCGGTGTGCACACATGACACCTATTACCATGATAGCATGACGTCTGACGGTTTTGTCATCACTGTTAATCAGACCTAGCAGTGGATCAAGTCCACCTAGTTCAAGCAGGATCCTTTTATTAGCATCACCTGAAGTTAAAATTTAAATAGACATTCAACAGCTGTACCAGAATGAATGCCCCAGTGTTAATTAACTAAGGTTTTCCATATCATACATTACAAATTTGTCTCTAATAATTGCAGACATTAACTGTCTCAGTTGTGCCAAATTTAAAGGCCAAATCTTCAAAAGTTCCTGGCCTAGAAAACATAAGATTTTGAAATGTTAAATTTTGTAACTAGGGCTGTGGAGTTGGAGTTATCGTTTTTTATAGAAGTCGGTAAAAAATGTCCCGACTCTGAATTTTACAAAGCTTAAGCCAACGCAGATTCACTTTTGATGCCACACTTCCCTTGACTTCTGAGGGCAGCCAATCACAGATGGGATGATTGAATATGATGCTGTCAAACCATATACATATTGCTTTCCAAATGGTGCGACATCTGCACTGACTCTGTAGATCTGCTAATAACAAGCCCATTTATCTATTTGATAAAGCAACATGAAAAAGACTGACTTATAGTTTCTTTTTCTTCAGATGCTGAACAAGGTAGAATGTCTGAATATTGACCTTTTCAAGCTGTCACGTTTTTCGAGGTACGGAGATTATTTTACTAATTAAGTAGAGAAAGTTATAGGTAACTCAGCCCAGTACTTAGTTTAGTAAGATTTATTATAGTGCACACTGGTTTAATGATATATTCGTGCAATTCATTCATTTAAGTGCTGGAAAAAGTAAGGATCATAGACAAATTTTGTAAATTAAATATATTGAAATTTAAAATACAGTGGAGTCCTCTTGTAACAAAACTGACTGTGCCAGCTTCCATTTTTTGTAATAAATACATTTGAAAAAATAAATCTAAATTACTGCTAATACCGGTACACATGAATTAACATGGAACATAATTTATATACTGTACGATATAGGTTCTGTCTCAATAACTATTGCAAGCATCAAGCAACCTTCAAAAAGGGAATCAGGTAGTGCATGGTGTGAAGAGTAAGGTGTGCGTGGGGGGGGGGGATAATAAAACTTCCACTACTTATTTTAGACCACACTGTGAAAACACATGTGACATGAGATGAGTCATGTGACGTGAGATGACTCATGTGACGTGAGATGACTCATGTGATGTGAGATGACTCATGTGACGTGAGATGACTCATGTGACGTGAGATGATTCATGTGTATGCTACATGCCCTGTCTTCTTTATCTCTGTCATATATGCCTCTAGTTCTCTTCTGTAAATGATCCTTTTTTTAAAGTGCCAATCCAATTCAAATAAAAATTATCATATTTTAAAATAGTTTTGCGTTATTGTTTTGTATTTTTTATGAATGAACGAATAGTTAAGAGATGATAGGAAACTCTTTACAGAGCGATACAACAGGAAGCAATCTGATCATTGTAATATAATATGATACATTAATAATACGAACCACACATTGTAATAATATGCGAATCTTCACATGTACGATTCTGTAAAATAAACATGGCTACGAATTGAACATGCTTTTACTGAGTCCCTTCTGAAACGTGTGTGCTTGTGTAGATGACGAGGTAATGCTTATATACATACATCATAACATTACATGGTGGCAGCGGTCGATACCGGACCGACGCAAAACAGCTACACGATAACACGTGAGTACAGTTTGTTCGGCTAAAATTCGTCATTGAGGTCAACCATGGAAACTAAACACTACCGCAGCGCACCGCAAATGCGATTTGCCGGTCGAGGTGATAAGAGTGAAGCTTTCTTGTTATGGCGCCAACGCATAGATCTATATTCCAAGACCACTGGTCTGGAAGGACAAACCCTAACTCCATATATCCTAGAAGCATTGGACGATGAAGGTTTGAAAATTTACAACAGTTTTGCTACCGCCATGCCTGTTGAGTCAGCGACCGACCCCGTAGCCATATTGGACGAATTTGAAAAACGTCTAATAATAAAGCACACGAACTTTAGAGCGGCAAGATTAGAACTTCACCACCTGCGACAGAAACCTGGTGAAAGTCTAGATGATTTTTTCACTCGCATCAAGGAGAAAACAAGTGTATGCAAATTTAACAAAGAAGAAGAAAAAGAGCGAATTATTGAACAGATCCTTCTCAGCACACCAATGCCAGAGTTCCAGAAATGGATACTGAGCCAGAGTGATACACTAACTTTACAACAACTTCTGGATGAAGGCAGGAAACACGAGGCACAAGCACTAAACATTAAACAAATTCAGCAAGGTACAGTAACAGCCCAGGTGGATGCAGTAAAAAAGCTATAAACCCAAACAAAACAAAGCAACTGGTTCGAAGCAACAAGAAAAACACAACACAAGCAGAGGTGCTATGTGTAAATGTTGTGGCCTAAACCACATACAAAACCACTGTCCAGCTAAAGACTCTACATGTCATTACTGCAGAAAGAGGGGCCACTGGATAAAATTATGTTTCAAGAGGAAACAAGACAGTGTTCAACACAAACTTCACAGCAGAAAGTCGTCAAAACAAACACACTCTATGATGACTGAGGACCTTGACTCCAGTGAAGAAAGTGATCCTTCCACTTTTGATACTGTGAAGATACTAACTTTCAGTAATGAACCAAAGAGAACGCAGGCTTTCTGCAAGGTACAATTCCGAATACCAGGAATTAAAATGCACAAAGAAAGAAACATTCGGTTCAAGATAGACACAGGTGCCCAAGGTAACACTCTACCCTTAAGAATATTCAGACAGATCATGCCTGACAAGGTGGATGAGCAAGGATTTCCCACAAGGGATGTAAAACGCAGGAGTGGCAGGACAAAGCTAAGAGCTTACAATGGAACAAGTATAGACTGTTTTGGAGCAGTAACACTTGAATGTTCATACAGAGGCTCTGAATGGACATTGTCAACATTTTACTTGGTAGATGTTGAAGGACCTGCAATTTTGGGTTTACCAATGTGCGAAAAGCTGAGTGTGGTAACTATTAACAACATTAAAGAGGATATAGGTCTTGCAGATGCTCTCAGCAGACTACCAAACCCCAACAAGACAGCAGATCTTACCCCAAACATCAAAGTTGATTTTGTCAAGTTTAGCGGTAATCGGCTTGAACACATCAGAGAAGACACAATGAGAGATCCTATCCTTAACTCTCTCAAAGAACCGATATACCATGGATGGCCAAGCTCTATCAGGGAAGTTCCAACACACATCCGTCCATACTACTCTATGAGGGACGAGTTAAGCATCGAAGATGGTCTGATCCTTAAAGGAGATCGCATTGCTTTACCAGAAACACAACGCGATATCATCCTTAAACAGCTCCATAATAGTCACCTTGGTATTGTGAAGACACAACTGAGAGCAAAGAAAGATGTTTACTGGCCACAGATAAACAAGGACATAGAAACACTATGTAAAAACTGTTCAATTTGCCAAGAACATGCAAATAGGCAGTGCAGAGAACCTCTCATACCATCAGACATACCATTGAGCCCTTGGAGCATTATAGGAACTGATATTTTCTCAATCGACAATAATGACTATCTTATTATTGCTGATTACTACAGCAAATTTCCCATCATTGAGAAACTTCCACAACCCTCACCATCAGCTGTTATTGCAGACATTACAAAGAAGTATTGCAGCATGTTTGGCATCCCAGATGAAATTAGATCAGACAACGGTCCACATTTCTCAGGTCAAGCATACAGAAACTTCACTAAGGACTGGAAGATCAAACACACAACATCATCACCTAGATACCCTAAATCTAATGGTTTCATTGAGAGACAGATACAAACTATCAAGTCAATCATGAAGAGATCAAGAACTGTGGATGTACACCTCGCACTCTTGAGATGGAGAACAACACCGGTAGACAGTAAGATCGACAGTCCAGCAGAACTTATGTTTGATAGAAGAATTAAAGACCTGTCATGAAATATTCTAATCCACATATATAAATTATTAGGTAAATATGAAGCCTAACAAATAAAATTAATAAAGAGAAGAGCAATGGTAAAATGACAGTGCTATCACAAAGAATGTACTCGAAATCCCCCTTGTTTTCTGCTTCGTCTGCAAATTGTAACGCTTTCACGTTGATATAAAAGCTTACTGTATTATTACCCGCCTTCTTCAATGAAACGTGTGCTGTATTTCTTGGAAAAGAATTGAGAGACTGCGTAATGACCTAAATTAATCCTAACATTAATTATATTACGTTACCAAAACGAACGAACAGTTGGACTAAAGGATAGCGAGAAGGGAGAGGCAGAAAGCCGAACACTAAACACGCTTCGCGCGATACGCAAATGCTGCCATCACGCGTGTAAGTCTACATGCACTAATTTTTTTTCAGACGGACAGTGATAAAATACACTACCCTTTCCCAGAGTTAGGTTTATAATTCATAACAGACTCTTATTAGAAAAGACAACATTATATGGGTTTACGTTTGAACACATAACAGTACCCAGACAGCACATCTTCTAAACAGGAGATAGAAGAAATTGCATATTTTGAACGCAGCCACGTAGCTCCTTTAAATTAGTATTTTTGGGTTCCTTAGGGTTTGCTGACAAATAATATGTAAAACGTTACGCAAATAGTCCAGGAATTAATAAATTATACCCAAAATAAAATATTGGGGGTGCCTGACAGCATAAAATCATTTCTGCTCATAAAATTTTTTTTATAACGTGTTTGAAAAAAATTTACGTTACAGAAATAGCCTACCATGTAAACTCCAAATTGATTGGAGCGCAACAAATGAAAGCCTAACCACGATTGGTCGGGTATAAATACTATCTTGGTTGTTAGGGGAGACGGGAAAAGATAACATTTTTTCAAACACTTGTCGAAACGTGGCTCATTGGCCAGTCTCGCTGATATACACACTTGGGAGCGTTAGTTCGAGACCACTAATTCAAATAAGCTTGATAAAGCGACAGTACGTTGAAGCCAGCTCACATTTTTGCTAAAATAAAAGCCTGGAACATAGGCAGAACGGAATTTGTGCCAGTTTGTGCCAGAATTCATTGCTAATCAACGTATCTGTGTTTATTTCCATGAAATTGTGGTAAGCTTGAACCATTCAGTATCTTTTAATGAAAAATTGAATGTGAATTGTTGATTTATGCCTGTATATATATGTGTAGTTCAGTGGCAAACGTGAGGTAAAGCCTATAATGCTCCAGCCTGAACAGAGGGTGTCGGAGAGAAGTAAAACGGCATGGAATGGCCAAATAGTACACTGACACCTGGATGATGGACTAGAAAGAAATAATGCTGGAAGTGCAGAGGCGTAGTAACCATTAAGAAGGGTAATACTGGAATAAAGTATTTCAAATGAAGCTGACTGTTGGCCTAACGCTCTGAACGCAATGTTTGTGCTGTATTGTGATCAGTGTAAAAGAGAATATAAATTAGTTATGAAGTAGAAGGTACATCCTTCTTGATTTCAGGGACAGTGGTCTTGATGGTAGTGAGCAGCATCTGGTCAGAGATTTGCTGAATCCAGAGTCGGACAGCATACTCCTTGGTCTTTTTAGCTATCAGTGAGGTGTCTCCTGAGCCCAGAGGAGAATTCGAGCAGAGGAGTCCTTTCCTGCCGCCATCACTCAAGATAAGCAGAGTTGGCCAGCTGAGCTCAACATTATGTCCCCTCATCTTGAAATAACTTTATAAAAAAATACCATTCAGAGGGGAATTTACTTGTCTTAAAATCAGGAACTGTGAACATCTCCAATAATAGTCCCTAAAGACAAACTATTGAAGTCATGATGACAAATACCAACAGAGCTTGAACAAAACAAAACCAGTATTACCTCATTTTACTACTACACAACTGACACACATAGAACATTTGTAATAATATATGTCACTACAATATTCATATTAAATACATTCTGTACATAACTTGTAATTTAAATTGATTGTGATTCCTGGTTCCCTTGTAGTTGAATCAGGACACATATTCATTCATGCCAGTAATGAATACATATTGTTATTCGAAAGTTTATCAGTGACTCTTTTAAGATATCTTTGTAGAGTGTTATATGTATGTGAGTGTCACAGTGTTGTCAAGAGTAGTGGATTACATTAAATTGTTTATCTGTCTGTTGTTGTGACTTACACTTCTTCATACACATACCCTAGACACATAACGTAGCATCACACTATTCCAGAATAATTCTGACTGAGATAAAGAGATATGTGGTAGCAAGTAAGGTTATCTATAATACACTACTTTTAATAGATATAGATACCTTCACAGCTGATCTCAGTCAGTACACTAAGTCCCCTATAAATATTTATAACATCCCACTTCACCACATATATTGGGGTCTCGCTCTTGGGATTTTGAATCTTTAACTATTAAAAATATTGGGGGTAATTCACTTCAGGGAATATAAGAATTAAAAGGTATCCTTGGGTGGAATTAAATAAGGTTGAGCTCACGGTGCCTGTGTTGTCCATTAGAGATTGAATTGTTGGTTAGACATTGTATAAATTTACATAATAGACAATGGCGGACCTGGCCAAATTTCGATCTGCTGCGGTTCAGACTGCAAAAGAGTTAGGATTAGATGGGCAAGTTATGGTTGCCTATGTCACAACGGAATGTGACAAATTTATTGAACGCGAAGAAAGAAGATTAGAAAAAGAGGCCGAAAGAAAGTTAGAGGCTGAGACTAAGAGGTTGCAAGCTGAGGCTGAGACTAAGAGGTTGCAGATTGAGGCTGACAAAGAGGTTAAGAAATTGGAAGCAGAAAGAGAAGACAAAAGATTAGCTGCAGAAAGAGAAGAGAAGAAATTAGCTGCAGAAGAGAGGAAATTAGCTGCAGAGAGGGAAGCAGAAAAGGAGGAGAAAAGATTACAAAGGGAACATGAGTTACGACTAAGGGAGTTTGAGTTTCAAGGCCATGCTCCTGAAAATGGTGCCAGTCCTTTTGCCTCTGATGCTACGGTTACTCAAGGAGCCTCAATCTCAGCTATGAATTTTCATTTAGATCATTTTGTTGAGAAAGACGATGATATTGAGAGCTATATAAATAGGTACGAACTATTAGCTACCACGTATGGGTTGGAGAGAGAAAGGTGGAGCTTAAAGTTATCTCAGGGACTTCGTGGGGCAGCTTATGAAGTTTTTGCAAAAATGAGCAGAGGTGATCAGGAAAATTATGACATGCTAAAGCAGGCTCTTTTGTTAAGGTATGAAAAGAATGCAGAGTTTTACAGGAAAAAATTTAGGAATGCTAAACTACTGTCAGGTGAAACCTATCACCAGTTCTCTGCACGAATAGAGACATACTTGGAGAAATGGACTTCTCTGGGGAAAACCCAAGATCTTAAGGAAATGGTCCTTATAGAGCAACTAAGAGAGTCCATGGCTCCAGACCTGAGAAAGTTTCTCATGGAACAAGGTGCAGAGAGGCTGGGTGAGTTGCTAAATGTTGCTGAAAGGTATCAAGCAGCTCAAGCAGAGGTAACAGGTAATAAAAAGAAACAGGTGGACAACTTTAGGGCACCACAGAACTTTAATAAATTTGATCCTAAGGATCAAAATAAAGGTAAGCACCAATTTGATAGGCCACGGTATGAAAATAAAAATAAATTCCCACAATTCGATGAAAGGAAATATGATGAAAGAAAATCTTTCAACCAAGGAAAAAGGTGGTGTAAAAATTGTAAGATGGACAATCATGACACTGACCGTTGCAGAAGGAAACCTGTGTATATGGCAACCCTTCAGGTCAGGTCGACCTCAAGACAGGAGGAGGATATTATGTTAGATACCACTCCAGAAGAGATGAGGAAGGCACAGGCTGGGGATAAAACACTCAAGCCTTGTTTCAGAAAATTGTCAACTTGTCATACAACTCCAGGCAAGGGAGATTTTTACATGAAAAACAAGTTGATGTATAGGAAGACTGGAACTAGATCCCATGGTCACGGACAGCTGGTTCTTCCAAAAAGATATAGGACAGAATTAATAAGGAGTCTACATGTGAAACCAGATGGGGACCATGAGAAGATAGGTACCATCATTCAAAAGGTGGCTCACAATTATTATTGGCCCAAAGCAAGATGGGACATTGAAAATTTTGTAGAAAGGTGTAGCATAGCACATGAGGGAACACCCACAAGTGGGAACATGGATCAGGACCTGGACACGCCACGGGGCAAAATTAGGCCTGATAATAAAAAGAAAAATAGATTTGAAAAAGTGGACCAAATGGAATGGGAAGCCCCTTTTCACGGACAAGCTTCACTTAACTGTTTTACAATGGCCACTATGCGGAGAGTGCAAAAAGATGTCTTACCCCAGGATAAGCCGACAATCCCTCAATCGGACTTAAACAAACTGGAGGAAGAGGATGTAGAGAGGAAATCTCTCATCAAGAATTTTAAGAGGGGAGAAAGCCCCAAAAGAAAAATTGGTAGCGGTCGTTTTGTGAATGATAATTCTGGGAGGAAAAATCATCACTATAAAGCTTCAAGTGGAAGAGACCATACCGGTGCATGGACAAATAGGTCCACACAATTAAAGGTCCATATGTAGCTTTGTTAAGAACGTGGACTGATGAAAAGGCAGAGGAAAACATTACATCTTCATACCAGTATGTGAATGAGCTGACCACTCGGTTAAAAACTGGCTGGAAACTTGCCAATGAAAATTTGAAACAAGCCAGGAAGAAACATGCTGCCTATTATAACAGGAAGGCGAAAGACAGAAATTTGGCTGTGGGAGAGAAGGTACTGCTTCTTTTGCCCGGGAGTCAGAATAAGTTACAAATTGGATGGCAGGGTCCATATACAGTTCTAGAGAAGGTGTCTAGAACAAATTATAAGATAGATAAGAAGGGGAAAGAAAAAATCTATCATGTGAATCTCCTGAAGAAATATTTGGAAAGAGAACATCAGGAAGAGACACACTTGTTGACCTTGTCCATCGCCATGGAGATGAAAAAGGAACCACTTTCATCATTTGAATATCCATTACACCCCTGTGAGACAGCAGCACAGGTGAAAATCAGTACACATTTAACGAAAACTCAGAAAGAGAGAGTGCAACAGGTTCTAAATAATCATGCAGAGGTGTTAACAGACCGACCAGGGCATACAAACCTATTGGAATATGATATGAAATCATAGACTCCACACCTGTCTGTATGAAACCATATTCGATTCCGTTTGCTAAGGAAAAAGCTTTGAAGGAAGAGATAGACTATCTATTGAAGGAAGGAATTATTTCGCACAGTGAGTCTTCTTATAGTTCCGGTGTTGTACTCTTAAGGAAGCCCTCTGGAGAACATAGACTCTGTATAGATTACAGGAGACTGAATGCTATTACAGAAGGACAGGTGGATCCATTGCCGGATACAAATCAGCTGTTTGCCAGACTAAATAAAGCTAAATATTTCTCAAAAGTGGATCTGAGTAAAGGATACTATCAGATTCCAGTAAAGCCTGAGGTTAGACCATACCTAGCTTTTAGTACCTCAGAAGGACACTATGAGTTTAATAGATTGCCATTTGGATTGAAGAATGCGCCTAGTGTCTTCTCTAGAATGATGAGAAAATTATTGGATCCTCTGAATAATCCCTGTATAACAAATTTTATGGATGATATCCTTATAGCAACAGAAACATTTGAGGAACACATTGACTCTCTGAACATGCTGTTTGATCGACTTAGGGAGGCAAATTTAACAGCCCGACCAACCAAATGTTGCGTTGGATGTAAAGAATTGGAATTTTTGGGACACACAGTTTATCAGGGAAACATGACCCCTGACCCAAAGAATTTAGAGAAACTACAGAAAGCCCCGAGACCACAAACCAAGAAGGACGTGAGATCCTTTGTCTCATTATGTGGTTTCTACCAGAAGTATATCAAAAACTTTAATTCCATATGTGCACCTTTAACGGAATTGACACGTAAAGGACTTCCAGATCGCATTACATGGACACCACAATGTGAAATGACTTACCAAGAATTGAAGGAAAAGCTCACAAGTAAACCCATTTTGAAATTACCTGACTTAAGTCAAGAATTCATAGTAAGGACGGATGCAAGTAATATTGGGCTAGGTGCAACTTTACTACAGAAATCAGATGCATTGGATGGGGAATTAAGCCCAGTGGCATATGCTAGCAGAAAGTTGAATAAAGCTGAAATCAACTACTCAACTAGCGAAAAAGAATGTCTTGCAGTAATATGGGCAATAAAGAAATTCAATATTTATCTATATGGGAAGGCATTTAAGTTGCAAACTGACCACAAACCTTTATCGTTTTTAGCACAGGCTAAGCATGAGAACTCTAGGTTACTCCGATGGTCTTTGCTTCTGGCTCCATATAATTTTAGCATTGAATATATATCTGGAAAAACCAATCTGGGAGCGGATTTTTTAAGCCGCCATCCGTGTGATGAGAATCACCGTAAACCCCAGAAATAATAATAAATTTCTATATGTGTATATGGAATAAAGGACTGACATATAATGTCTGTTTTAAGAGGGGAGGTGTCATGAAATATTCTAATCCACATATATAAATTATTAGGTAAATATGAAGCCTAACAAATAAAATTAATAAAGAGAAGAGCAATGGTAAAATGACAGTGCTGTCACAAAGAATGTACTCGAAATCCCCCTTGTTTTCTGCTTCGTCTGCAAATTGTAACGCTTTCACGTTGATAGTAAAAGCTTACTGTATTATACCCGCTTTCTTCAATGAAACGTGTGCTGTATTTCTTGGAAAAACATTAAGAGGCAGACTGCGTAATGACCTAAATTTTAAATTCCATTCATGTCTTTTTCTACCTTACGTTACCAAAACGAACGAACAGATGGACAAAAGGATAGCGAGAAGGGAGAGGCAGAAAGCCGAACACTAAACCCGCTTCGCGCGATACGCAAATGCTGCCATCACGCGTGTAAGTCTACATGCACTAATTTTTTTTCAGACGGACAGTGATAAAATACACTACCCTTTCCCAGAGTTAGGTTTATAATTCATAACAGACTCTTATTAGAAAAGACAACATTATATGGGTTTACGTTTGAACACATAACAGTACCCAGACAGCACATCTTCTAAACAGGAGATAGAAGAAATTGCATATTTTGAACGCAGCCACGTAGCTCCTTTAAATTAGTATTTTTGGGTTCCTTAGGGTTTGCTGACAAATAATATGTAAAACGTTACGCAAATAGTCCAGGAATTAATAAATTATACCCAAAATAAAATATTGGGGGTGCCTGACAGCATAAAATCATTTCTGCTCATAAAATTTTTTTTATAACGTGTTTGAAAAAACCTTACGTTACATAAATAGCCTACCATGTAAACTCCAAATTGATTGGAGCGCAACAAATGAAAGCCTAACCACGATTGGTCGGGCTATAAATACTATCTTGGTTGTTAGGGGAGACGGGAAAAGATAACATTTTTTTCAAACACTTGTCGAAACGTGGCTCATTGGCCAGTCTCGCTGATATACACACTTGGGAGCGTTAGTTCGAGACCACTAATTCAAATAAGCTTGATAAAGCGACAGTACGTTGAAGCCAGCTCACATTTTTGCTAAAATAAAAGCCTGGAACATAGGCAGAACGGAATTTGTGCCAGTTTGTGCCAGAATTCATTGCTAATCAACGTATCTGTGTTTATTTCCATGAAATTGTGGTAAGCTTGAACCATTCAGTATCTTTTAATGAAAAATTGAATGTGAATTGTTGATTTATGCCTGTATATATATATGTGTAGTTCAGTGGCAAACGTGAGGTAAAGCCTATAATGCTCCAGCCTGAACAGAGGGTGTCGGAGAGAAGTAAAACGGCATGGAATGGCCAAATAGTACACTGACACCTGGATGATGGACTAGAAAGAAATAATGCTGGAAGTGCAGAGGCGTAGTAACCATTAAGAAGGGTAATACTGGAATAAAGTATTTCAAATGAAGCTGACTGTTGGCCTAACGCTCTGAACGCAATGTTTGTGCTGTATTGTGATCAGTGTAAAAGAGAATATAAATTAGTTATGAAGTAGAAGGTACATCCTTCTTGATTTCAGGGACAGTGGTCTTGATGGTAGTGAGCAGCATCTGGTCAGAGATTTGCTGAATCCAGAGTCGGACAGCATACTCCTTGGTCTTTTTAGCTATCAGTGAGGTGTCTCCTGAGCCCAGAGGAGAATTCGAGCAGAGGAGTCCTCTCCTGCCGCCATCACTCAAGATAAGCAGAGTTGGCCAGCTGAGCTCAACATTATGTCCCCTCATCTTGAAATAACTTTATAAAAATACCATTCAGAGGGGAATTTACTTGTCTTAAAATCAGGAACTGTGAACATCTCCAATAATAGTCCCTAAAGACAAACTATTGAAGTCATGATGACAAATACCAACAGAGCTTGAACAAAACAAAACCAGTATTACCTCATTTTACTACTACACAACTGACACACATAGAACATTTGTAATAATATATGTCACTACAATATTCATATTAAATACATTCTGTACATAACTTGTAATTTAAATTGATTGTGATTCCTGGTTCCCTTGTAGTTGAATCAGGACACATATTCATTCATGCCAGTAATGAATACATATTGTTATTCGAAAGTTTATCAGTGACTCTTTTAAGATATCTTTGTAGAGTGTTATATGTATGTGAGTGTCACAGTGTTGTCAAGAGTAGTGGATTACATTAAATTGTTTATCTGTCTGTTGTTGTGACTTACACTTCTTCATACACATACCCTAGACACATAACGTAGCATCACACTATTCCAGAATAATTCTGACTGAGATAAAGAGATATGTGGTAGCAAGTAAGGTTATCTATAATACACTACTTTTAATAGATATAGATACCTTCACAGCTGATCTCAGTCAGTACACTAAGTCCCCTATAAATATTTATAACATCCCACTTCACCACAAGACCTCCTACCATCTAAGGTCCACTTCCGTCCACAACATAGAGACAGCACATATGATCAACTTCAGCATCGTCAGCAAGTTCAGAAATCCAACTATGACAAATGTGCTAAAGACTTACCACCATTATATCCTGGTCAGCATGTGACTACCTACAACCACAACAATGACACATGGTCAAAAGCAACAATCATTTCCAGAAACCCTGAACCCAGGAGCTATACTTTAAGACCAGACAGCAGCAGCAACCTCCTGAGGCGAAACAGAGTGGACATAAGAGAAATCCCACAGAATACAACAGAACAGAGAATTCCCATGCTTTCAACAGACAATGCAGTAACTCCAGACCTTGGTGCCCCACAAAACCAACAAGCGCCAAGGCCGAAATCACAACCAACTCAAGCTAAACCAGGGACTTCCGCAGAACCACCAGCACTTTACACCACTCGTTCTGGCCGTACAGTGACACCTCCCAGCCGATACAGACAGTGACATATATATACTCACACTGAGCATTACACATACTTATCCTTTCTCACATGAAACATTTTGTTGGAAATGTTTGCACACATTTTTTTTTTTTTTCAAAAAAGGGGGGATGTAATATAATATGATACATTAATAATACGAACCACACATTGTAATAATATGCGAATCTTCACATGTACGATTCTGTAAAATAAACATGGCTACGAATTGAACATGCTTTTACTGAGTCCCTTCTGAAACGTGTGTGCTTGTGTAGATGACGAGGTAATGCTTATATACATACATCATAACATTACAATCATCAGAAGAAGTCCCCCCGTCCGACAAGTGTTTCGGCCCTATATACTCCTTTACACTCTAAGGGGGCGGGCCCACTTGGGTCATGACTCCCAAGCGTCTCAGCTTCCTGTTGTCTTGCATCGAAAATGAACCCATTTCACTTATGGTAGCAACTTTAAATTCCACAACTCCGCCAGCCGTGGAGGCAATTGTGAAAGTAACAAGGAGAAGACAAATTATTCCGTTCGTTCCGTCGCACACACTGAGACACCAGCGCGAAGTCAACGAGTCGCCACTGCGCGTTCCCCACTGGACTTTTGATACTGACACCCCTTATAGTATACACCGCTTGTCGCCCCTGAGTCGCAGCCCGTTCACTAGTCCACCACAAACCTCAGCGTATTGTGGACTTAGCAAAATTCCTGGTGTTTTCTGTACGCAGCGTTTATTGTTACGATCTCCATTCCCCATTGCGGTTGTTCCACAGCCAGCCTGATGCCTTTTCGGCAGTTTCACTAAGCCTCTTCAGGGCCCTTGTTCTTGACTGTCCCCTCAGCCCCAACAGTTTCAATAGATCATACACTGATGCAGCCACAAGCCCTCTTGCGCCCACTTCAACAGCCATGACCCTTGCAGTGAACCCATCGTGTCTCAGATCCGCGGCCAGATCACTATACTTGGCCGCTTTGAACGAATGTTGCTCATCTAATCTGGATTCAAATGGCACTGTCAGTTCAATCAGTATGAGCTGAAGCGTTGCTGCAGAATGAAGCACTATATCCGGCCGTCTCCGCGATTTTCTGATACTCTCTGGATATGCCCCTCGTCCAGGTAGGTCTACCGCCATCTCCCAATCATTTGCACAATCAAGAAGAGATGGTAAACTGCTACCAGGTTTATTCGGTTTGGGGTGTGCTGACTTTCCTGCCCTCAGAAAGTATGTGTTTGCGGTGTCTGGCCGGACTTTGCTATTCGCCTTCATTCTTGCCAGATCTATTGTCGCAGCAAGCTCATTTAGCACTTTGCTATGGCGCCAAGTGTATCGCCCTTGCCCTAATGACACCTTACACGCTGAGAGCACGTGTTCAAGTGTCTGCCTCCCCTGGCACAGGGGGCACTGCTCATCATCCGACTTTCCCCATTTCACAAGGTTGGTGGCCGATGGCAGCAGGTCATACAGTGATCTGACAACGAAGCTGAGCCTAAGAGGTGCCATATGCCATATATCATTTCATGTCAAGGACCTCTGCAGGGCTCCTTCCCATGTAGTCCATTGGCCTTGTTGGACCTGCTGCACTGCTTTTGCAACCTCTTATCATTCTCAGCTTCTCGTATCTCCTGAACTACCATGTCTCTGCGCTCCCTGCTTGATGCCTTGGACCACCAGCGGATGTCTCCATGATCAAATCCCCGTCTATTCGCTTGTGTGTATCCGATTACCTCCCTCAGTTTGAGTGACTCTTGGGCAGCATCAACAGCTTCTTCCACTTTCCACTTCCTTCCCGTTTTCAGTGTGGGCTGAATGGACTTAACCACGTCATCAGCTGACTCGCGTAGCATCATTGCAAGCCTTGCCTTTCCAACTTTGTACTCTTCAACAACTGACTTGAAAGGAAGCAGAAGTTTTGACTTTTTGCAGTACAGTGCTACATCTGACAGACCTGGTGGTACTCCTAGCCATTTTATCATGAACTTGTTGACCTTCTTCTCTATGGCTTCCACTGTACTTGTGCTTATTTCATATATAAGCAGTGGCCACAGCAACTTTGGTATCAACATGAACTGGAGGCACCACAGTTTGAACTTCCCCAGGAGTCTGCTTTGGTCTATGATCTGTAGCCCTCTGTCTGCCATTTCTATTGTCTGTTGCACTGCCTTTGAGTCTTTTAATGAGGCATCGTACACCCTGCCAAGACTTTTAACAGGTTCCTCAATGACAGTAGGGATTCTTTGGTTGGAAACCATGAATATGACCTCTGCTATCTTCCCTTTCCTGACTGATAGGCTTCTCGACTTCTTGGGTTTGAAGCTCATTCTACACCAGCTGACTAGTTCATCCAGGCGTGCTAACATCCTCCGGGCCTGATGTTCATCTGATGTCAGAATTGTTGTGTCATCCATGAATGCTTTGAGCGGTGGCATGAGACACATTCCACCGAGCTTTGGACCTATAGCCATTCCTTCAGCCGCATTGAGGATTACCTGCATAGCCATCACGAATAGTATCGGAGAGATGGTACATCCCATCGCAATTCCAACTTCAAGGCCAATCCACTTCGTTGTGTACTCTCTGGTTGAAAATCTGACAGCAAACCCAGCGAAATACAGCTTCAGCATTGCTGCAATCTCTTGTGGAACATGATACATTTCTAGGGCCTGCCACAACATCTGGTGTGGAACGGATCCATAAGCATTCGCTAAATCCAACCAGATTACATGGAGGTTTGTTCTGTCAGACTTTGCCTTTTGGATTGCTTCCCATATCATTGTGGCATGCTCTAGACATCCTGGTGTACCTGGGATACCTCCTTTCTGAATGGTAGTGTCAATGTACCCATTTGCCAGGAGGTATGTAGAGAGTCTTTTCGCCATCACTGAGAAGAATATCTTCCCTTCCACATTGAGTAGTGAGATTGGCCTGAACTGACTGATGTCTGTGGAATTTTGCTCCTTCGGGATGTAGACTCCGTTCGCCTTTCTCCATTCCTTGCTTACAAGCTGGGTTTTCCACGCACTCTTCAGTAAACGAAGCAGACGTTTGAGCACCTCAGGGCATCTCTTATACACCACATATGGAACACCATTAGGACCTGGAGCTGACTTGCATCGAGCTTTCTGGACAATGCTTTCTACCTCTTGCACCGTTGGGGCTTGGTGTTAAATTCAGCTCCTGGCTTACTCGGCCATTTAAGGCCTGCCATGCTGCTGAGCGGCTCATCTTTGCGACCATCTGAATATGTCATTCCAAGGTGTTCTTCCAGGTCTTCTTTCCTGATGTTTAGCGTACCCGACCGTGGCTGCTCAAACAGTTCTTTGGCAAACTTGAAGGGCTCCCTGAAGAATCTTTCCCTATCCATTCGAGTCTTCCTTTTCTTCCTGCACAACCTTTCTGCTCTACAAAGGGCATTATGTTGGCCTTTCAGGTGCTCCCAAACCTGTCGTAACCCTTCCTTCTCTGCGGCAACTGCGTTTTTGAACAGTTTTCGGGCATGCTTCTTCTGTTTTCTGATTTCTTCTATTTTAATTTGTCTTCTGCTTTTTCGTGGTGGGTTACTTTCCCTTGCCTCCCTCACTCCGAACACTTTGCGACAGTGCAGATATATTATGTCGCCGAAGATTTCCAGCTTCTTCTCCAAAGTTATCTGCTTCAGGTTGTTATCCAACTCTTTTGCCAAGGCTTCGTCCAGCTGTTCCCAAAGCCCTTTTGCACTGGCGGGTGGAAACTTGATTGCATCTCTCTTCCCGTCCAAGAAGTGTGTGAGATCATCATCAGGCAGATCAACTTGAATGTACTCAGCACTGTGGATTGACTCCTGGCTGCGTTCTTCTAACGTCTTATCTGTCGAGACAGAGCGCAGTTGATCTCCCCCTGATGACCTCCCACACCCCTTTTTCGTTCTGTGGATTTTCATTCCTCTCTGAGTAGAGATTTCCCTACCACAGACACATGGGAATTCCAGCCGTTGTTCAGAGCTCGAAGTCCATGTAACGGGTCTGGTCGATTCCACTGAGGCGCCTGTGGATTCATCATCCTCCCCCCTCCTTTCGGTGAATCCTGGGGGCATCTATCGTTTTTGGGTCCTGTAGCAATTGAATACAGCTTACGGGGTGCTAACCCGGTCAGCCGGTTTCTAGTCTTTCCCAGTGTCATCTGTCTTTCCAGAAGTCAATCGGTCTTTTCCCGATCGTCACTGGTTTGACCATGCAACTATGATAGGAAACTCTTTACAGAGCGATACAACAGGAAGCAATCTGATCATCAGAAGAGGTCCCCCCATCCGACAAGTGTTTCGGCAAATATAGGGGGGGGGGGGGGGGGAACGCATAGCACAAATCACTCCAACTTAAGTCATAAACAAAATAATTAATTGCCACAATCAAACACGACAGACACCATATAAACACAGGACCCCTGACATAAATATATGATAAAACCCAATATAGGCACAAAGCACATATACATTAGAAATGAAGTATGAAAGTTGCAATAACATCAACATGAATACACATTTACACAACATATAAAAAAAAATCTTTAATATAAAGAAAACATGAGTCAAAACATAAGATACAAATCATTCAAGACACCAAAATCGGCAAAACATCTAGTTATATAAATAGTGGAAGTAAGAAAGAGAGCTGTTCAGTGTTACATAGAGCCAGTACAAATATATAGAAGTGAGTCATGGACAATAAGTAAACAAGCAGGCGACCACAGAGATGTGGTTTTTCAGAAGAATATTAAGAATACTATAGATAGCTAAAAATAGTAATGGGGTGACCTGAATAAAAACTAGTACATAATTAAAGCGTACTACTCACATTTGAATAAAAATATCCACTACTTCTGGGCAAGTTGTGAGAATTTAAAACCTGGAATATATTATGAGAACAGGAAAAATTGAAAGAAAAAGAGATACAGGACGATGAAGAAAGAAGTTACAAACAGTTTGACATCACAGTATGCAAAAGAGCCAGGGATACAGACCTCCAGGACGACCTAGAGTTCGCTGGAAAGACAACATTAGACAATCTCTGAAAGATCGAGGGCTAGAATGGACCCAGGCGGAAGACAGCCGATAGGATAGTATGGCGCGCTCTCTTCCAAATTTCTACACCTCACGGTAGAAGAGGAACGACTAAGTAAGTAAGAACGTTAGCATGCCAAAGAAGTTAACATCAGAACTGATAAACAGTGCTGGAGACAGAAAGTTGTGCAGAACACCTTTGCCACGAGTTATGGTACTTGAAGAAGAAAAGATGACGCTAGGCACACCCGAAAATCATGTCAGCAAAGACGTAAAACGCTCCAACAAAGGAAATAAAACACATCAACAAAAGACGCAAGCTACATCAACACATGGCATTACAAGATAACTAATGTGGAACTGATGACAAGATGACTAATGTGGAACTGAAGATGATAAGATGACTAATGTGGAACTGATGACATGATTACTAATGTGGAACTGATGACAAGATGACTAATGTGGAACTGATGACAAGATGACTAACGTGGAGCTGATGACAAGATGACTAATGTGGAACTGGATGACAAGATGACTAATGTGGAACTGATCACACGATGACTAATGTGGAACTGATCACAAGATGACTAACGGGCATCTGATGACAAGATGACTAATGTGGAATTGATGAAAAGATGACTAATGTGGCACTGATAACAAGATAACTAATGTGAAACTGATGACTAATGTGAAACTGATGACTAATGTTGAACTGATGACAACAACCAGGTAATCGCCAATGGAACACGAGATGTGAAGAAGACGCTGGAGATAGATAGGACACACATTGAGGAAACATATTAATAGCAATACCAGGCAGTATTTGTTCTTGAATCTCCATGGTATCAGAGGTAGAGAAAGAACAAAGAAACACACGGAGATTAAAACTAGAGACTTTTACACCAACAGTTACAAAATATACAACAAGAACATATAACATTATGTTAGCGAATAAAAATAAAAGTATGATAACACGGTAAAAAAAAAGTATGATAACACGGTTAAAAAAAAAGAGACGACCGTCATGAAAGCCGTAAAAGGACATATTTATGAAGATAACGATAAAAGTCGAGAATACTATTAGTAATACAGTAATTGTAATTAGAGGTCTAACATTGACGAGGACAGTAATTAAGAGAAATGCGACTACGATTATGACAACGGTGACACGATATTTTGATAAGGATCTCAAAAGAAAATCACGTAACTCAAAAGTCAAGTTGTTCTATAGTATGGCTCTAATGCACGGACAACAATAAAAATGATAACCAGAAAGATACAGATTTTTATAAATAGGTGCTTGCGTAGAACATGACGGATTGAAACTGTATGAAAAGATGACCAATATGGACCTGATGGGACGAACTAGCTATACATGAAAATAATCAAACTTCAGTGATACAGAAGGTGAGAAGAAGACGCTGGTGGTGGATAGGACACACACTTACAAACCCAGTTTATAGCGTTACAGGCAGTCCCCATTCTACAATTGCCAGAGTAAGAGAGAAATACAGGGAGATCAAAATATATTGAGAAAACAAACAGACCGGAGGGTCATCGACCTGCGGGCTTGTTACCCTTTTTGTTGAGAACCTGTGCTCTGCATGCAGCTGGAAGGTACTAATGATGACGATCAATTATAATGATAGGAACCTAAGACGCGTCAACAGTGAGGAATGCAGTACGATTAACGAAGAACGTAATAAAGCAGATCTTGATCCGGCTGGCTACCCCACTATAAACAAACTAATTGCCATAGAAACCACTGCTGTAAGAGCATGCATATGTGTGGTAAAATGGGATGTTATAAATATTTATAGGGGACTTAGTGTACTGACTGAGATCAGCTGTGAAGGTATCTGTATCTAATAAGTGTGGTGTATTACAGATAACCTTACTTGCTACCACATTTTATACCTCAGTCAGAATTATTCTGGAATATTGTGATGACTACGTTAAATGTCTAGGGTTATGAAAATGATGAAGTGTAAGTCACAACAACAACAGACAGATAAACAATTTAATTTATTCTACAACACTTTACACCACTGTGACACTCACACACATATAACACTCTATAAGACTATCTTAAATGAGTCAAGTGATTAAGTTTAAAAAAATATATGTATTAATTCTTGTCAATAATGGATATCCTGATTCAACTACACAGTGAACCAGGAATCACAATCAAATGTAATTACAAGTATTATTTACACAGTTTATATATATTAACTTTGTATTGACATAGTTTATTATTATTATTCTATGTGTGTAATTTGTGCAGTAGTAATATGAGGTAATACTGGTTGTGTTCAAGCTTGGTTGTTGTTTTTCATCATGACTTCAAGTGTTTGATTATCGGGAAAATAGTATTGGGAAACTTTCACAGTTCCTGTCATTTGAACCAATTAATTGTCCCTCTGTGGTTAACAAAATGTCAATTTTTGAGGGGGCACATAATGTTGAGCTACTCTGGCCACAGAAGCTTAACTTTCGTAATGGCGGCAGGAAAAGACTCCTCTGCTCGATTGCTTCACTGTGTTCTGGAGACACCTCACTGGTCGCTATCTGGACCCAGGAGTATGCTGTCAGCCTCTGGATTCAGCAAAACCCAGACCAGGTGCTGCTTCAATAACTAGGACCACAGTCCCTGAAACAAGAAGGTTGTACCTCCTACTTCAGATCTAATTTATAATCTATTTCTACACTGAACACAATACATAACAAACACTGAGTTCAGAGCGGTAGGCCACTGCCAGCTTCATCTGAAAAAATTTACACCAGTATACTCCTCCTAAATGGTTACTACGCCTCTGCCATTCCAGCCTTATTTCCTTCTAGTCAATAAGATAGGTGTCAGTGTACTGTTTGGCAATTCCATGCAGTTTTCTTTTCTCCGACACGTTCTGTTCAGGTTGGAGCACTATATAGGCCTTGCCTCATGTTCGCTACTGAACCACACATATATACAGACATAAATTATCAATTTACATTCAATTTTCATTAAAAAGATATTGAATATATCAAGCTTACCACAATTCGTGGAAATAATACACAGATACGTTGACTGGCGATGAATAATGGCACAAATTCCGATCTGCCTCTGTCCCAGACTTTTATTTAGAAAAATATGATCTGGCTCTCAACGCACTGTTTCTTAGTAAGTTTATTTTAAAGTGTGGCACTGAACTGACGCTCCTAATTGCCTATATTGGCGGGTCTAACCAATCAAGCCATGTTTACACAAGCGTTTGAAAAAAGTACCCTTCCTTCCGTCTCCCCTAACAACAAAAGATAGTATTTGTAGCCCGACTAATCGTGTTTAGCCTTACATTTACTTCCCGCCAATCAAATAGGAGGTAACATGTTGGCCTATTTCCCGTACAATGGTGGTTTCAAAACCTGCAACTGCGCAATTCTGATTTTGGTGTTGTCTGACAGCACCACCATTTTATTTTGGCTATAATTTGTTAATTCATAGACTATTTGCATAACGTTTAACATATTCTTTGTCAGCAAGTCCTAAGGAACCCAAATATATAAATTTAATGGGGCTAAGTGGCTGCGTTCCAAATATGCATTTTCTAGGATAGTCGTGTATTTTATTTATTTTTTTTTATGTTTAGAACCGCCACCTGTCCTGCCTTTTCGACTGTTCTGTCATACTAATGTCAGGATTTCAGACATAAAACAGTAGAATGTCAGGTTTCCTTATAAGCATTTTTCAGGTTTTTAAACCTAACTCTCGTAGTTGTAGTGTTTTTTATCACTGTCTATTTGAAAAAAGTTAGTGCCTCATGCCTTTCGCGTGTTGGGGGTGGCATTAATATTGTATCGCGCGACTGTGGTAGTATTGCATGCGTTCCTCAGTGCATTTCTCTCTCTCTCTCTCTTCCTAAGTCCATCTGTCTTTCCGTTAGGCAGTGTATAAAATAAAATTAATGTTAGTATTAATTTAGGTCATTACGCGGTGTGCCTATCTCAAGGTTTTCTTAGAAATGCAGTACACGTTTTATTGTAGAAAGCGTGTAGTGATGCAGTAGGCTTTACTATCAACGTGAAACGTTACAATTTGCAGACGAAGTAGAAAACAAGGGGATTTTTGTACGCCATTGTGACAGCACTGTACTTTTACCATTTCTCTTTCCTTTTATTGAATTATGTGTTAGGCTTTACATTTACCTTTTAATTTATATATGTGGATTTAGAATATTTCACGACAAATTCTCCCCTCTTAAAACAGACGTTATATGTCAGTCTATAATTCTATATACTCATAGAGAAATTTATTATTATTTCTGGGGCTTACGGTGATTCTCATCACACGGATGGCGGCTTAAAAAATCCGCTCCCAGATTTTTCTTTCCAGATATATACTCTATGCTAAACTCAAATGGCTGCATCAGTAATGACCAACGGAGTAATCTAGAATTTTCATGTCTAGCCTGCGCTAGAAACGACAAGGGTTTGTGATCCGTTTGCAACTTAAATGCCTTCCCATACAGATAAATATTGAATTTCTTTATCGCCCATATTACTGCAAGACATTCTTTTTCGCTAGTTGAGTAATTGGTTTCAGCTTTATTCAACATTCTGCTAGCATATGCCACTGGGCTTAATTCCCCATCCAATGCATCTGATTTCTGTAGCAGTGTTGCACCTAACCCAATATTACTGGCATCCGTCCTTACAATGAATTCTTAACTTAAGTCAGGTAATTTCAAAATAGGTTCGCTTGTGAGCTTTTCCTTCAATTCCTGGTAAGCTAATTCACATTGTGGTGTCCATGTAATTCGATCTGGATTTCCTTTACTGGTCAAATCAGTTAACGGTGCACATATGGAATTAAAGTTTTTGATATACTTTTGGTAGAAACCACATAATGAGACAAAGGATCTCACGTCTTTCTTGGTTTGTGGTCTCGGGGCTTTCTTTAGTTTCTCTAAATTCTTGGGGTCAGGGGTCATGTTTCCCTGATGGACTGTGTGTCCCAAGAATTCTAATTCTTTACATCCAACGCAACATTTGGTTGGTCGGGCTGTTAAATTCGCTTCTCTAAGTCGATTAAACAGCATGTTCAGAGAGTTAATGTGTTCCTCAAATGTTTCTGTTGCTATAAGGATATCATCCATGAAATTTGTGATGCATGGATTATTCAGAGGGTCCAATAATTTTCTCATCATTCTAGAGAAGACACTAGGCGCATTCTTCAATCCAAATGGCAATCTGTTAAACTCATAGTGTCCCTCTGAGGTACTAAAAGCTAGGTATGGTTTAACCTCAGGCTTTACTGGAATCTGATAGTATCCTTTACTCAGATCCACTTTTGAGAAATATTTAGCTTTATTTAGCCTGGCAAACAACTGATTTGTATCCGGCAATGGATCCACCTGTCCTTCTGTAATAGCATTCAGTCTCCTGTAATCTATAGAGTCTATGTTCTCCAGAGGGTTTCCTTAAGAGTACAACACTGGAACTATACGAAGATTCACTGTGTGAAATAATTCCTTCCTTCAACAAATAGTCTATCTCTTCCTTCAAAGCTTTCTCCTTAGCAAAAGGAATCGAATAGGGTTTCATACAGACAGGTGTGGGGTCTATCAGTTTCATATCATATTCCAATAAGTTTGTATGCCCCGGTCGGTCCGTTAACACCTCTGTATGATTATCTAGAACCTGTTGCACTCTCTCTTTCTGATTTTTCGTTAAATGTGTACTGATTTTCACCTGTGCCGCTGTCTCACAGGGGTGTAATGGATATTCAAATGATGAAAGTGGTTCCTTTTTCATCTCCATTGCAATGGACAAGGTCAACAAGTGTGTCTCTTCCTGATGTTCTCTTTCCAAATATTTCTTCAGGAGATTCACATGATAGATTTTTTCTTTCCCCTTCTTATCTATCTTATAATTGGTTCTAGACACCTTCTCTAGAACTGTATATGGACCTTGCCATCCAATTTGTAACTTATTCTGACTCCCGGGTAGAAGAAGCAGTACCTTCTCTCCCACAGCCAAATCTCTGTCTTTAGCCTTCCTGTTAAAATAGGCAGCATGTTTCTTCCTGGCTTGTCTCAAAATTTCATTGGCAAGTTTCCAGCCAGTTTTTAAAACGAGTGGTCAGCTCATTCACATATTGGTATGAGGATGTAATATTTTCCTCTGCCTTTTCATCAGTCCACGTTCTTAACAGCGTTACATATGGACCTTTAATTTTGTGGACCTATTTGTCCATGCACCGGTATGGTCTCTTCCACTCGAAGCGCTATAGTGATGATTTTTCTTCCCAGAATTATCATGCACAAAACGACCGCTACCAATTCTTTTCTTGGGGCTTTCTCCCCACTTAGAATTCTTGATGAGAGATTTCCTCTCTACATCTTCTTCCTCCAGTTTGTTTAAGTCCGATTGAGGGATTTTCGGCTTATCCTGGGGTAAGACATCTTTTTGCACTCTCTGCATAGTGGCCATTGTAAAACAGTTAATTGAAGCTTGTCCGTGAAAAGGGGCTTCCCATTCCATTTGGTCCACTTTATCAATTTTATATTTCTTTTTTTTTATCAGGCCTAATTTTGACCCTTGGCGTGTCCAGGTCCTGATCAATGTTCCCACTTGTGGGTGTTCCCTCATGTGCTATGCTACACCTTTCTACAAAATTCTCAATGTCCCACCTTGCCTTGGGCCAATAATAATTGTGAGCCACCTTTTGGATGATGGTACCAATTTTCTCATGGTCCCCATCTTGTTTCACATGTAGGCTCCTTATTAATTCTGCCCTATATCTCTTTGGAAGAACCAACTGTCCGTGACCATGGGATCTAGTTCCGGCCTTCCTGTAAATCAACTTGTTTTTCATGTAAAAATCTCCCTTGCCTGGAGTTGTATGACAAGTTGACAATTTCCTGAAACAAGGCTTGAGTGTTTTATCCCCAGCCTGTGCCTTCCTCATCTCTTCTGAGTGGTATCCAACATAATATCCTCCTCCTGTCTTGAGGTCGACCTGACCTGAAGGGTGGCCATAACTATAGGGTTCCTTCTGCAACGGTCAGTGTCATGATTGTTCATCTTACAATTTTTACACCACCTCTTTCCTTGGTTGAAAGATTTTCTTTCATCATATTTCCTTTCATCGAATTGTGGGGTTTTATTTTTATTTTCATACCGTGGCCTATCAAACTGGTGCTTACCTTTGTTTTGATCCCTAGGATCAAATTTATTAAAGTTCTGTGGTGCCCTAAAGTTATCCACTTGTTTCTTTTTATTACCTGATACCTCTGCTTGAGCTGCTTGATACCTTTCAGCAACATTTAGCAACTCACCCAGCCTCTCTGCACCTTGTTCCATGAGAAACTTTCTCAGGTCTGGAGCCATGGACTCTCTTAATTGCTCTATAAGGACCATTTCCTTAAGATCTTGGGTTTTCCCCAGAGAAGTCCATTTCTCCAAGTATGTCTCTATTCGTGCAGAGAACTGGTGATAGGTTTCACCTGACAGTAGTTTAGCATTCCTCAATTTTTTCCTATAAAATTCTGCATTCTTTTCATATCTTAACAAAAGAGCCTGCTTTAGCATGTCATAATTTTCCTGATCACCTCTGCTCATTTTTGCAAAAACTTCATAAGCTGCCCCACGAAGTCCCTGAGATAACTTTAAGCTCCACCTTTCTCTCTCTAACCCATACGTGGTAGCTAATAGTTCATACCTATTTAGATAGCTCTCTATATCATCGTCTTTCTCAACAAAATGATCTAAATGAAAATTCATAGCTGAGGTTGAGGCTCCCTGGCTAGCAGTGGCATCAGAGGCAAAGGGACTGGCACCATTTTCAGGAGCATGGCCTTGAAACTCAAACTCCCTTAGTCGTAACTCATGTTCCCTTTGTAATCTCTTCTCCTCCTTTTCTGCTTCCCTCTCTGCAGCTTAATCGCTTGTCTTCTTTTCTGCAGCTGTCTTCTTTCCTCGGCTTTCCTTTCTTCCTTTCTTTAATCTTCCTCTTTGTCAGCCTCAATCTGCAACCTCTTAGCCTCAGCCTCAATCTGCAGCCTCTTAATTCTTTTTCAGCCTCTAACTTTCTTTCAGCCTCTTTTTCTTTTTTCTTTCGGCCATCTTCATTCTTCCCGTTCAATATATTTGTCACATTCAGCAGTGACATAAGCAATCATAATTTGCCCGTCCATTCCTAACTCTTTCGCAGTCTGCACAGCAGCAGATCGAAATTTGGCCAGGTCCGCCATTTTCTAACAGGTAAATTGTATATTAATGTCTAATCTAAACAATACAATTCTAACTAAATATCCAATGACACCACAGGCACTGAGAGCTCAACGTTATTTAATTTTCACCCAAGGATACCTTTTAATTTTTATTTTTCCCGAGAAGTGAATTACCCCCATATTTATAATAGGGAAGGATTCAAAATCCCGGACAGGCCCCCAATATATGTGGTAAAGTGGGATGTTATAAATATTTATAGGGGACTTAGTGTACTGACTGAGATCAGCTGTGAAGGTATCTGTATCTAATAAGTGTGGTGTATTACAGATGACCTTACTTGCTACCACATTTATACCTCAGTCAGAATTATTCTGGAATAGTGTGATGACTACGTTAAATGTCTAGGGTTATGAAAATGATGAAGTGTAAGTCACAACAACAACAGACAGATAAACAATTTAATTTATTCTACAACACTTTACAACACTGTGACACTCACACACATATAACACTCTATAAGACTATCTTAAATGAGTCAAGTGATTAAGTTTAAAAAAATATATGTATTAATTCTTGTCAATAATGGATATCCTGATTCAACTACACAGTGAACCAGGAATCACAATCAAATGTAATTACAAGTATTATTACACAGTTTATATATATGAACTTTGTATTGACATAGTTTATTATTATTATTCTATGTGTGTAATTTGTGCAGTAGTAATATGAGGTAATACTGGTTTTGTTCAAGCTTGGTTGTTGTTTTTCATCATGACTTCAAGTGTTTGATTATCGGGGAAATAGTATTGGGAAACTTTCACAGTTCCTGTCATTTGAACCAATTAATTGTCCCTCTGTGGTTAACAAAATGTCAATTTTTGAGGGGGCACATAATGTTGAGCTACTCTGGCCACAGAAGCTTATCTTTCGTGATGGTGGCAGGAAAAGACTCCTCTGCTCGATTGCTTCCTGTGTTCTGGAGACACCTCACTGGTCGCAATCTGGACCAAGGAGTATGCTGTCAGCCTCTGGATTCAGCAAAACTCAGACCAGGTGCTGCTTCAATAACTTAGGACCACGGTCCCTGAAACAAGAAGGTTGTACCTCCTATTCCAGAACTAATTTATAATAAATTTCCAGACTGAACACAATACATAACAAACACTGAGTTCAGAGCGGTAGGCCAACTGCTATCTTCATCTGAAACAATTTTCACCAGTATACTCCTCCCTAATGGTTACTACGCCTCTTGCAATTCCAGCATTATTTCTTTCTAGTCAATAAGATAGGTGTCAGTGTACTGTTTGGCAATTCCATGCAGTTTTCTTTTCTCCGACACCTTCTGTTCATGTTGGAGCACTATCTAGGCCTTGCCTCATGTTCGCTATTGAACCACACACATATACAGACATAAATTATCAATTTAAATTCAATTATTATTCAAAAGCTATTGAATATATCAAGCTTACCAAATTTCATGGAAATAATACACAGATACGTTGAATGGCGATGAATAATGGCACAAATTCCGATCTGCCTCTGTCCCAGACTTTTATTTAGAAAAATATGATCTTGGCTCTCAACGCACTGTTTCTTAGTAAGTTTATTTTAAAGATTGTGGCACTGACACTGACGCTCCTAATTGCACATATATTGGCAAGGTCTAACCAATCGAGCCATGTTTACACAAGCCGTTGGAAAAAAAGTACACCTTAACTTCACGTACTCCCCTGACAACAACAATGATTAGTATTGGTAGCCCGACTACGGTCAGTGTTTAGTCTTATCAATTTTGTTTGATCTCTTCCAATCAAATAGCCGAGGTAACATGGTAGGCCTATTTCATCGTAACAATGTTATGGTTTCAAACACTGTCATACTTACGCAATTCTAGAGCAGAATTGGTTTCATGCTGTCAGGCAACCCCAGTTTTATTTTGGCATATAACTTTGTTACTTCCTAGACTATTTGCGTAACGTTTTACATATTCTTTGTCAGCAAACCCTATGGAAACCAAATATACGAATTTAATGGAGCTAAGTGGCTGCAATTCCAAATTGGAGTTTGTTGTAGGATATTGTTACGGGCTGTTACTTTCTTCTAGCATCGTTTTTTAATGATGGCTTGGGTGCCTGGGTCCACCCTGTCCTACATTTTCAAATTTCTGTAAATTATCACTAACCTCGGTATATGTGATTTCACGACTTAATTCCCAATAGAGCGTCTGGTTTTCCACGAGTTTAAAAACATTTTCTGGTCTTTTTAAACCTCAAGGATGTAGAAAACAAGGGGATTTTGTTACGCCATTGTGACAGCACTGTACTTTTACCATTTCTCTTTCCTTTTATTGAATTATGTGTTAGGCTTTACATTTACCTTTTAATTTATATATGTGGATTTAGAATGTTTCACGACAATATGCTTGGTAAGACTTCCTGGAAACAATGCTGCAACGTTGATTCAATGCTCCATTGGGAGCGCATGAGTTAGGCTTTCTTAAGAACAACTACAGTGCTGGCTCCATGCTTCGTTAGGTGTGCAAAGGAGCAAGAAGAAGAAGAGTAATAAAGCAGGTAACAATGATGTGAAGAACAGTGATGAGCATTGTAATTATGACAGCAGTAAAAATGAGAAAGTAGTGATGAAATGTAACGATGACAACAGTAGCGACGAGAACAAAGCTGGTGAGGACAAAGATAATCATTATTAACAAACAATTAGTAAACATTTCAGTACAAAAGGAAGCTTTACAAGAAAGAGAATGCCCAAGACATCAGAAAAGAAGTGAAACATATTTGTCTATGAAGTAGACAAATTTGGTAAAATGAGAAAGACCACAAGACTGGATTAGACGAAGACTAGTTCTGTACAGGTACAACAGAAATACAACTACCTGTGTGTCATTTTTGAGGTAGACGTGTCATATCTAGACATATAATAGAAGTATAACTGCATCACGTTTGAGACAGACGACAAATATGCCACGTTTGATGATACAGACTTGTAGTTAGACCTATAATAGAAGTGCAAATGTATCACATTTGAGAATAAAGACTTGTGGTTAAACCTATAGTAGAAGCACACATGTCACGTTTGAGGATAAAGACTTGTGGTTAGACCTACAATAGAAGCACACATATGTCACGTTTGAGGATAAAGACTTGTAGTTAGACCTTTTTTTTTTTTCGTACGCCCGCTAATACTCGAGGCGAAATCTCAGGTTATTATTAATGTCTAACCTGACATTGATTTTACGTGAGTATCCCTTTTCTTGTACAGAGACAGGTGTCCCTCGCCATTCAGGCAGATACTCGCCGATTTCAGAGGTACCCATTAAAGCTGGGTCGGCTCAGGAGCTGCCAATCCCTGGTCGACGACACTCCTTCAAATGTGCTCGCCAGGTCTCGAGTTAATCCAGTCCATATCCCGGTCGACGAAAAATCCTCAAATGCCGTCGCCCGGGTTTGATCCTGAATCACCCGGTCGCCAGAGCGGTGTTGTAACCACTACGCTAGCGCGACTCCTAGACCTATAATTGTAGCGCAAATGTGTCACGTTTGAGGATAAAGACTTGTAGTTAGACCTATAATAGAAGCACATATATGTCACGTTTGAGGATAAAGACTTGTAGTTAGACCTATAATAGAAGCACAAATATGTCACGTTTGAAGATAAAGACTTATAGTTGGACCTATAACAGAAGTACAAATATGTCACATTTGAAGATAAAGACTTGTGGCTAGTCCTAAAATAGAAGGGACCCAAAGATGAAGCAATAGAGAATGCAGTCAGTGACCCATAGCTTGACTGCTTGCGTCAGGGTCAGCGAACCAGAGCTGACCAAGACCCTACTCCACCTCCACGTGGTGGTCCTGGAAACAGGCTGCATCACTGCAGTCTGGCTGAGAGAGTAGGGATCGAAGAGGGAAGGCAAACTCGGTCCCAAAAAATGCCGTGCTGAAGTCGGATGTGTCGGCTGAAAGGCGCAGATATCACAGCTTCGCTGTAAACGGACACAACGCAACCAACGTCCTTTTCAGGACGAACGAGGAAGAAGAAGAAAATAGAAGTAAAAATATGTTACGTTTGAGGAAAACGACTTGTGGTTAGACCTATAACAGAAGCATAGATATGTCACGTTTGAGGATAAAGGTTTGTAGTTAGACCTATAATAGAAGTACTAATATGTCACATTGGAGACGGATTACGTATAATTAGATCTATACAGCATTGCATACATAGATTATGATAACTATTAACGTTGTTGTGTTCGAAGAACAACAGTAGTTGGTCTCACAAGTGGATTGTTGCGTATAATGATCTGCAAAAACGAACTGTACATTGAGTATGATCAGAAAGCTTATTCAATCATGGATAATGCCTAATACGGGGATCAGTCAAACTAATGTGTTAGGAATGGAGGTCCGGAAAATCTTTATCTCTTCCTGACAACTATGAGACTAGGGCACTCCCATGAAGTCAACTGTTACCAACTTTACAGCTGCAGGTTCAAATCAGGCTAGAGAAGCTGCAAATAAGATTACCTCATAACAACCTGACTGGACAGGTTGTTCATCAACAGATGCTCGTCTGAACAAGCTCATGGTAAACGATCTGAGAAATGAACTAACAAGGTAGCTGCCAAAGGCGACATACTCAGTGGGTTACCTATCTTTGTGGTTGTCCATGGAAATGAAAAAGGCAGGATAAACTTGCAAAAAAGGCGAGGAAGAATGTGAAACAAGGAAGATATAATGAAGTCACATACTTTGGCTAAACAAGAGAGCTATTCCAGACTATAGAAGATCCTTGCAAGACTGGCCAACCGGCCAGACTGCATAATCACATCTTCGACGGACAGGGCACAGATTCATCACTATTTTTCGACTAGGACAGGGCATAACAGGTGAAACTAATAAACACATGCATAAGGGTACGATTAGGATGCCGTCAAATTACCACCTGTATCGACACAGTATTAAATGAACAAAGATGTGAGTGTCTTATCTGGTTTGGATTGTTGCTGTTGTAGTGTTTGCAGTAGAAAGATTTCACTGGGATCAACACTAAGGCAACATGAAGTGTATGGGAGTCAGTAAAGATGGTAACTTCAAACAACAGGTTGAATTCCATTTATTGCACGCCACAAAACGTCATGAATACTTATGTAATCATCAATAGTATGGCGAATGCAGCATTTCTAACTCTTGTTAAAGACAGAAATGTAGAAGTCAATACTCATAGTTTGTATGGAAAACAAATATCATAGCGAAGCTTGATAAATAATACATATAACTTCTGCAACCGTGGTCCGCTGCAGATCCTTAATGTTCATAGACAATAATAATTATTCCTTCCTGATGCTAGCAGATCAGATGTATACAATACGTCCGTTTACTGTCTGCACGTGTGTAGCATACATGGATTACAGGTAAGCTCGACCTTTATAACCTTCCTAAGTCTAACCATCTGACTTGGACGTGATCTCTGATATAACGAATCCTGGAACACAGACAATAGTCTTGTTGGTCTAGAGCGACCCATAGATATATAACTAGTTCAGGTATAAAGATACCGGTGACTTAATCCTAGTCAAAGTACCTCTCCAATTTGATCACAACAGGCGAGCAAAAAGGCGACAAAATGACGAACCTCTAGATGATAGCCTAAAGTTCGATACAAGAGGAATTACCTTATTTCGGAAAATCAACCATGAACATATGCCTCCAGGCAGGCTTGAATAATACGGGGAAATAGTCTAGTTAGCTAACTAACTCACAAAGACAATGTATTTCCCTCAGAGAATCACAAGACGCAGTCGCGTCCGCTCGCTAATCAGTCCATTTCTCAACTCCCGACCTGGGCGGAACAACAAAACGACAACCCAGTCGAGACATGCGCAGAGTGACAATCTCTGAGTCGCTGTTCACAATAAGACGATTCTAAGAACATTCGAGATAAAAGTCTTACACAGTCGCGCCTTTTATGGACATGAACAGAAGCGTTAAGAAAGGTTTCAAACATCTACAACAGTTGACTGATACTAACAAATAAGGAGATATGGTCACGCTTCGTTCAAGACATTATAGACCGAACGTGTCTCTATACAAGAGGAGGTAAACTCATAAAAAATAGCAGTATCGATATTTCGGGTTCTGTCCCTTTGACCATAAAATATATATAACATGCATTTCAGTCAAATAATGATCATACATACGAAAAACGATCATACAAAGACTTTGGAAAAAAGTAATTATTTGTGCGTAACATTACGCACCCTCCGGGAAAAAAAAAAAATGAAACATTTTTTTTTTTAAAATCCTGGAGCGGAAAAATATAGGTCCTAACGCACGTATGATGCGCCGGATATACCTAACAAAATAACGCAACACATGAAGCGAAACTGAGAGCATATCCCAAGTCCTTAAAGAAAAACTTATCTAAGAATACGCGTATATATCCCAGGAAGGTGCCAACAACACAAACAACAATGCTGGCAAATCACTAATAAAAGTCAAATTATTCTCATACCAATATATGAAATCAAATATATTATTATGATATCATACAATGTGTTGCAAATAGCGGTGTAATATATTAATATACCGCACTATTTTATTACATTATGTAATGCATCAGTGACTAATAAGTAATACATGTGTTGATCTTCGTTGACATAAAACATTCAATAGAAGAAGATGTGGACATCATCCGCTCCCAATCTAGGACAGGACTTGATATACTCAAAGTTCCACAATGGACACAATCTCGCATCTTCAATGATGTGCTGCGAAAATATCAATAACACAAATCTTAAAGACAACTGGTAAATCTCTTAATACAATCCTGAAAATAATTTATTTAAATGTGGCCGAGTGATCTTTTGGCCCGTATATCACTAACTAAGCCTTCTTAGATAATTTACATGTAACAATGTTATAATATTCCCCCTCAAAAAAGTTGAGGAAAAATAAAATCTTATCTAACCTCGTCATTATAACATTGGATGCTATATCAGGAGAATATATATATGACAGAAGAATCAAGTGGGAATCGTGTGGGCATCTGGACAGAATGTCCGCCCATTACATTTTATCCGAACCACGGATAGCTCGAACCGAGAAATGAAATGGTTGAAGAGCTATGGCATAACGAGTGGATCTCAAGCTCTTCAAGTTTTTGCTCTGAATAGCAGTAAGCGCTTTCTGGTCGGTTTCCACAATGAAATG